>JAWLRI010001056.1:28529-107623 GCA_034781795.1 Crypturellus tataupa | reverse complement strand
ACAAAAGCATGTTTTAGGGCTTGTATATTCTGTCTATACGAGGTCCTGTTGTTTTTATTCATAGACGGTGTAGGTGCTTGGAAGTGCAGTTACCCAGCATGCTTTCAGCTCAAAACCGAGAAGGCTCCTGAGGGCTCTTCCTACGTTTCCACATAGACTTGCCCTCTCCTTTCTGATGGCTGCAGTGCTTGTCTGACTCCCCAGTGAGTCGGTTCAGAGAACCAAACTATTCTGCCAAAACTGCAAAAGAAATGACTTGCAGTCATTTCATTTACGCATAAGAAACCTGTTACTGCAGTTTAGCATCCTGAACTCATTTGTATTGGGTCAGACAGTTGCCAGTGCTAGAAAAAGAGCTGGCATGCATAGTCTGGGGAAGGCAGTTCCTACACTCAGCCATGCATCTATTCCCTATATATTGTCCTCTGAACAATAATCCAACTAAATCTTTTCAACATGGAAAAGAGGTTTGATCATCAGTGGAGCTAGGAGGTCTGCAGGCAGTGTTTGCTGTCGGTTTGGGATCTCTGCATGTGCATTGGTCTCCTTGCTACAGACAGCATTTCACTTAGAGCCCTAGGCTACCCAGGTACCACCTTTTGGCTCAAGCACTCTGTAAACCATGCATCTGTGGAAACTGGAGGAATATTCTGGAGAAAAATCTGTGTCTAGCAGAAGGCAGAGTTTTCTGCAGGAGCACCTCAGGGCTGTTGCTGATGAGGATTAGCTAACATATTCCAACCTAGAGACAGAAGTCTGACCAGAGAAACTGATATAAACTAGATAACTCTTCTGACACAGAAAATAGGGCACTTGTGTACTTTTTATTTATATGGTCAAATGTTCTCTCTTTTGTAGTCCGGATCACAGAGATTGATGCATCTGCCACCAACGAAGTACTTGTTCAGTACTATAAAACAGATATTCTTGCACTGTAGCACTTATACTTGACTGAAGTCATGACTCTCTGTTATTTTGTGTAGTTTACTCTGCATAATTTATTGTAATGAGGATAACTAATACAGGTTTGCATATTATAGATCTGTGATACAACTTATATCTCTGTCCATCCGCCTGTGATTTCAGAGAAGTGAAAGTGTAAAGAACACAGCAGAAGGAGAATATTTAGGAAGGCTTTTTTTCCCCCTCACTGTTCTAATAATAGTTACTTTGGCTGTCAAAGGCCCCAATGAATGTGTTAATTGATGGTGTCCAAACAACAGATTGATATAAAGTCAGATTTCTTTTGTAGTGAATTTTTGTTTGGAAACAGCACTGAAAGACTTGTCCTTTCTTCGTCTTTGTTCTTAAAGAAACGGATCTTGTTTCGACTAAAGTGTTAAGTTCTGGCTTTGTTGTGGTTGAAGATTTTCTTTAGTGTACCCATCATTACAGAATGAGAATTGCTTGCATTAGGTGTTTGAGGTTTTTTTTTTTTAAATGCATTTTCCTTTCAGATATCTGGTAAGCATTTAAAATAAATAGGAGCAATCAAAACTATAGACAGTAATAATCAGGATCTCCACTAATGTAAAACTAAATTGATGTTAGTGAACATTTTGGAATTGATGGAGCACTTATGAATTCCTGATGGCTTGACTGAGAAAAGTCTTCATTCTGAATAAAAGTCACTTTCTTTTCCTTTCAGATTTTCATTGGCATTTCTAAGAAGCTAAACAAATCTCTTATTTTCCTAGACATCATTACTTACTGTCATTCAAAATGCAACTATTTTAATGGTGAAGCTATTATTTGCTAGTTTGGGGAAGGCTCAGCTGGTATTTTGTAATTTGATAGGAGAAACTATTTTGTTAGTTATATAAAGCTGTATGTTAGGTGGTATATTGTATGCTATTTCTTGCTGATGGCTTAATTTTAAAACCATCCTTCAGGTTGTTAAGTCTTATTAATAGGGTATGTTGTTGTTAGTACTTGTAAGTATATGGGTGATAGACAATATTGGGGGAGGAAAGTAGCTTCCTAAATCTAAGCTTTTTCCTCTGTTTTTACTCACCTAAAGAAGTTGCCTCCTTCACAAAAGTTCAAAGCACTTGGCAGCTGTCACTGTCAGATTCTGTACATTTATCGCATACCAAAAATCTGGCCTTTTTTCTTTTTTGGCTTACACGTGATTTTATTATCCAAGCTTTTAAAAAGAAAATTTGATTACCTACTGAAAGAGGCCACCTTCAAATACCTCTTAGGCCACCTTCAAATACTGAATTTTAACCATGAACTTGCATTTTATGTACCTGCACTGTGGATCAAAATAAAGTTGCATAGAAAGACATTTACTGGGACCATGCAAGAGAACTTCACTTCCTAAATGTGAAATCCAGATATAATGGGCTTGTACTCCATTAGTTAGTTTGTCTGCATCAATAGTCATTGTTACTGTGGGCTTTAAATCTTTCTTCACAGTATTAATTTTGTGAAATATTTTAAGAGTTTATACTTTTCACTAGATTAGTAAATAAGCTACCTATAATATCTAAAATCATACCCTGCAACCGTTTGGAAGTGTGAGTATTTATATAAGTCGCTACAAATGTGAGGCTGCAAATGTGTCAAAAATCAAATGTGTCTTGTATCAAAAATCTTGAAGCAGATTTTAGTAATGCAAGTGATAACAGTTCACTCGGTATAGAAGAAAAATCTGCATTTGTCAAAATAGGTCTCTACTCTAGTCACCTCCCAAACAGTTAGCTTTAGCTCTTTCTAGGCCAAGTAATCTAAAATATGGCAAGGAATGTTGTCAGTGTGGTAAAAACTTTTTGGCTTTTTTTACCATCAGCATGGTAAAAAAAGAATTGTTGTTTTTCTTTTAGGCTCTGTGTATGCTTACTCTTAAATCCACAGGCATTATTATAATAAACATATATAAGCATACATAAAATTAATCCCCTTATAGGTGCATGCGTGTTTTACAAAGCTGGTGCCAATTGTTTGGGTAGCAACTGCATTTCTACCTTTGCATTATTTAATGATTCCTTATAAAGTTTACACCCATTATTTTTCTCCTCAATTTCTGCAACTATCTAATAGTAATAAAATATAATAATAATAAAAATGGGGTGAATCTTGTGGTTCTTAGCTCTTGACATTAGTCAAGTCACACCATAAAACTTTTTAAAATCTTCAGAATTTAGAATCTGGCTTTGTCAGCTAAAAAAAACAACTGACTTGTTTTCCCCCAAAAAGCTACCTGACTTCCCTTTTCCACTCTCTAGCAGTGAAATGTGCAAGTTTTGTGACCTTTTTTGGGGGGCTATCTTCTTTGAAGGTGTACAAGCTTTTATAATTAAGAAATTGATTGGACCTATGAAATATCAAAAAGGATCAAGTTATACAAGTCGTGGTGCAGAAGTGTAGAACACTACAATTTGGCATAGACCAAGACCATCCCTGGAAGTATTCTGCTAGGAAAATCACTCAGCAGAGAAATTGCCCAGTCTTGCAGAGAGTGAATTCCATGCTTCTGCTGTCATTAAGCTAATACATGTGGTATTGGGATAAAGCACACCCTTCAGGCGTTTGAAATCTGGCATAAAAGAGAGAGGCAGAGATTGCAGAAAGAGAGCACTGCTGCTCTTGCAAGGGTAGATGGTGCAAAGTGGAGAGGAACAGGGAAATTTATAGGTCACAAGATGGCTACAGATTTTTAATCCCCAGAAATGCTACCGAAGGTCAAGCATGCCGTCTGCTTAATCTTATGGCTTCAAATATTAAATGATATTGGCTGTATTCAAAGGATGTAACTTGCTCTCCAGTGTTTGTTCTGTCAGCAAATATGTTGTTATTCCTAACACTCTGAACTGGCACTTACACTTCTTGTTCTTATCTTCTAAATCAGGAGGTATTTTCATTCCTGTAACTAAATGACTTTAAATAGTTATGAGATCTTACTGGGCAGATGGCCAAAGCTCCAGGCTAGAAAAATCAAATTGTTTAGGGAATTTTTTTTCTTTATTCAATCCAGTTGAACTACCTACTGATACAAGGCGTGGAGGTCACAAGCTGTCATAAAACTGGACGTGAGGGTATTTATGATGAGTCTCTTTGGGTTGTTTTGGACTCTTGTAGAACTGGACTGTATACTTTAATCCAACTAAACTTGTATTTTTCTAGTGTTTTTGTTTTTCTTCAAAGTCTGATCTACCTGATTACCGAAAATTTGCGGTAGGATTGTACAATGAATTGTTGGCTATTTCAAGTAAGAAGTTTGTTGGTTTACTGATAACATTCAGACACTGTCTGTCAGGATGTGAGGTACATTTTTTGCTTGCTATTTGAAGCATTTCTCTTGTTCGTATTTGTAGAGAAAGTTTGAAGAGTTCTGAAATGTTTATCAGAAAATGTTTACCAGAATAAATACCAAATGGAGAAGTAAAAGGATCACAGAATCTTATATGTGACTGTTATTTCTTGCTTCTGAGGTCCTAAAAGATGCAGATTAGCTACCTGCAGTGGGATGCATTTCACTGGATCCTGTGAAGGAAAAAAATCGGACAGTACAGTGATTTTAAGGACACTGAGGTCATGTGCCTCTGTTTTCCGTGTTTTAAGATCACTGCCACCACAGACTAGGTGAATCAATGAAGGATATCAGTGTTATTCTGGCTTGTAGACTCTTAATACTAGTACAAGGAGTAGGAGAGTTTGGGGACTCAGTGACCTGAATATGGGGTACACATTTGTTCTCATTTGTTTTGGTTATTCTGCAACAACTGTTTTTAATGCTCTTTTATGGGTCTCTTCTTGGGTGCTGTTAAACATAGCACGTGTGCGTCAGTATAATTCTACCTCATTCTTTTTCCATTCTTCTAGATATTTTTAGGAAGCCATAATTTAAAAGATCTGAAAGGAAAACACACACTTAACTAGGTGAAGACAAAATGTTCAAATGCCAGGGGAGGGCCTCTTTCATATGTACTGTAATGAAAACAAAAAATCCTGAAATAGATTTGTGTGACTTGCATAATAATTGAAATACAACTCAGTAGAAAGACAGCAACAATGTAACTAAGGAATCTCTCTTGAATATGCCCCTGGATGAACAACAACAGTATCAAGAAAGTGCCTCAACTTCATCCCTTGAAGAAAATAACTTGTATCAGTCAGAGGAAGCATACTTTGGTGCTTCTTCTTTACATGATCTTCACAGAGATCAGGGGAACTTAATCTACAAGTGAGAAGAATTAAAAAAACCTTTACTACCTTGAGAATGTGATTTTTATCATATTTAATATCTACTGGAGAAAATGAATGTTAATAAATGGGCGCTAAATAATGGAGTTCATTGAGTTTGTCTTCATTTTATATAAAGCCATCAATGGAATGCTGTCATCTTGCTTGTCAAAGTGTGATTTGCTTTTAATTATTGGCTGCTGACTACTGTCTTCATCACATTTGCTGTTCTCAAAAGCAAAATCCTTCCATGAGACTTTTCCAAGATGCTATAAAGATCCTAGAGGAAGTAAAAGTGTTTTACTCTCTTAAACTTTTGCTGTATTTTGGGTGCATCTAAGGTTCACAGCAGATATAGTTATTCATTGCCTGTTGTCAAACACTGCATGTAGATGCATGTGTAGACTTCTCCGGATAGATTAATTTGGGAGTTGGGAGGGAAAATAGGTGTACTATAAGGTCACAAAAGAAGTATTATACGCTAAAAGAGAAGAGAATCGTGGGGTTCAATCTATAACCTTACATGCTTAGTCTGAAGAGGGCATTCTATTAAAAACAGCTTTATAGAGCTCCCAGACAATCTCTGGTAAAAGGTATTGCAGTCCTGTAACTGACAAATCTTTCTGTTTTCAACTACAAATAGGAGAGACAGGTGGACATGGACTTCATGTGTGGTTAGTGGAAACAGTGATGTAAGCTGAAGGCTTTTCTTGTAACCAGTGAAAGACAGATATGTAGCCTTGGATTCCTGAATACCACTTCTGCGGTATAATGATTACAGAATGACTTTCTCCATACTGTTTTGGAGCTGTCTTTGAAATATATTTTTTGGGGAAAAAAAGTGTTTGAATAGATTTAGCAAAACTGGCTGCCTAGTAAGTTTCCGGTGTAAATGAGCTCTGTTTCAGTTAATATCAGAGAAAAGAGTGTAAATCTTAGTCTTTCCAAATCTTTCCCATTCCAACCCAAACAGCTTCAAACAGTTAATGAAACTATTGATCTCTGATGTAAAATTCATTGTATTAGTCCAGTGGAAGGAAAGCAATCTAATGAAATGCTCAGTGAAACCCTATGGCAGTGATGTGTGAAGTGGTGATGTTAAGCGTCCTTTAGTTTCCATGTGTGTTCCCTTTCAGCTTTGCTAGATATTTATTTACTAGGAAGAAGAGGATGCAGTTTTTGGCAATAGCAAATACCAAGATTTCGGTAGAGAGTCTAGATTTCAGCTGTCCGTAACACTTGCAGATTTGAAGAAGGCATTCATGGCACCTTCAGAGGTTTTTGTACTTCCTGAGGAAAAGTAGAGTGATAAATACAGTTGCATGGTTTAGGGTGTTTCAGTCTTTATTATTTAGCCTCAATACCCTTTGTCTTACGTGATTTAACTGCCTAACTGGAACTCATTACACCTCTTTAAATATTGGGGGAGTGCTTAAAAATTAACAGTAGAACAGGAGGAATCAATGAGGGGAAGGAGAGTGCCTAGGAGATAAAGGATTTTAAGGAGTCTGCTTTTTGAAGTGAATGCCAGAATCCGAGAACAGAAACCCTAAGGACTTTTTTTTGTTTGTTATAAAATTTAAATCAAGATTTAAATGTCAAAATTCTATTAAAAAAATACTTACAACATTTAACAATGTTAGTGTATAATATATTAGGCCTTTTTGGAATTTCCTTCCTGTAACTAACTGGGTTACAATCAAAGATTTATTGAGGAAACACTCTAAATCACCATTCCTTACAGATGAGAGGCTGTCAAGACTACTGTGGTGGAAAACTTTTACACTA
This sequence comes from Crypturellus tataupa, assembly GCA_034781795.1. Taxonomy (NCBI): domain Eukaryota; kingdom Metazoa; phylum Chordata; class Aves; order Tinamiformes; family Tinamidae; genus Crypturellus; species Crypturellus tataupa. The sequence goes on along the minus strand of JAWLRI010001056.1, from coordinate 100,648 downwards.
ACATTAGAGCAAAGAAATGAAAAAGTTCTTCAGACACCCCAGAGGTGTTATTTTTCTGTAAGGTAGTATTTCTGTGGAAATTCTGCCTGAGGATGGATCATGGAGCTAAGAACATTCATTCTTGTTCTTCACAATACAGGATAGTATCATTGTTCTAAAATCACTACGACTCTGCCATGTGGGATGTTTCTGCTGCTCGCTCTGCGCCTCCACTTGCTGTGCACAAACCAGGGGAAAAACAATCCACTGGTTTAAGGTCAGCGCAGTCAGCATGATAATGGCTGAAGAATTTTACCTTTCTCTCTGCTCTTTCAGAACGTGTTGAATTCTATCCACCTAGTGTCATTGCTAGATGATAATAAGTAACATACTGAAAATTCAGTTCATGCCAGTATGATGGATTTGTCAGGAGCAATAGCAGTTGCTGCTAGTAGGGTTTTCCCGATGACCATGCTTTTCAACATAAAGTAAGAAAATCCCCCACGCCCAACTGGAAAGCACCCCCTGCTCCTTGTCTCCCACCCAGAGCAGACAAGGCAAGACCCGTCCAGCTTCCTTCACTAGAAGATGCCACAAAAGTTCAAAGAAATACATGTTCTGTTGCTCTGAATATTCCAGTTCCGGCTAGATCTTGACATGATATGCAGCTGCATGGTCTGTATAAAAGGCTCTTCTCTGTGCCCCGATCTCATAGCCATCTTTCTCTCCCAAGTGGTTGGAGCTGGTGATTGTCAATTACTCTCTCATTTGTTAAAAGATTTTTTTGGTTAGTTGGTTTGTTTGTTTTAGATGAGAACCTTAGTTTTGGAAGTCTTAATCTTTTACCATGAACATTCTTTATGCTTCTATTAATATTTTGGTTTTCCTTGCTGTTGTACGTAGACCTCAGTAAAGCCTTCCTGTGTGGTAGGCATATTTTTTTCTTCAGCACTTCCTGAGCCAAACTCAACAATATTTCCTACTGCAGTATCCAACCTTAGTGCTTTCTAAATTCTTGTCTTAAATCTGAAGAAGCCTTTTGCTTTTTTTTTTTTTTTACATGTTCCCTGTTGAGGAAAATTTCTTCTTGTGACCTGATGTTCGTGTAATGTTCATTTTCCAACTTGAGTCAGAAGTAGAAATTGTAAATTGAGCTACATGAGCCTCTGTTGCCTGAGGGAGGAGAGCCTGCTTTGTTGATCAAGATAGTAAGCAGGATCATTAACCTCTCTGAAAGAGATTAGAGGAGGACAGTCTGGCACATATCCTGGAAACAGTTATACCTTAGTTATCTGACCCAGATGCATTACTTGGGAACCATTCACAGGGAATAGGCAGGGGGCAAACAGTGATTTCTTTGCCTGACTCTCCTCCTGTCAAATGTGACCTCTTCTGTTGGTTGTAACTAGTTGTATGGCTCTAAAGGAATTCGTAATTCAACTTTTTTCAACTAGTAAAATAAAAATTCATTTATTCTAACTGAACAAAATGTAGTCAGCTAAAATGTACTGTTCTGAAATGCACAGAATGTAGTGCAAGAATGTTATATTCTAACTGATATGAAAGATATTCCCTTTCTGCTTCATGAAGATGGATGTGAATTTTATAGCATTTTATGTCTAGATTTAGGATATCCTTTTAAGATAGCTTAAAGATTGAAAATAAATGTTCCAGTTATTTTCTAAAAGTTAAGGTTTCTCAGATATATTGAGATTTAAATACAAGTTTAAATACATATATATGCATATCTGAATAAAGACTCAGAAAATCTTGCTAATGCCTTAGGCGGTTGTGAACATACTCTTGGATATGTTTCTCTCTAAGATAGTCCAGTGATAATTTTGTCTTAAAAGGATGCATATTTGTTTGTGATGAGCTGATAGAGCTTTCTCTTCATTTCAGGAATGCCAAGCAGTTTAGAAGCAGTACATCATTAAAAGCACCATTTAGTGACAAATGAACTATTAGTTAATGTTGCTTTGATATAATTGACTGATTTTTTTTTTTTGGTAGTATTGCATTTTAGTTGGTTGAAATGTTACTTTGATTAAAACCAAAATTTTTAAATAAAATCAAAAATTTTAAACTAAAACACTTTGTATCCACAAAAGTATGCTTTCTATGATAAAGAGTTGGCGGGAGAGGGTTTAGGTCAAGACTTTAAAATGAAATTTGAGACTAATGATTTTTCATCTTTGTAAAATTCTTCCAGGAAAGAAAAAACTAATATTCAATGAGATATTCATTCTATTTGTGCTGTGTGTTGACTGGTTAATAGGTTTAAATAAATAATACTATTTCAGTCAGATTTGGAGGTGCATGCATGTTTTTGCTGTCAAGTAAAAGAATATCCTCTTGTTACCAGTAGACCTGAGTCTTGTAAAAATAGGTGATTTTATTAAACAAAAGGAGCTTTCTTAACGTACAAGCTATTTAAGATCAACAAAGAATAAATAGTAATTTTGTTTTGGACATCCAGTAAAAATTTGTCAAAGAACAAAGGAGTAAGCATAATGACATGACTCCTGTTTACTTTTGAACTTCACTAATGCAGACAATTCAAGGAAGGGTGTATACAAGCAGCGTGAAGCCATTTGGGGAAAAAGGAAAGTTCTGACTTGAACTTTCTCAATGAAAAATGTCTTTTGAGGAAAAGAAAAAAGCAAAAACAACAACAAAAAAGTTGCAATCTTCTTCTAATTGTAAGACAGCTAGAAGAAAAAGCTGTGGGTTACTTAAAGTGCTAGGTGCCTGTTACAAAATGTGTTTTGGTAGATTTTATTTGGCCTAACCTGCAGTTTTTTGATGTGTTATGCCAATAAAAATTAATCCTGAAAATTGGGCTGTAAATCATGTTACAACTGGCAACAAAGTGTAACTCTGGGGTCCAAAATGAACTGTATTTGAAGCTAGCTTCCAAATTGGAAAACTTCCTAAGCATGTAGTAACATTTTATTTCTGTCTCTAGTTCCATCAACCCACGTTGTCCTTAGCTTCAAAAAACTCATAAGCACCTAAAATTGTCATCCAGAGTTTCTGCAATATTCTCAGATTACACATAGTTACACAAGATAGTAACTCTTCTGTCTAAAATCCTCTTTGCTTTTGCTCCATCTTTGCATGATACATCTTTGATCATGTTCCATGCTCAATTATTTAATCTGCTAAGTGAAATCTTAGTGAAAATGGTGTTCCATTCATCATGATAAGGGTTAAATCCCTTTGCTAACAGGTGTTTGGTATGATTATCTTTGTAATTGAAAACTTGAATGATATGGACCATTCAGGGATTTGGTTAGGCCCAGGTCTCTCAGGCCACCTTTTATTTATAGCAAGAATATTCTGTTCATATTAATACTGCTTTCCTTTTCCAGACCAATGCCTGATGGGGTTGGAGTCACTGTTAGATCAAAAATCTTCAAGTTGCATAGCAGACTACAGGAAGTTTTTCAGTGGGTTTTTCTCTTCAATGTTTAAAGGCTGTTGTTCCTTTGGGCTAATATTTGGGGTTTTGTGCTTCTACTTATGCCGGACTTTACTTGTGGAAGAGATGATTTTCAGGAGGACTAGGTAGGATACTTAAAAGCAAGTACTAATGCTTTGCTCTAGGTCTGATTCAAGTAAACATTCAGATATATGTTGGTATCCTCCAACATGGCAAAGCGTGTTAACCTGCTATTTTTTAAATGTTGATGTCTTGTGTTGGATAGTGACATTCTTTGATTTGGGACTCTGTAGTTGTGATAGATAAAATCTTTGCTATCTGTTCCCAGAAGAATGCTACGGGTTTTAATTAATGATGTTTGCAAAGTCCTTTGTAAGGTTGAGATTCTCAAAATGCAAGCTAGGATTTGTTTTAACTGATGCAAGCATCCCGAAGCCAGTGGTTTTGTTGATGCTCATTGTGTTTTTAATTGTAACTATTTTTCTGATCTTCCATTGGAAGATGGACGTTATACAAACCTAGGCTAGGATGATGGGTAGAAATAGGGGCCTACCTTAAAAATGAACTTTTTTGCCATGTAACTCAATATTTTTAACAGTTTTACTATGGAAAGGATATGTTTGATTTTTAAAATTATTTTTATTTTCTTGTATTTATTATTGTTTTTAATACCAAAGGACATAGAATATATGTATTCCAGTGAGTAAATTGCAAGGAATGTGGGTGTTGCATGTTGAAAAAGTCTGCCTGTATGAGTCAAATGTGTGCCATCTGCAATACTGATTTTTGGTAAGGAAAGAGTCTGTTTGGAACTGTGTGTAAGATTCTTAAAAATGCTTTGTTTTATGGCTACAAACCTTTTTTTTTTTTAATTAAAATAAAAGTCGTGAATTGCCTGAGGTTATTTCTTGATATATTTTGGTTTGCCTCTAAAATCACAAGCACACATGGAGGACTAAAGACTGTTTATATATTAATTTCTGAATCATATACTGAATTTGTAAATTCCATCTTCCATCCATGCCTTTTCCCTCCCCTTTTCCCCCCCCCCTTTTTTTGATAGTTTAGTTGCTATTGAAATAACTCCTGGCTCTAAGCCATTGCTTCCTTAGCAGGCTTCCTCTTGGCTCTCTTAGAGAAGTTTTGTAAGCATTCCTTTTTTTAAAAGAAAAAGAGTATTTGGTAATATTAATACATTGCTTTTATTGGACATTCTTGTAGCGAGAGCAGTGTGGTATTCTGAGCCTAATAGAATGAAAATTTCCATCTCATCTTGTGAGAGTTGTCTGAAGTCTTTCTTGTTGGGTCAGTTTTCTTTAAAAAAAAAAAAAGGCACAGATGTGTGTGTGATTAATGAATTTTTTCCACTATACTCTTCTCAGCTCTTCCACTTAAATGAATTTATAAAATAGTCTGTAGTTTTTTTTTTTTTTTTTTTCTGTAGATTTTTCTTCCAAATTCTGTCTGAATAAGTAGGTGTTCTTCGTAGGAACAACTGAAGGAAGTCATTCCTTATCTACTAAGGTTTTTTGAAATGTCAGCAAATATATGGAGAATGGTGGTCCAGTTGGTGATGGATTTAGTTTTAAATTTAATATTAGTATTTGGACAGCTTCCTATGAGTTTTCTTTCCAAAGGTTCTTGATGAGTGTTGTGAATAAGGAAAAGCTGCACTCACGCATCAAAAACTGCTTCGGGCAGAAGGAACAAAGAGAAAGAAGAAATGATTAGTTTTCAAAAAGACTGTCTCTAGAAGGGACTGTTGGATCTACACTGTTCATCATATGCAGACATGCTCATAGAAGGGCATAAATAGTGAAAATAACCAAATTATTCACTTAGTTCTAAAGCTGACTGCAGAAGTGATTCAGTGCTGTGACAAGTTGATGAAACAGCCAAACATAAGAATCTACACCTTGTAATTACTGGGCTTTTTATTGTTGTTACGAGAAAGAGATATTTGTGTCTAGTTCTCTTGAGGCTTGAGAACAGTCAAAAACCCAACAATGTTATATATTAAAAATGAAGGAACTGAGAACATGGTGGAAACAGGATATTGGTTATCAAATATGGGCTTTAAGTCATCCTATCTCAAAAAGTCAGATGGAGTTTTAACACTAGCTTGACAAAGCTGTTGAGAAGTGCAGCATTAGTAAAAGGAGACTATGACTGTTAATGAAACAATTGTAAACATGATCAGAAAACTGGTGGGAACCATTAATGCACATAAGTAATGAATTGGTTATCTTTTCAAAACATATGTTACTCATGAATGTGCTGACAGTCATTAGTTTAAAAAAAAGCTATTGGTATTGTTCATAAAAGTAAGTTATCATTTCTTAATATTTTATAAACCTGCTTGGAAAATGTACAATGTTTGGTAATGGATATTATTTGTCCCTTATTTGGGTAGATTTCAAGTCAGTTTTGCTTTAAATTTACTGAAATGTAAATTCCAGATAGTGCAGGGTTGGAAATCTCACAGGTGCATGCTTCAGTACAACAGGTCTTGGTATCTCCTGAACTTTCTTCACATACAGGTTAACCCCTTGTTTAATTTCAGGTACCAGGTATGATTCATGTAGCAGAATAGATGTGTATGTAATGCAAATGCTAAATTACACTATGAGTATTTCTTGTTTTCATTGGCTAATGAGTATTTAAAATATTTTACTATATTAATTACCAGATGCCTTATTTTTAATGCTCGTATGTTCATTTTCTATTTTGAGATTAGAAAAAGAAAATGATATTTTAAAAGTCAGCTATTTAGTACAAAATCCTTGTTTAAGAGGAATGGAGATCTATATTTCATCTTCAAGCTAGTGGGATTTCATACTGAGAGGAATTTGCCTTCTTGCCTTTTTTTTCCCCTAAAAGTATGTGCAAGAGGTGAGGTGAAGAGAAAAACAGCATGAATATGCTGAAGTGAATTGTGAATTAATAATAATATCTCTTATACTGAAGCCGATGCCTGGGAGGGTATCCTCTGTTGTATTGCATTCAGGTGCATGTCATTGAGGCAATGGATAGATACTGGGGGCAGCTGGTGGGGATAGAAGCACCAATTAGCTATTAGTAATAGAAACCTGGAAGACAAAGAAAGGGGGACACAAACAGCATAAAAGACAGAAAAAAACAAACGTATGCTAATAATGTGCACAAAGAAGATAAAAGACAAGCTTACTAACAGTGGGCAGCTATTGGGTGGCTGGAGCTGTGGGACCGATAGCTTCAAGAAGCCGAAGGAATTTCTCTGGTTTAATACCCACCCCCCCCGATAAGCGGATGAGTTTCTGGTGTATTTAACCATAGCAGCTGCTCTCTGCAGCTGAGCAGCGGAGCGTTCACCTAAGCAGCAAGCGGAGATTGGGCTGCAGCTTCCTCGCTAAGCGAGAAATTCCTTGCAGGCATCTACAGAAATAGTACGCAGGCGGCTTCGTCCCGCCCTCGCTCCCCGCTTTCCAACGCGGTGGAGGGCCCCCAGCGTGTGTCTTTTTCGTGTGTGGGGGTGTGTGCTTGTGCTTGTATGTCTGTGGGTATGTGTGTGTGAGGAGCAGGTGGGCCCCGCTGCGGCTCCGCCCCGCGCGCTCCCCGTCCGCCATACGGCACTAGCAGCGGCCTCCGCGGCAGAGCGGGCTCTCCATTGGCGGACGGGACTGTCGCTCCGGGGCCGTTCGACCCCCACTCTCCTTCGAGCTGCTTCCCAGGTCTGACTCTGGAGCGGTGGCCGGTGGCAGTGGGAAGCGCGTCGGAGGGAAGAAAGTTTGCAGCACTTGGGCACTTGGCTGCTCGCGGCTTTGATTTCCATGGCAAGAATCGGTGCCTAAGGCCAGCAGCCAGTGGGGAGGCTTACACGGCTTGATGGTTCGCTGTTGGTGCTGCTATTGCAAAGTTTCTGCTATTTTAATGTACTAAAACCAAGGATTCTAAGTAGTAGTCTTCCCTGCCCCCACCTCTCCTTCTAGGTAGGCGAGAAATATTTTTATTCTGTGGATTAGATAACTTTTTGCATGGAAATTTACTGACTTCTGAGTGATCTCCGCTTTGGGGAAAGGGGGGAAAGGATTTATTTTCATCGCACTTTATTTTTGTTTTCTGGATCACAGGATTTTTGGAGCTATATGGAGGGATCTCAGGATGGTGTGCACCAGGAAAACCAAAACTTTAGTGTCCACTTGCGTGATTTTGAGTGGAATGACTAACATCATCTGCCTGCTGTACGTGGGTTGGGTCACCAACTACATTGCCAGTGTCTATGTGAAAGTACAGGAGCCGATCTCAGAAAAAAAGTTAGAGGAAGACAAAGGGGACACTTTAAGGATTATAGAAAGGCTGGACCATTTGGAAAATGTCATCAAGCAGCACATCCAAGGTACCACGTTACCCCGCGCTCGCTTTCCCTCCTCACCCACCCCGCTCCTTTCCGTGCGCGGAGCTCCCGCCGCGTGTGGGGAGGGGGCTGCGGGGAGGTGCAAGAGTCGCTGCAGCCGCGGGGGAAGCGCCGCTCCGCAGCCCGGAAGAGCAGCGCGGAGTCCCCGGCGCCAGGCAGGGACCTGCTGCGAGTGCCTCTCCTGCCAGGTCGGCCCCACGGAGGACGAGTCGGGGGGGCCCGGGCCGGGCGGAGCGTCGGTGCCTGCGGGCCGGGCGCGGTGGCAGCAGAGGGGCCCCAGTACCCGGCCCTTTAATAAACCTAACCTCGGTTCTGTGCGCGTGTGTGTCGCGTTAAAGCAGGGGTTCTGCAGGGAGAGCTCCACGTGAAACGCAGAGGAGCCTCTTGTGGTCTTGCTGTTGCCGTCACTGTTATTATCTTTCTTTCCGAAAGGGGTTGCGGCGAGGAGAATTTTTGTTCCCCTCCCCCTGCAAGTCTGGCTGGGCTAATCCGTGCAGAGTCTGTGTGTGTCCGGGTGTGCTCAAGGCTTTTTCCCAGCGCCTCTGTAGTGCTGAGAAACCTTTGGGATTATAACTGGGACATTCTCATTTGTGTAATGCCTTTTAAATATGATCTGCTACTGAGGGGACCTCCAGGAGAAGGGCAGAAGTGTGAACAGAAGAGAAAGGAGGGGGGAAAAAGATGATTATTTTCTGTGTGTTTGGGATTTTAAATTATACTGTTTTTCTGGGTGTTTTAACTAGTCATCTTTTTATTTTTCATCCTCCACACAGCATCCGTCAGTCTCTCCTTCAGTCTGTGAAGGAGGCTGGGGCAGGGGCATATGAGATCCTTCACAAAATCTAAAGGGACTGGCTTTTGCTGCTTCTGCAAAAGCTCTTATGAAGGCTGAAATCCCTAGTCTAGCCTCTGTGGTATGTATCCTAAGTCTACTGAGCAAACGATCTAGTAGCCCTGATACACAAAAGCTTACCTGCTTCCAGGCAGTTTTGGCCAGGTGTTACAGGAATACAAAGAATACTGGAATGGGCAGGGTGACTGATCACATATGTACTGAGTTTCCCCTGCAAACAGTGCTCACAGGTGTGACTGCAGGACTGTCAAAGGCCAGCTATTCCATTGTGACTTGTACTCATATTTTTAAAATATATCACTGATCAATATGTATATGCTGCCTGTTTGCTTCTCTTTTTTTTTTTTTTTTTTAATACTCTTGTCATCTTGAATAGGCTAGTAAAGTGTTTCTTCTTTTTGGAATATGAGTGATAGGGGAACCGCAGGTTTTAAATTCAAGGTCTGCATGAGAGAAGTTATTTTGATTCCTGAAATGGATTTTAAAAATGCCAGCGGAGTGCACTGTGGAAGCATGTATGAATGTAAGGAGTTTTTTCAAAGGGGTCTGTAAGAGGTAGATGCATGAATTTCATTGACTTTCCATATAGGTTTGAAACATAACTCCTCCTTTGGTTTTGTCAGCGTGATGTCCTAATAATCTTTGTTTATTTTGTGACACTTTATGTCTATGTTTAAATGAAACCAGTAAATATTTTAAAAATAAAATTTAGCTGAAAATTGAATAGTATCTTCTAAAATAACTAGCTCAACAGTCTTAGTGCTGAAATACATTTAGGGGAAAAAGGTATGGTTTACAAAGCTCTTGTAGGTTATTGAAACAACTTGCCCTTAAAAAAAAAATTCCAAACCTAAAATGAAAATAAAGAAACAAAGATAGATGAATATTTCTTTTTTTTTTTTTTTTTTTTTTTGTGTGTGTGTGTGCTTTTGTTAGCCATGTCATAGTTACTGGGTTCCACAGGGAATTTTTATGGAGATGGTACAAAATAAATTGGTGTTGTAATCAGATTTTGTTTCATACTCCAAGATGCTATGACTTCAGGGCCATGCTACAAAACTCATTGAAGTCATTGGAAGGAACACCCTAAACTTGTATGCGTTATCATCACCAAGCTACTCAGGTTAAAGATAGCTTCAAGTTACAAGTTTGGGATTCACTGTCATAAGTTGTATAAACCAGTTGCTGTAATGGTTCTGGACTGATTATGAGAGTTATCTCTATTTTGTCATTAAACTTTTGGTTGAACCGCTTCTTTATGTTGTAGAGAGTTGTCAGTAGTTCAGATGTTCTGCAAGGCTGAGTAGACATGAATTGAGCAACAGGAATATAATCACATTCTTCAGGATATGCAGCAAGTGCTGGGAAGTTCCAACTCCAGTATTTTACACACGGGACCATGCTAATATTTTTAGTTTGTTTTCTAATTGAATTATTTAATTAGATGCTATCTGGGGATTCTTTTAGTATATAAGTTGCAATCTTGTAATGTTTTATCAAGAGTGTTGGAAAAGAGAGGATATAAGAGGTGCCTTCTTATAAAATGCCCTTTAACTGTGTATTTTTAAAAATTATGGTATTTTCCTGGCAGAAGAAGTATTAGACTGGAAGTAGTTTTCCAGATGAGAGGCTGAGAGTATGCATGCTTCATATGTTTGGAAAGCACAATATGGAAAGGGTACTAGTCTTACCTTGACAAAGAATGGAAAATTTTGGTTATGCAAATATATACCTGTCATACTTTAAACATTTTTATTCCTGCTATCTCAGTATACTTACTGTTCTGCGAACGTTGAAAGGTAGTCATCTCTATGCGCTCCTTTTCTGGGCTTTGGAAACGGAATAAACTGTTTTCAACCCTATATGCTCTGCATGTACGGTCCCCTCCTTCCACTTTTCATGGTAATTTAGGTCCTGTAGCCTATTAGTGTATTACATAAGAGTTGCTACAAAACCAGTGATAAAAAGATTTTTCTTTCTTCCCCCATATCTTCAGCAGAAGGCACTGAGGCAAGAATACCTCAGACAGATTAAAGCATCATTCATCTTAATAATGCATCATGCATTCATAATGACACTAAAAAACTACCCAAAATTGAATGTGCAGTAGGAAGATCATGTGAGCGGACAGGCTACTCTTCATCAAATATTTATCTTGTAACAATGAGAACAGCATTTAAGTTGCTTCCTTATTGTTTGCTGTCTGTATTCCTGTATTATTTGCTTTATTATTATTGTTGTTATTTTCCACAGCATACATTTAGACTGTCAGAGATTTTTAAACTGTACCTTTTACTTAAAAAGCTCTGTTATAGTTAAGCACTTAGAACCTCTCACGTGTTCTGTCCTGTTTGCTTTATTATGCAGTGTCATTTTACAGTGTTCAACCTGCTTAGTTTTAATCAGATGGTGTTTGCCTTTTTTAAAAGATTATGGACTAAAAAATTATGAAATGAATGTGCTTCCTCCCCTTTATCCACTAGGGACCTAAAAACGTTGAAAGTATATACAAGTGTTAAAAGTATATTCATATTAAAGTATATCTATATATAAAGTGTGAAAATGCAGTACCGTTCTGGACAGTTTGAATCCTTTAAGACAGTAGATAGCTAAGATAACTGTATTCTGCTAGGCATCTTGTCTCTGTTCTTTGAGTGCTGCTACGTCAATTGTCATAAATAGAAGTTCAGCTACTGTGTGGATTTATTTGGAGAATTTTGTTGGAGAGGAGCTGTATATTTTATCTCTAATTCTTACATCAAACAAATCATAGTATTTATTTCAGCTAATGTTAACTATCTCATAGTTAGATATCAAGTCATCATCTGTTGAGGGGAAGAAAGATCTCCAGTGTGTGATTCACTCTGTGCAACTTCAACAGGTGCAGGGTAGAATCAATTGACTTCTGGAATTGCCTGCCTTGAGTCTGGGAAGTAAATTAATCCAGATTCTTCAGCCATGCAAAGATTCTAATAAATAAATAAAAGGTAAGTATGAAGTATGAGATTTACTTATCTCAAATATGTAGTGTGCAGTATGAAATCCTCTACTTGGTGGTGACTGACTGTTTGTAGCTTGGTTAGCTAGGATTATGTTCAGAATTCATAGTCAGGCTCGCTAGCTTTCGCGCAATTGCTCTACCATATCTAATTCTTGTGGTAACTTCAATTTGAAATAATTAATTGAGAAATCTATCCAGCATATTTCCTCCAAGCACAAAAGCAATTAGGCATATTTATTACTTGTTGCAGTCTTGTTATTCTTCTGAGAAACAAGATGTCATTAGACCATAGCCCTGGGACCTTGCACCATAGCTCTTGCACCAGTACAAAGGAGTGAGACTGTGACTTCTCAAGTTGGTCTAGTTTAGTGCGTGTCAGTGCAGATTAAATTGAATTCAACTTTTATGTTCTTGTGTTTAGGAATGGGTGTACTAAGGAAAATTTAATGAAGTCGGTCATGTTGACTACAACTTCAAAGTTTTTATTAATAAAGGTATTTTTTTCATGCTTTTAAAATCTTTAGTACCCTAACAAATATACTCTTGGTGGTTCTTCCATTAAGGATTTATTCTGTTACGGATAAGATAAAATGTCCAAAGCAGAGGAGTTCTAGTTTGTCTTTATTAAAGAACTTTCTTATTACTGGAGATGGGATGACTTCTTCCATGATAAAATTTTCTTTCTTAAAATTAATTCTTTTTCCTCTGATTATTTTAGCTAGATCAGTCTTAGTTCATAAAATCTATCCTATGGAAATGCAATACTACTAGGAAAAGAAAAAGGTCTCAACAATCTAAACTTTTGCTGTTCATCGTCCAGTTTGAAGAAAATTTCAAAATGAGAATTATTTTTTAAAAAAAAATCTATCAACGACTGAAAAAGAAATCTAAGCTACTTATGTTAGTGATAACATTAGTGCTTCATAATGAAAGTGGAAATTGAAAGAAAAGCTTCCATGGGATACTAGGCTTTTATTTTCTTCTACTTGACCATACAAATACATTTGTCTATGCTGGTTACTTATCCGTAGTTAAATACCTATTTAAACCGTAGAATCTTGGTGTGGTGATTTTTGAAGAAAAAGTATGTGAATATTGCCATTAGAATTTAGACTGTGTTCCTAAATGAATTACACTGAGATACAATTACAAGGTGCCTTAAACCAATCAGAGAGAGGTTCTGGCACTTCTATCTGTGCACAGCTGTACCTCTCTGCCTTTATCTTGTGCACTAACAGTCAACACACTTTGATTTAGGGGCCTGGTCTGACTGAAAGTGAACCTTTTCTTTTGAAATTGTGCTTTTTGGGCAGGAAGCAAGAAGTTGTATTTGGCTGCAAAATTAAACTAAATGAGAGACTTGTAGTTAGGAAGGGAATTGACCCACATTCTGTTTCCTTCAATCTAGGCAATTGCAGTAGTTCAAGTGAAAGTCATCAGAAGGTTAAAAAATGAATCTAGAGTCTGGGAATTATGACTTCTTACCTTCTCCAAGGTCTGCAGTTACTAAGCTGGAGAATTTTGTCTTTATGAAAAAAGTTCATGTTGGATTGATGCTTGTTTTCTCTGCATAACGGCACAACTTCAGTAGGAGTACATTGTGTACTGCAAGAGTAATCTTTGATTTATGTACTGCACAGAGGTGGAGATGTTTTTTTCTGCTTAAGGTTTTGGACTCAGCACAGTGCTTCTTTATGCTGAGTAGGTGTCACTTTTGAAAATGTTGCCTAGTTTGACGCAAGGAGCTTGTAGCTATGCAGAGATCCAAACTTAAACGTCTTTGATTGTTATTTCCATTTTAATACTAGTGAATGGTGTTTATCTGTATGACCAAAATATATACTAAAAGAAACACAAGACTCAAGAACAATCTGTAGTTTTTGCTATGTAATGTGTGATATCAGCTTGCCTCCATTGCCACCTTCTCCTGTGGCAATACTGGTCTTAAGTCTAATGCAATAACTGTTCTTCCACTTAGGAATACTGTGACAGTGATTGTGATCTGCTGATTGATAGGAGGTTATTAAAAGATTGATAGAGTTGTATGCAAGTTTTGTTTTCTGTATTTCTGAATGAAATGCAGGAGTGTTACCGTGGTGGTCACAAAGAAAGCTTAAGTACCTATCCAAGGATGCTTGCTGCTTGGGAAATCCGTAGCTGCCATTGAAATAGAACTCCTTCATTGTTAATGTGTGGAGTGTGTCAGAAGCAGAATGGAACTCAGATCATGTTTTGTTGTATTTCACAGCTGTCTCTATTGTAGTTACAAGGCTGTGCTAATTTAGTTATGCTTGTTCTGGAGACTAGGAATTGGATATTGTACAGAATGATCTAGAGCATTAGGATTGCCCTTAAGTCCAGAGTAAGTGTGATTATAGCTAATAGGTGAAGTTTTGCAGATTCCCAACTAGCAAACCCACTTATTTAATGAAATTAAATTTTAGAGTGATGCAAAAGTGAAAGCTGGCTTCATATCTTGTCATGCCTCCTCTAGGATAAATTATTTTTCATTTGTCTGCTTTATTTTTTTTTTTTTCCCTTTTAAAGTTAGATTTCTCCCTCATTATAAATTCCTTTCTAGTCATCTTTAAGCTGTGTTGATTGAGGTCAGTGGTACTTTTTTAATACTAGACAGTGGTGGAATCTCTCTCTGCTGCCCTTGACCTTTCAGTACTATGACTACAGTCTGTGCAGAAACACTTCCAGGCTTCTTTATTTTAGGAACTTGAGAAATAGTCCAGCAACAGGGTGTGTGGTAGGACTGCACTGTTTCAGCAGATACGCTGCATAAAGACTGGAATTGCTAGGTGCCTGAGATTGTGTCTTGTCTTCGTGTTACTGTTATTATTAAATCTATTTTGACTACAATTATACAATTCTGCTGTGCAGATGTATTTTCTGCATAACAACATTGCTTCTGTTTTCCTAATAAATTTTCTCTGCTCAACTGGTGTTTGGTAACCAAGGTGCTATTTTTATCATGATATCTTCAGCTTGCTAAGGCACAGGCAGAGTATTCTAAGAACCAAAGCCTCTAATTATTGTAGCTCTTCAGCACCTCCACTGCCTGGCTTTAAAATGAACAAATGACAATATTATACTTTTTTGCTATATTTTTCATTAGTATCAAGATGGGATGTTTGAGTTACTAGCCTGGATTACTCTGCCTTTTAAAAATCAAAAATGTGTCTTTTCAAATCCATCCTGAATTCTTCTTATTTTCTCTACTGAAATTATGTGAAAATCTATATTTATTGTTTCAATTTCAGTAATACTGTGGCAGTTACCTGAAATCTGAGCTGTTCTGATTAGAACTGTGTAAATGAATAATGGCACACTTAACTTGAAGTGATCTTACTTTCCTTGGATAAGATCAGAATAAGCTTGGCCCAGGAAATGGATATGTGGTTAAAGGTATACAGATCTTTGGTGGCAGCACATTTGACTATCTGCAGGAGTTGCTGAGATGGGTCAGACGGAGCATATTCTGTTGTCTTACTCAGGGAAAGTGTGTAAATCCTGTAGCAGGCAAATTCCTTCTAAGTGTGTAATAGCAATGTCTGTTCTTCCATGTTAGTTTTTTTTTTTTCCTGAGTGATAATAATTTGAAACCACTGTGAGTGCTGAAGTTATAAGATTAGATATTTTCACCAAAACTCTTGTTTTAATTAACCTATGTATAGTACTACATAATTACCTAATTCCAGTATTACCTTTTGAAAATTCTTGATCTCTGTGATATTCTGTGTAAATGATAGCACTGAGGGGGGTGGAAGTTCTATTATAGTTTTGGTATTGCCATTTCTACTCCTAAACCAAATCCTCATTTTAAATATGAATGTTTGGATCTTCCTTTTGTAAGAGCTGTCACAGATGATCTCTGCAGGGATTTCTATAAGCAGCTTTCTGAAGGACAAAGACATAGTTTTCCTGTTATTTCCTTTATAGAAAAGTGGCTATTGTAGCCTTTACTGTAGGGAAATAATGCACGTTAGCTGGAAAAGGAACATTCTTACTTGCCGTAGGTAACTTGAAACCAGTTAGGGGTCTTTTTCATGAATCACCCACTGTAAGTGGGGACAAGTACTGCAGTGAAGTACTTGTCCCCACTTTCATTGCAGATCATAGTCTTTTGAAACTGTTCTTTCTGTATCAAGTCATGACTTGCCAGAGGTCTGCAAAGAAGCTTTGACATAGCTTATATAAAATAAAAACTGTTACACAACTTTCTGCAGCACATCAGACTATACTGTCTGTTACAGAATTATCATTACAATGAAGTTCTTGCTAGAGAAAACAGTTGGGGTTAATCTGGGACTAGAACAAATAAGACTTGCAGCATAGTTCTTAAAATCACTTTATCCTACCTGTTTGTAATTTTACTAGTGTGTATTGCATAATCACATAATAATAAGTCGACAGTTCTCCCTTCTACTTGTGCTTTCAGCTGCTAATGTGAAGGGTGGGAGAGTTTGAGGCCTAGTAGTATGTTGTAATTTTATGGATTTTTTTTTTTCTTAGAAAATGTTCAGCTTATTTAGACAAATATGGCAGTTGAGGAGGATCAGGGAGGAGAGAGTACAGGAGAAGCTGAAGGCTGCATAAGCATATATTAATATTTTATTAATTTTTAAAATGTAAATCCCCCCAGTTTATAAGTAAAAAGCTGTGAAAGTTATGTCAGGAACACTAGTGAGTTTATGCACTATAAGATGTGACAATTCCAAGCAGTAGTTAAATAGTACCAGAAGGCTTATATTTGAATTGATCATTCACACCCTCAGCTTTCATTGCTGTAAAGGCAGCCTTTGTAACAAGGTTACTTTTGGCTTTGGTTTGAAAACATTTTTTAATCTCATTGATTTATTGTTATCCTTCATAAAAATGCAATTCTGTCAATATAAATGAATTTGTTAGCACAGTTTATTTTTTTCCTATATGAAAATGCTAAAAAAATCCCTTCCTTTACATTGCTAACACTGCCACTACAGCATTTACATTTAAGTTGTGATAAAAATTTTGTTAACAAATGGAGATATATGTGTGTGTGTATATTTATACACACACCTACGTGTGTATATGTATAATTAAAAACATTATGCATCCCAAAGATCTAGCAGAGTTCTCCTTATGTGCAGAATGGCTGCACTGAGGATTCATAGCTCATCTCTTAAAGGCAGGAAGTGTTTTTGTCACTGCCACATGTAGGCCCATGTGGAAAGAAACAGTTCACAAAGAACTGAAGTAAAAAAGCCGTGATGAGAGCAAGTGGGAGCATGCTTGTGTAATATCTCAGTATGGGGGCAAAACGATATTACGATAGTCTGGGAATGCTAAGGACAGAAAGTTTTGTCTGAAGTGTTAGAGTTGAATTTTCAGGGTGGTTAGCGCTCTCAGCAGTAACGGAGTAATTAACTGAAGGCTAGAGTGAACCCGGCATGTTTCACCACTTGTATGTGGAAACTTGATTCTGGATGATTGAATGTGGCAAAAGTATGTAGAAAACAGGGTCTCAGATTGAATGGGGAGTTGCATTAATAATTTTTAATTTTAAGAAGCAAGCAAAGATAAAGCTTTTTGTGTTGCAAGTTCTAGCTCTTGAGAGTAAATTTTTAATCATTCAGCGGTGGATTCTTCCATAATTAAGAAATAAGCTATTGTTGAAGAATCGTTAAATTAGTGGGAGAGCAAAATTCTTGCCTGTTGTGAGGCAGCCTGAAAGCTTGAAAAGACATAAAAGGAATTTTAACTTAGTCATGATGTGTCAAACAACTCCTTGGCTCCTTGTAATAACAACATGTCAATATGTTTTTGTCTGCTTGACAAAACGGAGGAAATGCCTTTGATTTTTTTTTTTTTAATTACATATATTTTTTTTAACACTCTTTATTATATTAAAGCCTTTCTACCTTGCCTACAGATTAAAGCTTTTCTACCTTGCCTAGAGTCATTAAATAGTAAATCATCCGCTAAAAAGAGTTTGGTGACATTTCTCACAACATTAAAAAAAAAAAAAAAAAATCTTTAGTCTAAATATATATTTCCAAGAATACTTCTATTTATGTTTTGAGATGAAGAGGAAAACAGAAACCTCTGATATGGTTTTGCAAAACCTTGCATTACCTGGTAAAATATCAGTACTTTCTTTATCACACGTGAAAAGAAACACTGACCATAGCAAAAAAAACCCAAACAGATAACAGATGGTGTGTTATAAAAGTTTCATTATAAACTCTGTCCCACTAACCACTTTTAGCAGTTATATAGGCATTGATAGGTATTCATCCATTCGACTCAAAGTGCCTTTTGTATGGTTGGTTGCCCACAATGAAACACATTGCAGAATTACTAGCTGTTTGGATGTAAATGTAACTGAAGAAGTCCACCTCATTCTCCTCAAGCTTTGGTAATATAATATGTTGATAAATATAGATTTGGCATGATCATGGGTGATTATTTTTTGATTATTCTTTGTTATTCCTTACTTGTGAGTGTGTTGGCTGTATTTGTGAATGTGCTTACATTCAGTGACTATCAATATGTTTGCACTATTGAAACAAAAAGAGGGAATGTTCTCCTTTGTATGTTGGTGCAAAGACCTTTTATTTTTATGCTGGTTTTTGCATATCGTTCAGCCAGGTGAGAATGCCATGTAACTTCCATAAAAAGTGTTTTCTGGCTGCCTTGGGGCAAGAAGGTACAGAGAGGAAGTAATACTCAGTACTCTTGTGTGTCTGTATGGATTGAGTGGAAGATATGCTTGGAGTCTTTTTAATCTTATCTTTGGCAATGGAACTGTGGTTTTAACTGTCCAGTTCAGATGAACTTTAAACAATAAAATCATTTATACAGGCACGGTGCATTTGCACCCTTTCTTCCTCTGAAAAGATAGGGGGTCCTTGTGTGAAAGGGAGAAAAAGCAAAGTGCCTCATGCCCATGGAGTTATTTTTCTTATTACTCTGTAAGTGACTGGACTTGCAGAGCAAAGAGCATGGTGCAGATAAAGAATTGAAATATCCTCAAATGCAAAAGATAATGTTATTATTGAAGGGTTATTACAAAGTACTGCCCCATATTCATTAAAATGACAAGTACTTCACAGATTGCTGTCTTCTGCCTTTTCTTTTGTTTTAATTTCTGATTAGCAATCTAGCCAGCCAGGCTGTTCTTGCATGTCAGTGTGTTTCCACATAATTTCTTAGATGTTTTTATGATGAACATGGTTCAGATAAAGTAAGAATTTTAGCTACACTGGGTAATTGTGACAGTGTAAGGTATGCCAGAGGAAATGATGAAATAACCACACAGGATGCAGTAGCTTAGCGTTGTTACATTGAGCTAGTAAAAAGAGCATGTTTTTGCTTTTAAAACTCAGAATTGATGTTTATCTTCTCTCTACTTCATATTCCAGATCTACTTCATGCTTCACACTTATTAGGAGTGACTTGTAATTTGCTTTTCTGCCGTTTCATTAGAACAGATGTTATTTTCAACTGCCTTTCAGACACCTGGACCTGGCAGAATTCCCCCAGCTCAGTTATCATCCAGAAAGCATCCAAAAGGGTTTATTCAAGCAATTTACCTACAAGAGCCAATTCAGCTTGAGATTGAAGAAAAAATATATTTTTCATTGAGTTTAAAATATGCTCAGGAGAAACGTTGCTCATTTCACCAGAATAAGTAGTTACGTCTTTGAAAAACAAGCAAACTTATGCCCTTGTACTCATCCCAGAGGGAAACCTCATCTAATGAGTGAAATCATAGTGAGCATTTGACATCTCAAATAGTGTCAGGGGGAGTGCAAATTGATTTTCCTAATCAACGTTGTCCACCTTACATATAAGACCTCAGAAATAACAGCTAAATCTTGCAAGTGGCGGTAGTATTTCTCTGTGGTGTTGAAAGGTCCTCTTGAAGAATCTCATCAAAGGGACCTGGAAAAAAGTGTGAAAGCTAAGGTGGTGATCTTGTTTTTATAGTTTTAACTTTTAACAGAATGCCTTTCAGCAAAGATTCTTTCATATATTTGTAATAACTACCTGCAGATTTGTGAGTTTCCCTTCTTCCAAGATAGCTAAGTCCTTGTTCAGTCCATACTTCACATGTACAAAGCTGTATGTATAGACAGGTTCTTTCTTTTATATGCTTTCTCGCAGGCAAGATGTAGAAAATAGAGACTCATTCTATGTGGAAGCTTGGTGAAACCTCCAAGAATATCTGCCTGTGTGTGTGTCTGTGTGTGTGTATTTATAAGAACAATATAAAACTCTTTCAACATACTGTTTATTTGCTGTTTGCTTAGGCTGTGTGCTACCCATTTTTCAACTGAGGACAGCATTCTAGCTTCATGTACTATACTATTCCCTGGCAGCTATGTACTCTAAATATTCTTGAATTAAGACCTATTTTATAGGACATAAAAGTATTCTCAATATAGTCTACACTGTTTTCACACACTATGCTAAGGAGCAAATGCAGACTTATGGACCAGTCTGGAGATGAATTATAAATCTAAATTGACAGCTCTTATTTTCCAGTAATTTATTCCAGATTTCAGGCTGAACCTTTACAGCATTTAGAGCATGATTGTTATTAATGTACACTGATCAGTTAGGGCAAAGATGAGTGTCTGGTAAAAGCCTGCCACAATGTTGATACTTTGAAATAGCTGGGATCTGGATTAATTCTGTTGGTTAATGGACCTTCTTCTTTTTGATATTACCAGTGGTTTTTCTCTCAGCAAATTGGGAGAAAATTTTGGCACAGGTGACACATTTGGCTTGCTGAGCTGATTTATATCCCTAAACAAAAGTTTCAGTGTTTACTCTTCTAGAAGGAGGCTTGTCACATTCAATCAATCATTATTTTTATGTGGCAAATTGTGTTTGGGATACACTGTGATCAGCCTGTGTGCATTCTAAATGAAATACTTAAAAAGCACAGACACTTGACACTCCAATGAACAGAGCTTCTATAAGAACCTTGATAAGCATATATTTTTGATAAGTGCTTTTTGGCACTGATGATAGAAATTCCCTATTTTTGTTAGGAATCTTGCTTGTCATAGTGTAAATTCATCTCCTCTTACTTAGGATCAAATACTATGCAAACTGTTTACATGAAATGCCAGCTGACCCCATAACACTTTCATTTATAGGAACTAAGAATGACCATCCACACTAGGGCCCTGCCTTGTTCTTTGCTGTCTCAAGATTGGATGAAGGATGACATTGCTTTTCTTGCTTTGCATTTCACAAGGGGTCACTTACACACTTAAAATAGTAAATTAAGAAGAAAAGCATTTGCCAGAAAGGTGCTGTTTTTCTTTTTGAGAGCAGCCTTATAATACAATTTATTCTAGATTTTGGGTCTGGTATAGTACTTAAAGGTGTAAAGCAGGCCTTTGCAGGTTTGCATGCCTTACGCTGGGGGAAAAAAATGTCTGACATAGCAACAAAATTGTTGACTGTGCTACTTTTGTAGAATTGTAAACTGTCTTGACAATTACTGAAACTTCTAACAAAAAATCTATTTGCTGACTACAATATTGTAGCCATATACTTTCCACAATTTCCTGTAATCTAATTTAGCTCTATAGCAAATGTTTTATATCTTGTTAAGAGTTTCCTCAAATCAAGTCTTAAAAATTACAGTAAGGCAATGAAGATCTTAATTAAGAATTCTGGCAGTGCTATTCTTGAGCAAAATTTCCTGTTCTTTAGGGTAAACTGCTGTTTATTACAATAAAATCCACTTTAATAAGAATTGCCTAGCAGCTTACTGACTGAAGACAATTATTTTTCTTTTGAAATTAGACTTTAATTAAATTCTTTACATATAGATCATCCAAACAAACAAAAAGTTTTTAAGGCTGGTCTGGAGGAATAGTACAGAGAATTATTCTTCATATGTGGGAATGTTTTATAAATGAATTAAGCTTTAAACATAATGCTGTAAGCAGCTATAGTTTACAAAGTATGAAGGTCAGCATTTAGTTGATCTAGCAGATTTGAGGAGTGGAAATATTGTTCTGTATGATTACATTCACCCTGAAACCTATGTGTGCCAATTTTTCAAGGAATGTCTGGTCTTTATATTATTGCTTATTTTTGCAAATTAGAGACTCTGTTTAATTAATACCTCTCTCCTAGTGTGTGCTAAAAATAAAACACTCTTTCTTCAAGTGGTGCCCGCATCCCCAATCTCTGACCATAATGCCTTTACCTGACTGTGATAGTGTTTACTTAGAGCAGCAAATATAACTTATGGAAGAGCTGTTTTTCCATTTATTCCATTCAGCTTGTGCTCATGGTCTTGGTTCTTTAAATCCTTTCCTGCTGTTGGAAGTGTTCAGGCTACTGACTCTTTAGCTGCCTTTATTGCATGCCTTAAGGTGCAGTCAGGAGGTTCACCTCTTTGTTCTGCAGACTTACACCAGGATGCTTCTGTATACTTCAGAGTAAGTATTTGAAATCAAAGTTATTAGACCCAAGTTTCACTAGACTTTAGATGTTCAAGGAAGATTAAGAAACAGGCTTTTCTTGAAGGAGAAATCAGTTAATTCTGTACATTTTCTGCTCTCCTCACTTGGTGTTACACATAATTGCATCCTAGAATATAAATATCAAAAATCTGCATGTTTGATTTTTCTGATTTGGTAAATGTATACTTCATTAGATTAACTTTCATCATTCCCTATGTAAAATGGAAAGGTAGTAAATGTACTGTTCGAACAACATTTATCACAGTTCTGTAGTAAAAGCCAATGTGGCTTAAAACCTTCCTTCTGTAGTGGTACCTTGAGAATTCAAGTCAGTGTCTATTTAAGCAAAATGTAGTTAACTTACTCTCTAGGTAGAGTTTTGCTACTATAATAGATAAGCAGAGTGGGATTGTGGAGGAAAAAAAAAATGCAGTATTCCCTGTACTCTGGTTGTCTCTGCAACCATGCCAAAAATCATGCTGGTGTGTTACTCTTCTTCCATAGTCTGTCTTAACTAACTCTTCGTGTATGAAGCAAAACTAAAAAATCTTTTATAGAGTGATTACAAATGCTGAGAGCTTTTTTTTTTAAGAGTTTTTCATTCATAAAATGTACTGCTGCTGTTTGTGTGCTGCCTTCTCAGATCTTAAACCAAGCAATAAGAGGACCTGGTGCTATTTGTACTTGAACCAGTTTGTGATATTGGGCTTTGTTCTCTCCTGAGCTCCCTTTCAGAAAGGAGATGACTTGTAGATGGTGGCTTTCAGGAGATGTCTCATTTGAAGGACTGTGATCTGGCAGTTTCAAGAAAAATGACTAAGCCATCTCTTCAGCATCCTCTTCTGTGTCTTTCAGTGTGCAAACCCTGGAGGGTAAACTTTCTGTGCTGTGAGTGTTGGGGATGCTGGTTTAGGAACATCACTGTCTTTTTAATGTTTTGTTTGTTTATCAGTCCAACCTTATCTATTTTTTTAAAGTTCCTTTTATTGGATCTGGATGCTATAACTTTCCAAACAAAATATTTTCTTACTTACATTGTGTAGTGCTTTACTTTTCCTGTAATCCTAGGGACTTAGGCTACTGGATCAGAGAAATAGTAATCAACGAGTAAGACTGATAAAATCTGTTTCATTATGCATTTTAGTAGAAATTAAGCCAACTTTGAACATGAGTCTCCCTCACTTGCCTTGGAGGGACAGTAGCCTGTTTCTTGGGTAGTTCTAGGGAGGCTGTGCTTGAAGCATTGTTTCTCTTGATTTTTTGTGAGTATAGAGCAACGCAACCTGTTTTGTTTTGTTTTCTCCTGTATACTCCAGAACATGTAATATTTTCCTCCTTGCAAGTTTTCTTTCCTCTGTCATGTAAGAATTAAAATAACAAAAACATCAATGTAAAAAACAGTTAAAATTTCTAATGTCATGGAATGTTGACTTTTGCACCAGGGAAGAAAGATGGAGAAGGCAAATTTTAGTCATTCACTCTGGGAAAAAATGTTTATTTCCTCACAAAGAAAGTCCACAGTGAGCATGGAAAAACACTGTTATGAAACAGCCATCTTGAGAGAGAATTCCAAAGCAATATTTTTTACATTTGTTTTTGCAGCTAAGAGGAAGAAGGAAAGAAAAAATCCACCCCTAAGTGTATTTGTACAACAAAATGGAGGAACAACGCATATTAGGAGCTTCCTTTTTTCCTTACTATGTTTTCATATATTCTTCGCAGTACATTTTCTGTATTGAGTTAGTGTTTTTACTTTGAAATCTTTTAAAACTGTATAAGGTTATATTTAAACTTGGCTGCTATACGTTCATGTTAATACATTTTTAGATGGTAGTTTGAATGACTTTGAGTCTCAATAACATTTAGCTGTTTTGTTTCAACTTTAACTGATGATCTTTCAGGATAACTTCAGCATTACATATTCTTTAATTGGTACTTTAGAGGAGTTCTCCTATAGCAGTGAGTCTTCATTCTGCAGAATGGAAAGGAACAGAACTGTCTGAGAAGTGATTGCTTTTCAAGTGGACCTCCACTGTGAAGCCACAGATCAGGCTCTGCTTTTTGTTCTTAGGCAGATATGTTTTGATTTCCCTATAGAAAAGAAAGAGGAAAGGGTGTGTAGGTAATTGTTTTGCCTTAAACTCTTAACTACTACTCTGAGGTTTTCGCTGTAATTTCCTGAATATAGCCCTTGTGGAGAGTGGGAAAGGGATTCACTTGACTGCAGGCTGTGTCAGGACCCCCTGTAAAGAAGCAGGCCCATCTCAACCCGACATGTACATCTGCATTTCTCTGTAAAAGCACTCTTCTCTCCTTTAGCTCCAAAAGGAGCTTATGTGACTAACCTATTCTATTCTGTAAATGCTTATAGTTAAATGGGATGAATCCCGCTTTAAAGGTCTATCAGTCTAAATCTCTTGAAATCAGTAGAACTAATTACACGGGCAAAGCTGGCCAATTTTGAGCCATTATTTCTTCTAGCAAGTAAATGAAGCTTCCCCCCCCTCCCCATCTCCCTCCCCCTCCATTTTTTTTCTCTCTGCATAAGCTAACCAATATGTGGTTGTGTTGTGTGTTCTAATCAATTAGCTCTTCTTTTAGCCCTTCTTATGAAGTGTTTTGGCTTTTCCAAGCTAGCTAGATGGTTTATGTATCAACAGGAGTTGACTTGTCAGTGCATATAGTCCCAAGATGTTTATATCCATGTTTTAGCCTTATTTTTGCTGTCAATTGTAGACAGGAAAGTATGAGAGAGAACAGATGTCCTTCTTTTAAGATAGTCTACTATTGAAATCCTACTTCCATATGTTTTGAGAAGACTTGTATATTTCTCTTTTTTTTTTTTTCCTTTCCCTGACCTGAAAATAAAATCTCTTCTTGTCCAATTGAGGGGATGCTTTATTGTCCTATACTTTTTATTTCTCCAGCAATGGAATTGGAAGCTATTAGGCAGTAGTTAATGAAATAAGCTTTCATTGGTATTTAAAATTTATTTCAGACAAAATAATGGTACTTTGTATAGCATTCCTTCTTTGACAGCATTTACTCTTAAGAGATTAATAAAGACCTGCCATTTGTGCAGTTAAAAGTCAGTTTCTGTGATTAAAAAAATGCTTAAGTAAGTCTCCATATGTATATTCTGGTGAATTTCCAGATCTCAGACAATATCAGACATTCTTTAGTTGTAGAAATAGTTTGAATTACTGAATTCTTTTTTTTTTTTTTTTTTTTCCTTTTTGCAAGAACTATGAAACTTATCATCTAGAATTATGTATGCAGAATTTTAGCCCCTGAGATGTAGGAAACATCAATCTGTAGAGATTGTTAGAGAAAATTGCTTTTGCTTGTCAAGTACCTGTCCTGGCTTGGAGCTGTATCTCGTCTGCAAAGAATATATATAATAGCATTGGCATAATGGCTCTGTGCTTTAGTAACATCTATAAAAATCTACTGTTTTGCTGGTAATTAATTATCTTCTCTGGAATAAGCTTTGGACATGAACACTAAGGCTGATTAAACAAACCCCTCTTACACATTAGATTTAGGATTATTATGCATAGTTGTAATAATGGTGCAGATTCTACACCAGAAAATAATACACAGTATAATGCTGGTAAGTAAACAAAATGTTTCCATGCAGATTAGTGATATTAATTTATATATTATAAGAACTAGAGTAAATGGTTTCTGTTGCCATTTGGTGATGATGACTAGGAAGCCATGATGAGTGGGGAAAACTCAATTCATGCTTCAATCTTCTTTCCATTCTTTAAAGCTCCTACTTTCATTGAGTAATGGAATATTAAATTGAGTTAATTTATTTTGTGCAGATTTGAGTGTAGCATCACAGAAAGGTTGCACAGTGCATGTGCTACCAATTTTAGTATTTGCCTATTTTTTTTTTTTTTCTGAATCCTGAACCTGTTTGATTGCTATTTGGTATGTGGTTTACATATAATTAGGTACATACTGTCTCACTGTGGGTATTGGGCTTGAAACGAAGGATCTTCCACGTGAGTAGAAACAGTTTGACAGTGCCCAGCTTAATGCAAGAGGAGAGATGGAAATCAACCCATTATCAGAAGTATTATGATAGTGTTACGGTCAGCTTAGTATTGTTCTATTACAAGCTTCCTGGGAGGAAACAGCTTAGCTTAAAAAAGCCAAAAGAATAAAGATTAGTCACAGACAGGAGGAATTGCTTGTGTTTCGTTCTTGCACTTTGGAAGCTGAGCATAAAACATGTGAAAGGTGGTAATGACGTTGTTAGAAACAGGAAGACTTTCATCTGTGGTACAGCATGGCTAGAGACGATGTCCTGCTGCACTGCCACCCTGTGTGCTGTGCTTCTGGTTTATATTGCCCAGAGCTAACATGTGCTTCCTTTACTGTGCTGATCATTTCTGCCGGTAAAGGTGGCTGTATGAAGTTACCATGCAGTCCCTTGCCCTAGGTAACAGCAAAAGTGAAAATAGAAAGCAAGTGATGCAGATCTTTGACTTCCACAGGAAACAATTTTTTGACCGTTACAGGTACGCTCAAAGCAATTTGGGTGGTTACCACTGTTTGTTTATATTCTGGTTGGAAGTTGCACACGCTGAAAACAACTTAATTGGGCTGAACCTCTAGAAATCCTGATCTGATGCTTTTCACAAACACAAAATGACTTATTCCATTAAAAAAAATGAAAACAGGAAAAAAGGAAGGAGAAAAGAAAGTGTGAAACTGCTGTTGGTTAGGAATTTGTAAGGTAGTGCATGGGATATAGGGATTTTAAAACACTATTTCAGGTACAGTTGCGTTTGATGTAACATCATAGCTTCATTTAATTTGAGAAAGTTTGTTAACTAGGTCATACTATTGAACTGTGGCATTTTTTTCTTGGTTCCCAAATTGAGGTTTGCTATCCCTAATTTGAAATAGGAATATTGTTTGATCGTATGTTGTTTAACTAACTGTATTTCTGTTGTTACCAGTACTGAAGTTCATACTTTTTTGTCTCTGTCCTGGAAAATACAACAAAGTAACATTTTAAGAATCTTGATGGCCAGGGGTCCAGTTTGATGTTTAAACTTTGCTTTTATAAATAATTGTTAAATTTCTTGGTTTGGTGGAGCTGAAAAAATACAGTACTCTCTTTTGATGAGCTCTGTGTGTAAGAAGGCATAAGTTTGTAGTCCAGAAACAGGTTGCACACTTGCATAGAATATTAGACTTATTTTGTGTAGCCATATGTGACAAAATAAAAACATCTGCACATATAATGGGGATTCTTGAGCTTATCATGATACAAATAAACAATTTTAACAGGTGGGACTTTCCTACAAAGATCTCGTAGAATCAGAAAATTTTGGTAGGAGCTTTACAACAACAAACTATTTTGGGTCATGGCATTTATGGAGGTGTTTGGCACTGTTCAAGAGCTGCCTGTCACAAAGTATTTAACATTGTGCTAGCCATGAAAGTTGTTACTGAAATGGAAGATGTTACAAAGACTCATGAGGAGATTTGCAAAAGGCTATCTTCTGACTTCACTGAATTTCTTGTCTCAGAAAATAACCAGTGTAATGACCTTGTTGCATAGGATTTTCTGTAGGTTAATGTCTTCTGTGAGTTTTCTCCTTCCCCTTCCCCCTCCCCCCCCCTTTTTTTTTTTGTTTCATCCTTTGTCTTTCTTACTAATTGTGAGTACACGGAGATGTTAATGGATTATGAGCCCTTAAGTTTCTATTCTAGAAACACCAAAGAAGTATAAATTCTTAGTTTCAAACTCACATGTAAAATACAATGAATTTATTTGTAGACAAAATAGAAAAATAACTGTGAGTGACCTTTCATTTGCCTTCTGCTATATGATGATAATCAATTCAGTGCAGTGTTGTAAACTTAGGTAATTCAGCAGTGTTAGCCTTGTAGCACCTGCTATTTTAGACCTCTGGCTTAATTGAATAAACATCTGCACTGCTCCACAAAAAGACATGAATTCTGTAGGGAAATAGGTTTATTTTGAAATTCCAGTTTCAGTGAACTGAAGAACCAAATTTTGCCTTTACAGAATGGGCTTGGGAAGGAAGTGGCTTCTCAAAGGAAATGAAAGCCTGAGACATGTTAGTATTTTATGATATTTATTATTAATAAAGATATGGGAAAATATAATTAGATCTGGCTTTCAAAGGAGGTTCACTTTTTTTGCCAAGTGTCACCTTTATCCTTATTAACACATTTGGTACTGTCCTTCTGACAACTAGGTTTCTGATAATATTTATAAAATAAATGTCCCTAGTTAGTGTCTGTCAAAATTCAGTTTTTGTAGCATGCAAATGAGTTAAATATCTGTATAGTGAGGTATCTAGCTTAATATCTAATATCAGAGGCTGTAGTGTAATGACTTATAGGATGTTTAATTCCTTATAACAGAAGTAAAGGTTGTTTTAAGTGTTAAAAAATGTGTTATCTGAACTTTGCATGTACATTTGAAAATGTTAGAGGTTCATTAACAAGCCAGCAAATAGGAGTCTGCAGTCCTCTTGCCCTGTGTTAACAAGTTATTCTGTATGGTTTTTATGCTTCAGGAAAGTTATGCAAGCTCAGTCATATTATACTCTGCTGTGTGGAATCTTTGAATAATTAATGGAGAAAAAAATAGAGTTGTACAGTGGAGCTTCTGTGTGGGGCTCGCTAAATTTTTTTATTACTTCTGGGCTTTATCATTGTACATTCAGCTGCATCTCAGAATCTCCTCCTTAATAGTTCATCACCTCCTAAAATTAGTATTTACATATAACCCTGCACTAAAGGCAATTGAATGAAATTGTCTTAAACTTAAAAGGTTTTTTTTTTTTTTTTTTTTTTTTTTTTTTTTTTTTTTTTTTTTCAACCATAGTGATTCTTTGACAACAATTCAGCTGGGAACTGTACAGGAAATTGAAAGGGAAGATAAAGAAACCAAGTAGTCCATGTCACATAACATTACCACATGAAATTATTCTAATTTTTACTGTTTGGTGCTGAGATGTATTATTCAACATATATTATGTATATGATTGTATTTATGTTCTTGGCTAATATATATTTTTTTTAAATAATGTTATGTTGCAGAGGCAGCTTGTTAAATCTGACTCCTGCAGAGACAAAAAACAGTGTTATAGAAGTGCAAGACTCTAAACTATAATGTCCTAAAATCAGCAATATTGTGTACATACAAGTACTTCACTGAGTGGAAAGCTTCTTTAATGCCGTCTGCATTTAATATCACTTTTATGTCTAGTGGGACATTCTCTTTGAAGAATCTGGTTTGGTTTTGAGTATGTGTGTCTTAACAGTTAGAAGAATCAATCAAGCTACTGGAAAGAATAATATGGCAGGAGCTGTAGCATCTATTTCTTTAATTTTGACAGAAAGTGATATATCAAATTCTGGAGGAGAACTGGAAAAGGAAAAATAAATTAGACAAAAATATTTTAAAAGAGCAGAATTCTTCACTTGTTTGGAAAGCCAAGAATCATCAGGAATTGGTGTATAATATATCCATATTTTATATAGTATATAATTTAAGGCTTCAGTGTTGCTTTATTTTATAAAAATTTGAAAATTGCATGAAGAGATTATGTTAGAAATTTACCGTCATCTGAATTCCTTACCTTTATTAATATAAACACTGCAATAAAATGTGATTTATCGTATTTCATTTAGCACCTGTCTCATACTGGATGATTGAGGAAGAGGGGCAGATTGAGAAGGAAGTAACTGCTTTTAGGTTAATTTCTTTTTGTTTCACTTTTATCCACTTCACTTTTTGGTGCTCTTGAGCTAAAAAGTTGTTGCAGCATCTTGGTCACAGAATGATTAATCTATGACCTGTTTTACTGAATGGTTAAAAATAAAATCAAACAAGATCTTCAACTGACCCTGGCTAAGATTTGCTTCATTACTATAATGTTCCAGAATTAGCATTACCTAATATAAGCTGTTTGTATTGCAAATCTTTCTGTAATGAAAATGTAGAAAGTAGCTATCCTGTGTTCAGTCACCCTGTGTTCAGATCCAGAATCCCCTTTGCAGTTCACAATGACTGGTGAATGAAAGACTCTGGGTTGACTATTGCTAGGTATGAGGTTAAGATGGGCTTTGCTTTTGGTGGGGAGTACTCCCTCCTCCCAGGTTTTTGGTAACAGTAGGAGAGTGGGAAAGTGAGCCTTGTGAAATGCAGCCTCATGTCTTGCACAGTTCCTGGAGTAGCTAGTATATGAAGACTGTGCTTCTTATTTGAGATTTTGGAGTCATGATTCAAACCTTCAACAATAATCCATCCCTCAGTGGGAGATTTTCTTGTCCTGTGGTCTACCATTACATTTTTACTGCGCTAAAAGTTCACACAGAATATCAACATAAAGTGCTCTGAAGTACAGCGGACAGGCACCGTGGGCTGAGGTAGCAGAAGTGGAATGTTAACTTGTACAAGCTCTACAGAGAGCTGGAAGTGTAAGACAACAGCTTTACTGCATGCAGAATGGTTTATGAACCAAATATGTAAAGCAGTTTGTTTCGCCACAGGAAGAAATGCAGGTCTTTCAGATTGATGTGGTATCATCGTGGAGTACTGTGAGGCAAATTGAGGTTCTGGCTTTTGGAGAAGCTGTGGTTGCAAACTCTGTTGCTTATACTGACAAGTGGGTCTGATAAATAGTCTCATTTGAACTTAGGAAAGCACTTGCCTAAATTAAATGCTGAAAGGAACATAAGAACTTAAACACATCTCCAAAGAGTGGGCCTGTAAGAAAGGTGTTGATGAGGCTGTATTTTAGCACATGAAACCCATGTTCCTGTTAAATTCCCATTTTACCCTCCTTGCACTTAATTGCAGCTTCATTTGCAAAGATGTTTGAGTTTTAATGGTTAATTAGATAAGTATGCTAGGTAATTAAGATATCAGACATGTATTCTTCTAGTGTTTGAACTGAAAGGTGTTAAATATGAGGTGATCGTTAGTATATTACCCCTAATATTTGTTGATATCTTGTTCTCACTAAAAATGAAAAATAATGCAAATATTCTATTTTTCAAAAGTGCTTGTTTCTTTACTCAAGCTCTCTGTAAATTTGACCCATTCTTAGAGTAGGTTTTGTATTTCTAATTAGCAGAGTTAACTGAAATGGTGTAATGCATCAGGTTTCACACTAACCATGTCAGCAGGTGTCTGAGATGGACTTCTGAAGTTAGTAATAAATTCTGTAAATAAACAGAGAGGCCTTTTTTGTTTGTGTATCTTGGTAGTTCTCTCTTATGTGGCCGTTTCGCACCAGACCATTTTGGCAAATTTGGGAATGGGGAGCGAGCAAACTGAAATAGGCATCACTTGCGTATTAGGTGGGAAGCCTTGCAAAGGCATTAATATGCTTGTTCCTGTTAGGTAACCCTTAGAAGATTTTTATAGGTATCAAATACGTGATAGAAGGGACTGCTCATCAAGTTTAGTATCATTTCTGGATGACAAAGTTTTCTTGGCATGTCATCTGCAAGGGCAACTGTGCTATATCATGTTCAGGTTAGCCCCAAGAAGACGTGGCTGGTAATTTTGAAGAGCAGATTTAGAGGTACCTGAAGTGGTAATGTTCCCTGGCTGTTTGACTCGCCACTGTTGTGGAAGTTACGATATTTTTAGCAAGATGGTCAGAAGAGAAGGTGTATCCAGTTCTGAGAAGGTACAAGTTTATTGGGAGGCAAATAGGAAGAAAGAACAGTTTGTTCTTCAACCATTTCAGACATCTCAGGAATAGTTTCTGTGGGTTTGGGTTATGTTCTTTTGCAGTGAAACTACTAAAATGAATACAAGTGATGCTGACAAAACAGTATGGAACTGTGCGCTGTTTTTAGTGACACAGGGTTAGTTTGAAGTCTGTTTAGGTATTTAGAGATGTGGGAAGGATACAGGGCTTTGTAAATACAGCATTAACTCTTCTGTGTGTTCTAGGGATATGTTTACTCCTCATGTTATGAAATCTGAATGCTTCACAAGTTAGCAGTGCTTTTATCTTCACGCCATTGCTCCTAAAATAGATACCTATTGCCATCTTATTAATAGAGAACAAAGATTTAGGGAAATGGATATGACTTTTGATAACGGAGATTTTTTTTTTTTGTTAAACTAGTAGCACATTTTTGGTTAACAAGGGTTAAACGTTCTGTAAATAGTGAAAGTGTCTGAAAGTGAATCAAATTAATGACTGGACACGTCTTCTGCTTGGGCATATGAAGTTACCTTCATATTACAGAAAAAAAATATTTCCATAGCAACCTATTAAAAGCACGTCATGCTTTTGCCACAAGGTGTTTTTCCTTATTACATCCTTACAGCAGACATTTTTTGATAGCTATAACTGAGCTATAAAAAATAGCTTGTTGATAACGTGTTAATTTGTATAATTAGGAGTGTATACTGTAAATTTGCTGTTTCTTACAAGTGATTATAAACAGCTATTAATTACGTTAACTCTAGTTTCAATAACATTACTTCTTAAAATAGCTATATATGTCTTTTTCACAATTTCTTTTGAACTATGTTATGCCAGGGTCATCAGACCTATGGAGCAGGAAATGATGAATCAAAAGGCTCTGTTAACCATAATTTAGATATTTTGAAACAGCTGGATAAACTGTTTCACCAGCAGTATATGCATCAGCATTTATTTTCATGAAGGTGGACATGGTATCAATGGTGCATCAACTGTCCATGTGGTAGAGCCTATCAGGGTAACTGAAGGGGCCTTCAAAAAAGGCAAAAAATATGTGCTAACTGCAGGAATTGGATGATATATCAATTCCTTACCTCAGTGGCAGTCAAATTCTTGGCTGGGAGAGGTAGCTGTCTCTATATGTCTGGCTCTTTACATGGCCCGTTGGTGAGTCTTCAGCTTGAGTCATCAACTGTTAGCTCTTTGGGGGTGGGAATCCAGGGATGTCTTTGAAGAGCGGTCAGTTTAGCTGGCAGGTGTTTATGCTGCAGTGACATTATCTCTGTGCAGTACTGGTGCCTCTTTTAAAATAAGGCTAACCCTCAGGCTAAGCATTCTTGTTTTTAAATACCATGCTATATAAAGGAGAAACACTTTGGGAAAACAACTGTTAGTTTAGTTAATGGCTAACATGTCCCAGATTGTCTGCTTGGATTTAGAATCCATCCATGCTTTGGTGATGATCACACACTTACTTGTAAGGCTCTTCCTCAGAGATCCTTGATATTTTTAACGGTTAAAAAAAAAAAGTTTGTCTCATAATTTTGAGGTAATTTTTTTTTTCTTCTTACTGATTCTTCTCTCATAGTTATTTATCATCTTGATGCATTTTTTTTCCATTTTAGCATTGGTGTAATTTGATGTATATCTGCATCTTATACGTGGAATATGTCTGTATGACTGAAATCATTGCATATAGTGTATTATAACTGAAAATGCAGGCATATCCTTATTCTCCTTTAAATATAATTTTATTTATAGTGTTTTGAGCATATTCTTTTTCAAGTTGATACTTTCCTGCTAGCTTTCAATCTAGTGAAATTATGTTTATATTGTTGTAGACAGTGTTTTGGCATTGTGTACATAATGCTCATAAATAGGCTTGCTTTGTGGATTAATCATGTAAACTTCATACCATACATGTTTAGCTGTATGTTTAGTGACTTTGTGTGAATGGGAAGGTGTTCCAACCGCCTAGATCCTCTCTGCCTGAATTATCTGTGTGTTAATTTTTTATCCCCATTTTCATTAGAGAATGGTAAGCCCTTAGCAGTCCGCTTAGCAGAAAGGAGACTTTCAGGTGTGCTTTTACCATGGTTAGCCACTGGCTCTTTCACTTTTGTGTTCTCACTTGGTCATTCAGACTCTTACGCCTTCTGACTGGTCAGAACTATTTTGCATATAGTCCAGGTGGAAAAGAATAGTAATGATGTGGGAGTGTAAATGACTAGATGGGAAATAGATGTAGCTGCATGTTACAGAAGAATTTCTTTGTAGACCTTAAGAGCTGCGCTAGGGCTGGTAATGAAGAACAAGAATGGTAATCAATTTGTAATTATAAAGCTATTGGACATGAAAAATGCCTCTATGTACTGAGGAAGTATTCTCAGGAGTGCCATTGTGAGTGTGTTAATAAGTTTTGTAAGTGTGAGTGTGTTCCTGGCCCACACTGTAGGCCCTAAGAAATCTGCCAGGCAAATTTGCACATGTAACAGTTATTTGAAGACAGTGGATGTGAAAAGGCAAACTAATGCAAAGTATTTTCTCTCTTCTGACTAGTACTATCTGTTTGGTTAATATCTGCCTCTGCATAAATCTATGTAGATCATCAGTAGCACTTTGAAATATTGCTAAAAATAGCGATATTGTACATGTTTTAAAATGCCTGCTGTGGAGGATGGATGTGTTCTTGTTTAGACCGTTGTAGATGTGTGTGATTTCTTTCTTTTTTTTTTTTTTTTTCCAGTTCTGCACAGCTCACTTGCAGAACTGTGTTTCAGAACTCTATTGTATCATAGAATCATAGAATTGTATCGAGCAGATCTTTCAAGTGTAAATCAATTCTATGTTTTCATAAAACAGATGTTTTATGTTTTCATTAAACTGGTGGTCTTATAGCCAAAGTAGCTTTTAAATCAAAATATATATGTTGGAGATCAACATTATGTATTTGAATATTTCAATATCAAAATCACCTGACATGATTATAATATCTCACCACACTTAGAAAGTTTTAATCAAAGCTCTTGCCTACTTTTTTTTGTCTATGTAACCTGAGGGAGGAAGTGTTAACAGTTCCAGCTTGCTGTGGAATATACAGTCCCTTGAACAAGTGACAGATGGAAAATTTAGGAGACACCTAGGTGAAGACTTTTTATTTTCTTGGATGCTTTTGCTTGGTTGCATATCTTCTGAGGCATTCAAACCAACGTAAACTGAGATTACTATTTTTTTGTTTGTTTCTAGTGCTTTTTAAAATCAGTTTGCTTGAAGTACTTGTATAGTTTAAGATAATTGACCAGTTAGACTAAACATTAATAGCAACATGAACTAAAAAATTTTCAAAACTGTATTTTAAAAACCCGGTATTTCAGTCTACAGAGTAGACTGCTCTAAGCAGCTCTAAGCCTATTATTTTAAAAAACATATATGTATTTTTATCTATGAATTCAGTGGTGTCAGCTTTTGCTCTTGGTGTATGAGCATGAAGTTGAACTCCTTTGCATCTCTGTTTTTTGGAAACATTCTACACAATAGACATCATTTGTCTCTAGTGTCCTAATTCCTTTCTGACTTTAAACGCAACAGGAACATTTGCAGAGAATAAATCTTTTCAGTGTATTGACAAAGCCTCTTCTGTAATTGTACTAACTGAACCAGACAATGCATCTGAAATCCGTTTAAAATTAGGGTTTATATAACAGTAGCAATTCCATGCTAAGCCTTGCAGGCTGATCTGGACATCACTGAGCACTGATTGCTTGTGTTTTGCTGCATTGTGAAATGCGTAACTTAAGGGACCAAGGCAGGGACATTTCAGTTTGTTTTTACCAGTTTGGTTCAACCATACTCTGCAGTCAGTTTTGTGTGGCAGTGATAGCTTAAAAAAAAATGAGGGAAAGCCTCAGTTTTATATTTATAGTCATTTCCAAGTATAAATGGTTTGTGGTGAGATGGAGGAGTATGTTGTTGTCTGGAGTTGACTTAATTTTTGCATTGTTTTCAGAAGTTCTGCGTGCATGTCGCTGTCCAAAGTATGGTAACTCTCGTTTATACTTGAAATCATTCTGAGGATGACTACTAGTAGTGCGTCAGTGTAATGGTGAAGGAATGAGTATTCATGAGTAGGCAGATCATTTGGATGCAACTAAAAAGGGGCAGATGCATAATTAACCCTACTTAGACAATTGGCAGGCTAGATAGGTGATGTATTTGTGTTTTCTGGTGTGTCCTAAAATGTTATTTCCTACTTTTTTTTCTTTATTTTTTTAAATAAAAGTAATAACATGGGAAATATAAGAGCTAAACTTTGTAACAGTGGCAGTTTGAAGATATCAACATGAGAAGGCGGTCAATAACATACAGGACTGTCGGGTTTTTAAGTGAAGTGCTAAAGCCCAGAATGGTCTTTTCATAGAAAAAGCAGCCTCCGTGCAATTCAGAGCTACCAAAACTCTTGATGTTTGCTCCAATTTTAGAGAAAACTAGCATTATTTTAAGTTCAGGAATGAAGATAGGGCTCCTTTCCTGTGAAAGTTAGAGGAAAGTTGTTCATAAGCAATTCCAACTGGTGCTAAATGCAAAAACAGAGAAAGGTGAGATAAAACTATGGAAAGAATGCAACCAGAGTCCTTTGAAAAAGAGTGATAATAGAAACTGTTTTGAAATACTACTTTTTCTAAATAGTCTGTCTCTCTCTATATACACACACATATATGTATATAGGCTTTTAATGGAAAAAAGTGCAAAATAATTTACAGACTTGGGAGAAAAGTTTCCTTGAGAGTAGAAAACAGAGATGTTAACTTGCATATTCTTGTTTTGCATTACCAAAGGTGGTATAATGAATGAATGCACAACAAAATTGAATAGCAACTGTTATTAGAGCATTGGATTTTTTGTTTTGTTCGTCTGTTTTTTCTTTTTTAATCCAGTTTCAGTTTCCAAAGTACCAGTGTAATACTGTGCTTCTTGGATGCACGGAAATGCTAAGTGCTAATGAGGTCAATTCCAGAGCAAATGAAATACCTGATAGCAGTTGTTAGAAGATGATGACGATGATGATACATTTGTCTCAATGAGACTGAAGAATAGTGACACTTCTTCTACATACTGTATGAATTTCATGCTCAGTAGAGCTATTAAAAAAAAAGGAGAAAGCAGTTTTATGAAGAAAATACTGATGTGAATTTTCTTCTGTTTCATAGTGTGTAAATGGAAAAGTATGCGTTTTAAAAAAGAGTTTTTTAGTTTACAGTGTTCTGCAAAGGAGTAGTAAATAGTAAGCTGTGTACTTTCTTGCTGTATTTATTTGGAAAAATTATAGAGTTAAAAGTGAAACTACAACATTGAAAAAGACCTTTGTGAAAAAAGTTATACATTTGCCTTCCAAATGTTATTTTAAAAACTTTTTTTAGTTTATGGAAATTGATAAAAATTTCAGTGCAAAATTAAAAATGTATTTTATCTTCACAACTTCTTTAAATTTTGCATCCATTTCCAGTTACATTTAGTTTTGGATAAATTTTGTTTTTGGGAGGAAACTACTGAGAAGAATATGAACTACTACTTTACCTGTGTTTATGCTTTGAGACAGTACTTATATATATTGGATTCATGTCCAGAGTTTTATCCAGATTATACAAAATATCCTTCAGTAGACTCCAAATTCCTTGTGTTGTCTAAAATGTCATCAACTGTCAAAAAACTCAGTTGATGAAGACCAACAAAAATTACATTTCACAACAAATTTCCTAGAAAGTTAAGTCCCAAATCTTGCAAATAGTGTCTTTGCATATTGGTAATAAATTTGATACTAAGTTATAGCTGGTGTTTTTCTAGCTTCTGAGGGCAGAAAAGGTTAATTGAAAATGTCAAGATTTTTGTTTGCTTTTGCACAGTTTTAGTGATGAGAATCATTCCAGAAATGACAAGTGAAAATGTATGGCTGTGTTAAGTGTACTGCGTGAGATTTGCTTCATAAAAGCCTTTTCTCGGAACTCATTAATAGATTTATGGAAAGATTTTCTCATGAAAGTTAAACTTAGACTGGCAGAACCAGACAGGTGCTAAATTCAAGATGCTGTTAATATGGAACAGAAAACCCATTCTAGGATCTTATTCAAGTTAATCTTCTGGCAATAGTTTACTAATACTGATTTTGTAGTTTGAGGATGACACTGCTGATGTTTTTGTGAAGGAGGTATACCTCCTCTTATTGAGCAATAGAAGCAAAATATTTGGAAATTCATATTACAGACTTTAAGGAAGGGTGAATATGATTTTTTTTTTTTTTTTTTTTTATTATGCATGAGATGTGTTAAGTATTCTGATACATTATTCTGTTGACCTTGTGCCTGGTTTACAAAGCTGATTGTCTTGGATTTTGAGTTTCTAAAGCAGATACTGCAAGCATATCTCAAAGACCCACAGTGGTGGTAAGCAAAATATAGTCCATCTTTGACAGTGCTGATGAAGACAAGTCAATCCTTGTTTTCAGTGTCAATGGGCACTGACAGAAGACTGTCTGAATTAATATGCAGAGAGGCAGTTGAATTTCGTAATCCTGATAGTCTCCCCTTGTTTTTCTGACTCAGAATATTGATTTCTATATTCAACCTTATTTCTGTTGGCATTTATTCACACCACTGATCTAATGTGATGTATGGAAAAAATGGACTGAAGCTTTACTTTATGCCTTCTTGGGGGTTAATATCATATACCTCTTAGTCTTTTGAACAGAAAATGACTCCTTGTTGCATTGCAATTTGCATCACTAGGGAAGTTAATGTATACAGACATATATTTGTGTGTTTGTGTGAGGAATAGAAAATGCTATGAATAGTGAAATCTTTCATATATCTTCACTCTTTACCTTTTTCGTGTATAATATTCCAGCAAAATTATCTCATGTAGAGTATTTCCCTTTAATATACTTTGTGGCATGTAACTTTTTGTGATTTGATTATACAAATCAAATGCTATGCTTGCTGGTATAGCGTTTTTGGTGGTATAATGTCCCTAGTGTTTTTTCTGCAAATATGTTTTTTTTTTTCCCAACTTTGTAAAAAAAATTCTGATAAGGTGAACATGTACTTTGTGAGTGTTCACTTCATCCCTTCCCACAGGAAGTATAGTTCCTATATATAAAAGTGCTTTATGCTACTTAAGTGCTATATGACTGTATTTGGACTATTTCTCTGTATATATTTTTGTTGAGAGTATGGCAGCCTGTGAGATCACTGGATTGTTGTGACCAGTGACAAAACAAAGCTGCTCTGTGTTTGACGGGTAGTGCAGTTTTGGTTGGATTTTTTGTTATTCATTGCTAGTGCAGAGCTTACTGCACAACATAGGGCAACAAAGATCGCTGGTGGAAAATAGAAACTCTCATCTCGGGCCCACCTGCGTACCTAAATGTGGTGAACCATAATACTTGGCTAGTCGGTATGGATTCAGCTCCCCACCAGCAGTAGTTTGCTGGTCCACTGCCTGGGTCTTTCATCTTGGACGCCTGCACTTTTGAATTAGACAGAGGACAGGTGGTGCCTGTTGCCCTCCTCCACGGCAAACAAGACAAGCTGTCTTGTTAGCTAAACTTCCACATCCTACTCAGTAAGAGAGAGGTACAAATTTTGGAGCTGTTGGTGGGTCCTGCCTGGCAATCTGCACTCACTTGGGGCCTGTCTCCCAAGTCTCTGCCACTCGAAGGAAGGAAAGCTATGGGAGTGCTGTGCTTGAGACTTTCAAAGGAAGTTTCCGGTACTGCTTTTGCAGATTGAGGAAGAAGCTGAAGCTCCGCATTGTAAAAAAGGATAAGTTGAGAAAAATGAAAGCCTAGTGCAAACTGTAGTTTTCATCATGGCACAATCAAGTGGGATGATGCATTTGATTTTGAAATTATTAGAAAGGTTACATGTTTTCAGTGCCGTTGTTAACTAAAATGCACATTTTAAAGCTTCTCTTTTGTCATTTTCCCTGATAACAAGGTATTCTAAAACTGTAATGACTGCTTTTTATTAAAGCTTTGTCATCTGTTACTTTTGAACTAGCATTTCTGGTTTTACTAGCTAGATAGTAGTGTTATTCACAAATTAATGTTTCAGCTGACCGTGTGGCTGCTGATCAAGATCAAGCAGGTCAAGATTTAAACTTCTGGAATTCACACGGGGCTTGCACTAATTTCGGAATCATGTAAGGATAATCTTCAAAATAGGAGTAGGGAGAGTGAGTTAAAAACTAACAGGCAGTGTAACACTCCCTTTTCTACTCACTCTTATTATTTAAAAATATGATAGAAATGCCATGTGTTGCAGAAGATATACTTCTATGCCACTAGAAATAAAAATAAAAATCTGTTTAAAACTAAGGGTAGAAAGAAAAACATAATCCATTGTGTTTAGTAGACAAATCAGATAAATTCTTTTGAGCTGTCATTTCTAGAATTTAAAGCTATCTTCCCTAGAAGTTGATCACTTGTTGACAATTCCTAAAGTTCTGAAAGAGAGGCAGCTGATGATTTAGTTCATGCTGAGTTGGAACTTAGGACTTAATTCTCCCTTGTAATGCACCTCTTGTGTGATTTTTATCTAAAGAATAGGATCAGCAGCACCAATTTCAGAACCATTTTGTGAGAATACATTATCATGAAGCTGTTGAAAGCTTCTTCTTGATAATATGTGACAGGGCACAGATGGGACTCGAAGAATAATAAGGCCTAGCAACTGCATGAAATTTTGAAAATACTCAAAAGGAGAATATTCTACTTCAGAAATCTGAGAGCGATTTAAGGAAAAATGTTCAGTTTTAAGACAAACTTAGAGTTATTGTAGATTGGTGTAACTTCATGAACACAGATGAAATCATGTTAAGTATTGGTAGATAGGTGTATGTGCTGATGATTAACATCCTCTCTTGACTTGCTCATACCATCAAAACAAGAAGTAGAGATGCATCAACACCGTTACCAAAGTAGCTAAGTGTTGACAGGTATTATTATTTTGACTCCCAAGTGTGTTACTCTTTGAAATTTATTTTTATTTTCTGATTAGTATTTTCCTTAGATCTGCCGAAAGAGCATTTCTTTGCATGGTATTTCTTGTGTAAATTGTCTTCATCTAATAATTCTCATCAGAGACAGAGCAGTGCCTCCAGTGGTTAAAAACAGTGTCTCTGCTGTTGTCAAAGCAAGATTTCTATACCAGTTGTGATCAACTGAGGCCAGTTGGGCTTTGTCAGATTGCCTTCACCTTTTGAACTGGGTTTAGATCCAGGATTGGTTGGTGACAGACACTAGGAAATTTTGCAGGTTTCCATTTGGAATTGCTTCTTTTTCAGACAGTGGCAGCACTCTTTGTAGTGTATTTATCCAATCTGAAACAGACTTTTCATTACCTAAAAACTCATAAGAAAGGCTGTGCAGGGTCAGACCAGTGGTACATCTTATCCTTTAGTCTGTCTTGAGCAGTGGTTATAAGCTAGCAAGAAGGAAAAATAAGAACAGAGCAAGCATACATGATAACAGCTTCCATTTCTTTATAAGGCTTCATCTGTTTTCAGCTCATGGATTTAGTGAGCTAAATATAGTTTCTGTTTTTAATAACTGCCTGTGGATTTTCATTAACTTGTCCAGCCTCCCCTCAAAGCTGTGTAAACTGCTTCCCCATTCCACACTGTGGAACCCTGCTGCACCAGTAAACCACTTCCAAAGCTAAGTTGGCAAATTTTCTTTTACAAGGGCAAATTTTATTTTACAAGGTCTTTTATTATAGTCTCTTTTGAATGATATTTTGCACAATCTTGTCAATTTGGCTAACAGACAATAAAAATGCACCTAATTGAATTCTTTTTAGCACATAAACTTAGGAAATACCTGATGTATGGATCGCTATATTCTGTGTTTTAGTCACTGTTCCATCCCTGTGTCATGGAAGTCTGATCTTTGCTTATCTGAATGTTGCCCAAACTCTAATCCCTTTTCTTTTAGTTGTTATTGCATTTATCATTCTGCTAATGTCAGCACTGATAGCTTAGGGTAGGGTGCAGAGAAGGTGACTCTTCAGTATAGCTTTCTTGATAAAGTTTTATGTTAAATAAAAATGCTGTTATTGGCTTAATGATCCTTAAGTATACATCACTACCTACTCTGAATTTTTCTCAGCTAGAACTGTGTCTCAGATCTCTCTAAAGCTTAGGAGTGAGAGTAAAAGGAGATAAGCTATAGAGTCTCTCCTAGGTGGTCTTAGACTTTCATTTCAAATAGCTTTATTATGACTTTGATTTTTAATATTCTTTGTTTCTCAAAATTAAATTTTTCTGTACATTCTTTCAATATAACCTGTTTTCTGTCTTTCTGTCTGCTTTCTGTCGGAAGTAATGAAAATATATCTGTTGGAAGGATCTCATCCAGAAAACGTAAAATACTCCTAGGATTTTTTTTTTTTTTTTTTGTGAGATTTCAGTACACATGAGAAGCTAAATGTGTATACATCTAAAAAATTTTCTGTGGAGAGAGTGAACTTAGGCACTGTCATACACTGTGCTTGTGGTTTTGCTGTGTAGTGCTGGTGATGTTAGTTTACCCTAGGTTGTTGTTCGTATCATGCTCTCTTGCATTCCAGGAGGACATGGAGAAGCCTCGTTGCACGGCAGGTTTAATTCCAGGGTTGAAAGGCTGCAGACTTTGCATTCAGAGATGGTGTATTACTGCACTGGTTATGATGTCATGTGTTCCTCTGATCCCACGTACTGGGAATCCATTTTTATTAACCTGTGAAGGAACACTGTGCTGACTACTGATCCATAGATTTCTTTGAGCTTGAGGAAGAAAGATGTCACAGTATAAAATTTCAGAGATCTGAAAAGCAAGCAGTATTGCAATATTCTGATGCTTGTCATTTGAAGCTTCAAATATGATAAATGAAAGCATATTTAAAAGTTTGAAAAGCATGCTTAAAACAGAAAACTTATGAAAGCACATTCAGAACACCATAAATCATGCTTCCTAATAAGAATTGCAGGAAAAGTCCCAGTATGATCTATCTAACCCATGGCATCAACATTGTGGAAAGGAACTTGTCATATATAATTTAAATTTATGTGTTTGAACAACTATTTGTTGATTTAGGCCTTGATCTAGAAAAAACTTTTAATGACTTGTATTAAGAAAACTGTGTGGTTTTGCAGACTTGAAGTATATGAGTAGCTAGCTGTAAAGATAGGCAGCTGCTAAAGGCTTTGTTGTTGGACTGAGGCCTGTAAGAGTAAAGAAAAAATAGCACGCCACTGGCTAAGTGTTAATTTTGGTCTTGGTGACTTACCTTTCTGCAGCATGTAGTTGGTGCATGTTTTTCATCCCTATTTTAAGAACCTAAGCAATACAAACAAATATTCCAAGCGATTTTAGTTGCATCAATATGCATAGTACTGGGTGACATGGAAAACTGGCTTAACTCAGTACTATAAAATTAGTAGAACAATGATGTTCTGTTGAAATCAGTGTGCTAACAGCTCCCTCAGAAATCATTATGTGTATAGCTCTTGGATGCTACAAGCTAAATATTGTTCTCTAGCAAAACATTTCATTTGTGTTAAGATTTTTTTTATGCCAAGGAACACATACAGCTACTACTTACATATTGTGAATTTTGAGTTTTCTCATTATGTCAGTTTTGAGGCAGTGTTGCAGGTGATTTGTTGCACTGACCTGGCTGATCATGTTTCTAGCTCATAAATACACCCTTAAATGTACTAATGATGGGTCAAATCCATATATTTAAGCTCTGATTCTTGCTTGGATTGTAAAGTGCTGAGCGTTTACATGACACACTTATGTGGCAGTATTTCCTGTGTAAGAGTAAATTTTGTTAACAAACTGCTGTAACCTGTATAAAATAACACGATAAGACTCTTCTTTTCAATAACTGAAGGAGTCATGCTGCTTAACTGTACTTCAGAGGATAATTACTACAAAATTTATTTTCTGTGATCCTTCAGGTCAAATAGGTTGCTCCATGTCACAGTCTGGCAATTTTCTGGTTAATTTAATTACTCCCAAACATCTCCATATCTTATAGTAGTAAAAGTACATTGGAAAAAATGTTATTTTTATCTGAGTTCCCTGATCTCCCTCATGGAGAGCTCTGCAGGTAGCTTGAACTTAGGGAAAAAAAAAAAAAGGTCTGATATGTTTCCAAGATAAGACATTTTGAATTTTCTACATGGTATTTGTTTACCTTTTCCTGCTACTCTTTTTCAGTGATTTTGCAGCAGTTTTATTTTAAGTGGTATTTTGAGTGATTTTCACTTATTTTACGTGAAAACCAGCTAATAATAATAATTTTACTGATCAAAGGCAGCATGTTACAGGAAGCACCTATTCAAAATATCCTTCTCCTCTTCTCCCAGCTCCCAACTTTCATTACTTTTCTGATGTAACACATAACATGAAATGCAAGCGGAGAAGCGGAGTGGGCAGATGAATGCAAGTCAGTGGAGATGAATGCTTTGTAGAGGAGAGCATCCTGAGGAAGACGATCTCCTTTAACGTTTTCAAAGACTGTGAGAGGTGGAGTGCTCAAGTATT
The DNA here is from genome assembly GCA_034781795.1 of Crypturellus tataupa. Taxonomy (NCBI): domain Eukaryota; kingdom Metazoa; phylum Chordata; class Aves; order Tinamiformes; family Tinamidae; genus Crypturellus; species Crypturellus tataupa. The sequence goes on along the minus strand of JAWLRI010001056.1, from coordinate 56,179 downwards.
ATTACTCATAGCAGAAGCTGATGGATAAGCCTTTTTTTTTGTTTTGTTTTGCATTTATTAAGATTCAAGGAATTGTACTTGATTGGGGTTTAAGAGGGTCTTCAGAATTTATTTATGAAGCACTTTACAGCACAGTTACGCAGTGACCTGTTTTATCACTATTCTTTAGCAGTATTGGTACCTACATTGCCATGGAATTTTACATGCAACTTATCGGAAGAAACGAAGAATGACAGATTAGCATAAAAAGGGCCGCTCTCCCAAACAGTGTTGCTGTAAGATGCATTAGGGTCAACAAAGACATGTGTGCTGGGCAAGCTGAGACCAGGTCAGTATTAGCAATCTGTGCTCTGAGCAGAATTTGTGAAAAATAGTAGAGGTATGGAGTAGAATGCTCTCTGGGCAAGTGGTAAGACCTGTTCCAAATACAGGGGCAACACAATTAAAAAAAAAAAAAATACATAAATAATAAATAAATAAATAAAACAAAAGATTTATGGAAATACCAAGAAAATGGGTTGAAGTATCCAGTGAGCAAAGAAAGAGTTAAAAGTCATCTTTTTTATGCCTTTATGCCTACTCCAATCTAGCACCTTTTACAAATCCTGAAAAATCAGTCTTTACTTAGGATTATACCTTGGTTACTTCAGGTGACTAACTACTGAAAATTTTAGAACCTTTAAACAGATGGCATTTGATACTAAACATTGGTTACAGGCCTCTGTATTCTTATCAGTGCTGCTGACCACAGTGAGGTGATATGCTCCAATAATTGCAGGGAATGTATACAGAAAATTGTACTCCTATTACAGGTGGAAGAAACAATATGGTCTGAAATGGGAAAACTTCTGTTTTGATGTAGGTATCAGGAAGTTTGAAAATGAGAGCCAGTAACATTGTTTAAGTGTTTAAGATGTCTGAATGTTAATCAGATCTTTCTGAAGATTTTATTAAACCTGCAGTTTATTATTACTGTTTTTGATCTTAATGCCTTTTCATCCCCTTTTTAACCAACTGTATACACTAGGTAGGGACATGGCAAATGTTATTGGCATAGTACGTAGGGAATGTGGAAGGAAAAAGACATATGTTTAACTTTCAGCTCAGAGCTGGAGTATAATTTCTTCAAATTCAGTCACCAAGTACATTAATGTTTTCTGTTTCAAGAATGGCTGCTTTGATCTGTTTAAAATGTAAGTAAAGGACAGAGTCATCTCCCTTATTACTTGATTTATATTTCAGAGGTGCCAGCAAACTATTTTCATTAAGTCAGTCTGTAAAGATGAAATAATATATTTTTACAATATCATGGAGGACAAGGATTAAAAAGAAAATGTGTAGTTTTCTAAAGAGCTATTTAATGTTGCAAGGAAATAAAACTTCCTATGGGTAAAGAGCATATGTTCATATCCAAGAGCCGTTGAATCAGGCTGGCTGTTTTTAAACTAAGCTTTAATAGGAGGGGGAAGGTTCAAAAATACTAAATTTATGATTTTTTTTTGGAAAATAGTCGGTGAGATTTATAAAGACCTGCTGCTGCTTTTACTGAAGAAAATGCTGCGGTGTAAGTTCACACCAAAAAGACAGTTTGTACACACAAGGGCTCCTATCAGGATCCTCACTGTCAAGAAGACTTAGCTACAGCTCCTATTGTAGAGAATCAAACCATCAGACAGAAAGTCATGGGAAGTCAGGCATTGTTGGTTCTTTTTGCGCAGGACCCACTTACATACTTTGTTTTGCCAACACTACCCTAATTAACTCTTCTTTTAAATTGTAGAGATCTGATGACCGAGCAGTGTTCTCAGTTGAATGTGCGCACTTTCTTAGAGAGTGGTGAAGAGAGAAATTCTGCATTACAGTTGACCTACAAATTAAACATTTTATTTAGTATCCTAACTTAGTATTTTACTTTTGGATCTTAGAATGAAACAAGCAGGCCTTTTCCTTGACTGTCTTTCCAAAAGATGTCTTGCCTGGCAGCACTACAGCAAACCCATGGGAGAGCAGTGCACAGATAGCAGTGTTTGTGGGGCAAACAGCTTGAAAGCTATATTGATGTTTTCGATAAACTGTTCTTCAGGTCTTAAGTTCCTCAGTTTTTGGTGATTGCTTCAAATAGTCTATTTACTAATTAATTATAAACTTTCTAGGATTTAATTTATAACCAAATACATAACAAGAGTGGTGAGATGTTATTATTATTACCAATGTATGTGCAAGGCTGATGAATTTAACATGTGTAGCTAGGTTTACTCATTTAATTTTGAATCCTCAATTGCACTTCTGTAAACAATCTTAAAAATAGACAAGGATCACATCTGGCAGATCCTCTTTGAGCCATCTGCATTTTTATTCTGTGTCTTTTAAGTGCATGTACACACTCTTTTGTTTTGTATATCTGTATTACAGAATCAGTTCACACGGGGGCTGCAGTGCAACCCTTAATGCTATTGTACAGAATGACAGCTTTGGGTTTAGTACAGTGCTAAATGGCTCTTTAATAGTCATTAGAGACTCCAGTCACTGGTGGATATAAAACTCTCCTTTTCCTCTAGGTTGTTGAATTTTGTATTTAGCAAGTCTGTTTGCTTCCTGTTGTAATTTACAGTGACTGGAAGGATTGATTTTGAGATATTATTATATAGTTTTGCATTCTCTGTAAGCTGCTGTCAGCTCCATGGTTGAGATGCCCAGTTTGGTATGGGAGTTCCTGGTATAGCTTCACCAGTGTTGTATAAATGAACTTAGTTTGTTACATTATAAAACAGGAGGGCGCGAGTAGGTGCATCGTAATCATCATCACTTGTGATTTGCAGTTTAGTGGTGTACAAGTAGCATACTCCTAATAGTTATCATGAGGCATAAATCCCCATTATATGTATTTCTAAAATTGTGTCAGAATGTTAGAGCTTTTCTTTGTCTTGCATCTCTCTCATTTCACTTTCCAAAAGTTTTGTTGATAACTTAGTCATGTGCCTGTCTTTCAGGTTTCTGATGTCAGTAACATTAGTCACATAATTAGCATTATTCACACAGTCTCAAGAGATCTGCAGTCAGGAAGGATGCCTGCCAAGGTTGGAATGAAAGAAGAAAGCCTAACACATTATTCCCATTAAAAGCATATTATCAAAATAGTTCTTCAGAATTACTTTCCCTTGATTGCTCTCCATATATATAAAAAAAACCTGCCCTTGGGCCTTATATGGACTGAACCAAATTCTAAGTTAATTATCCCCATAGGATGTCATTGAGAGGAATATGTGCATGTGCAACAAATCAAAGTTTGTCAATGTATTTTCAGTTTTGACCTGAGCAGAGTGTGGGCAATTCAGCTGAACTAAAGAGGATTTGCACTCAGTCTGAATCTGGTCTGTGATGCTCATATTCTTTTCTGTTGTAGCAATTATGAAATCGAGCTCACTGACAGCAGCAACTAATGAACTGTCTGAAGTTGTTAAGGGTTTTTGTTTGGAGATGGGAGGGCTCCCATTTGCCTCCCACACTCCCATGCAGTAAGTAAAGTCATAAAGTCAAGACAATGAGATGGATATCACATTTAAGTACTAGTAACCATGACTGCCTTTAATGGAGTGGCATCATACCATGGTGTTCATGGTACTACTGCCAAATGGTAATGGGCATTTGCAGGACAGGCTGTAAAAATCAGTGATTTAATTATTTTTTTTTTTGACTCTGATGGCACCCCTGGTTAAAATAAAGAAGGCTTTAAAGATTTTGTGAAGAATAATTATTAGTTCACAAAAAACAGTCCCATATTTGTGGTAATGCATATTGTCTCTATGGGAGGTAGACATTAAAAAGTTCAGTCTTACTAAAAGAATGTATAACAACAAATATCAACATCTGTAAGTTGTTGTTATTGGGAATTAGTAAAGCTTCTGCCTTTCTGAATTACTTTAAATCAAAATTGATAGTTGATTCTTTTTAATTGATTTTTATTTTAGTGAAAGAGATATGAATGGAAGCAAGGGCATTGCTAAATTCCTCTCAAAAGCACTCTTTCGTAGGTCAGTAAAATGCAGGCCTGTGTTGCTGCCAACTGAGGACTGTTCCAGCAAAAAGGTTACTCTTTTCAACATTCCCATTATTGTTTATGTTTTGAATGCGGGAAACAAATGACACTTTTCAGTTGGTTTGTATGCCATTTCACCTTCAATTGAAATACTAAAAAGAATCTCACTGTATTTTTAAGTTACAGAGATTAGTAAAATCTTAGCATTGCTATAGCATGTTGCTGATCTTCATAAAGGTTTCCCAGATGCTTTCTGTAGAAAATAAAAGCTGCGGGAAGGAAAATATCTATGAAGGCATTTCAGGGGGCTCATTGCCTTCAGAAGTGTGGATGAACTTTAGGTAACACAAACGTTTAAAGGGCAGCCTTCATTTGAAGAGACAGGTGGCAAGAATTAGTATTCTCTGTAGTTATGTTTATACACGTGGCATTTAAGAAACACCTAGAAGACAGAAAAAGACTGCTGTCACTGTTTAATTACTGTTTGTTTAATAAAACAAGGAGAAAAATGGCTAGTGAGAAAATGTAATGAAAATACTTATTTTATTTAGTTTGTCTTATTTAGTCAAACATAAGGAACAGAAACAAATGGTTTGTTTCTCAGGTCCCATTAAAAAGAGCAGTAGCAAAACAACATTTTTACTGTTCTGCTGCCTTTTGTTTTGATTTTAAGCTTCTTGGAGTGGGAAGTGCTACAAGCAGCATTGTATATTTATGAGTATACCATGGAAAGAGAGTTTGATGGGTCTCGTTACCTGTGTTAGAAAACTTTACAATAAAAGTGAAGCTTTCTTTTGTGAGATTTCCACACAAGTTTTAGGATGCTATTTGGAATAGATAAATTGAGTCCTGAATTGATGTCTGACAACGAAGAAGAATGTAAGACTTGAAAAGAATATAAGAAAATCATGCTTTGTCTGGCATTTCATTAAGGAGTTTATCTTAACAATGAAGATCTATATCTGTGCAAATGTAAAAGCTTGGAAGTGGTATTTTCTGTTTATATATATATATATATATATAAATGTATATTATTAACTTCTAATAGTACTTGTACATACTGGGTGAGGATCAGTATGAAAAGTGCATGAAGAGGTCCTTATTTCTGGATGTATTATATGATACAAGGCCATTTAGTGGAACAAAAAAGCAGTTGCACAAAAAGTGCACTTGTGATTGTTAATGTGCATTGTTTGTGATGTATACTGAATGCAGGACTAAGCCTTAGAAGTATTTAAGAAGTTTAATTTAAGGAGTTTTAATCTGTGCGTTTCTGTATGTGAAGTTCTTTCTGCTAACAGGAAACATGAACATAATGAACAGTAAAGGTGGCATATCTGCATCTTCAAGAGAGTGCTTATGTTTGTGATAACAAGGTCTTTCCTTATGCTGGGTTACAGAATACAGGTTTGAATCACAAAACCTTAGGAGTCCTCAGCCCCTACATCTTAAACAGTTTTTCTGTGATAGTGGTCCTGAAAAAAATAATTTTGATGCTGTAAAAACAAGGGTCTGAGCTTGTTTTTTAAGCACGGTGGAGATAGATGCCTTGACAAAAGAGCAGAGTACTTCTTCCAAGGCTTAGTATACAGAACTGCAAGTCTGTTTCTCACATTGTCCATACCATGCATGCTCTGAATTTCCAAAAACCTGTAGAAGGGTCACTTCATGCTTGAACAGTTTCTGCTGTTTTTGCAAATGAAAACACACATATGACAGTTCTCTGAAGCTATAGACTATTACAGAGGTGCACAGGCTAGTCCAGTGGTCGGAACATACTGACTTAAACAAGTATTTGTAGTTGGGTTCTGTGTTGCTGGCTCCATGCATCTGACCCAGCTTGCTTTCTAATCTTGGAGGAGTGCAGGCAGTGTTTGTGTAACAGCCTTTGCTTAGGTACGTGCAGGGAGAAGGAAGAGATCCTCTGTGGCTCTGGAAGTTTCTGGCGTAACAACAAGAGAAAACATGCTCCTTTTTTATTTCAGTCTGTCCTAAACACTTTCAGACTCATGTTTGTAGGTTTCAGAAGAAATGTGGTTTATCACAGTCAGTTTTGTACAAGCCCAGCAATCTGATTTGCTGAGTAGTTCTTTACCTAGCTTGACAACCAAAATAAATACTTAATAATCAAAATGTGGTTAATAATTCTGTTGAAAGTGCATTGGTCAGTAGCCAGTTCCTCTTGTTTCCTTTATTTCTAATGCTGGCATTGGCTTTAGAGTGCAACCAGGAGAAATAAATTGCTTGATTTTAGCTATCCTTTTTTTTTTTTCTTAATACATAATTTCAGGTCTGTGGGATGAGAACAGCCAGCTAATTGCCATGCAAAGTGTTGCTTAGAAAGTATTTTTCCTCAGAGTGAAGCTATGATGGATATCAGCGTTGATTTCGTCAAATATTATTGTTGGCTGCACTGGTGTTAAAAATTATCAAAGGCCTAGGCAGCATGACCAGTCAGGTCTCTTTTAAGAGGCTTAAATATGTTTACTGAATTGAACAGAATATGTCTGTTGAAAAACAGGTTAAAGGGTGACCTTGTTCGCCTTTACTAGAATGCATAAAGGTAAATGAGTGAAGAGGTAGTAGAGCCTGATGCAGAGATTTGAAGTTGAGACTACGTAAAATTAGGTTAGAGACTAATTTTTAACGATCAGAGTAAATGATAGCTAGTTTTTTAAATTTAATTTTAATCCTTACTGCTTTTTATCTGTTAACAAAGTTATTGTAGCTGAAACAGTGAGTTAGAAATTACAGAGTAACATATTGATGGGGATTAAGCTTTGGAGACAGTGTTTAAGAGATGATTCCACCAAATGCAAATTATTGGGGTCAGTACAAACCTGAGTGAATTTAAGAACTGCTGTTCAGAAAGTAGAACTTAATGGTCCATGATGCTTTCTGATGTTGGTCTGTAAATATAAAGAACTCTTACAGAATTTCCTTGTGTGTGAAACTACAGTGTTTTGCAAATAGAGGTGTTCTTAGGCTGGTATAGTAAAATCGGTTACATTCTTCTAAATGACTTTAAATGTTAGAATAATATAATAATTTAAAGGCACTACTTTTTCCTTGCAATGAAAAACCTTTGCAAATTTTTACCTTTGTTTAATTCAATGTCTGCTTAGTCACTAGGATGCTTCTAGTGCTGGTACTATGGTAGATCATAGTATTCTTGCAAACTAAACAGTTTTACAAGCAAAAACTTGAAAGCAAGTTACAGAAGGTATAATGCCCCTTGAGATACGTGCTTCTGCATCCATCTGGGCACTGTGTTTTTGTTTTTCCTCTACTTTTTCCTTTTTTTTTTTTTTTTTTTTTTTTCCTCCCCTCTCTCTCTATGCTCTAAAACAACCTAAGCTGGGTTGGTAAAGATGTTGATTCTTCCTTCAGTGGTTCCCCCCAACCAAGGGATCCAAGAATTTGAAAATTTAGAGCATTCAGAGCAGCACCGGCTGTTGATAGTGTATCTGAAACACTATTTTCTATTTCCAGATAATATTACCTTAGAAATAGATGACTACGTTTTGTTTCTCTTATATGCAGAAGAGAAAATTTCTATAATTCTTCAAAAGACTGAGGAATTGGAGGAAGTCTTCTCTAGGTTTTGGAGCAGAGAAATGTGAACCAGTCAGGTTTTTCTCTTAAGTTTGCTACAGGGAATTATGACCTTGGGAATAAAAAAACAGCAGTGAATAACAGACTATAAGGAGAAGTGTGGAGAGTAGAGAATATGCGCTGCTTCAGCATCTCCCACGCCCATTTCTTGTGCAAGTCTTGTAGTATTTAAATGAATGTGCTCTATCTTCCTAATCCAGTCTTCAGGAATGGGGCCTTGATATTTGGAAGTGATGGAAAGAGTTAGTGCATTAATTAGTTTCGTGCATACAGATATAAATCGGAATATAAATTGGAATATAAGGATCATTAACTTTAAACTTTTAGTTTCATTTGAGAGATTTCCATTCTCTGTGTAGCTGGAAAATTAAGTGGTTGGTCTGTGTATAAAATTTGGGAACCTAGAGAATTTTAGGAAAATGTATGCAAATCCATTGCTGAAATTTATATTGGACAGCCACAGGAGTGTCTTATGAGACAACTTCCTGTGAGACACAAGAAGGTACAGATCATCCAGCTGCAACATGCATAGTTAAGGTCTTAAACTACTCTCTGTTTTTAGATCTATTCCATTTTTTAAGATGGTGACAGCGTATTTTCTCTAGTTCAGGCCATGGGTGTTGGGAAATGTAAGAATCTCTTCGGCATCATCCTGGAGCCCTTTGGGCTCATGAAAAAGTGTTTATTAGTAAAAATTCTTCACTCTTTCCTTCTCTGGAGATCTTCAAGACCCACTTGGATGCGGTCCTGTGCCACGTGCCCTAGGTGGCCCTGCATGTGCAAGGGGGTTGGACTAGATGACTTCTGGAGGTCCCTTCCAACCTTAGGCATTCTGTGATTCATTTTATGATTCTAAGTATTGTGGAAATATTGTGGAAGAGAGGATATAGTTATGCAAGAGCAGTGTTAAAATAGAGTACATTCTAAAGTAGCTAATGAAAGGGTGTAATTTGTGGATTCAAATGTGAATCTGATGCATTAAAGGCAAAAGCAACTAACTGATACCCCTACAGATTACAGATTTGGAGAAATAGTTGCACCCTTAGATTGAGATCTCATTAGATGTCATTTTCTTCCTTTTCTTATCAATGCAGAGAGATTATGAATATGATAACAATGAAGAAAAAGTTTTCTTAGAATGTTTCCATGCTGTTTATAATGAAGTATGTTAAATTTATCTTGTTTTTACTAGTGGGCCAACCTACAGTAGTAACTCTAATAACTTTAATTATCTCATGTGGTAAGATAGATGATTTAATGCCTTTTTTTTTCCTTTTTTTTTTTTTTCTTAGAACCAACAGTCCAATTAGACCTGGTCATTACAAGGTCATTACTATCACTGTAGCGACAGATTTGAGAAGCTCTGTTTTGTTCGTGGCAAAGAACATTTTCAGCCCTTTTCTGTGTGACAGTAGCTTTTTATGTAAACCTATAATCATAAAACCTATGAACTATTTCTGCTCTCCAATAAGCACAATGTACATTGAGTAGTGTGGCATTGCTGGTCTGTGCTGTGGACTCTTTTGGCCTTGCATCTGTCTTACAGGGAGAGTTCAGACTGGATGCTGGTGAAGGTGGGGAAAAGGTTTCCTGTCACATCTTAGAATCATCAGGGTTCTCCCAAACCTGACAGTAGAGAGAATCACAGGCATCAGTGTTGGCTTTTATGCCTGGAGGGTAGGCCAGGTGATAGCACAGGGCTGCAGGAGGCAGGACAGGTTAGTGAGAATATAGTTGTATGAGTACATTGGGAAGCACTGAGGGGCCAGGATAGGAGCCAGTGACCCCTTTGGATCTGAGAGCAGACCAGGAGGGCATTGTGCCCAGCAGTGCATAAGAAAATTTTTTGGTAGATGCTGCAGCAGTAAAATTCTAGAAGACATATCTCAGCATGCATTAGCAGTGATGTAGTCTTTTCCTGCTGCTGATGTCCTCTCTACTGCTAGGCACATGACCGTTGGGCAACTTAACAGTTGCAGTCCACAGGCTGAAAAAGTGGCCGAATACACTGCCTTCCCCAGCTGATAGTGCAAGTGTCTCCTCAGCGTGGGGATGCTTATTGACGGGTATGTGTAGGAGGTGTGTGGAGAAAGGGCAGCCTTTCTCACTGTTGCTTTTCCGTTTCCTTTAGATTTCTTTGTTTCCATTTCTGATGTTGAGTGACTCTCATTAGCAGGGGCAGTAATTCATTTAGTGTAGGAGTTGCTTATAGTACAGCTGTGTTGCTTTGATGATACCATCTGCTCACCATGGGTAAGAGCCAGCTTCCTGCAACCAGGATGTTGGAGGACAATCCTTTCTTAAGACACCTAAACGTTGGTGCACAGAGCATGCCTGCATCGTAAAGCCTAAGAACAGAGTAAACGGGAGACCTGTTGGGAGTAATTCAACAGTTGAGATCTGTATCTTCAATCTGTGGTGCTAGAATCTGGAATAATTGTATCTAATGGAAGAGGAATCATCAGAAGCAACCCTGCTGGCCATTTTAATTTCCTCTCTTTTAAATTAACTGCCTAATTCAGCTTTCTAAGGTACAGCCAACAGTGTGTATCTGGGCATAGCTAGAATAGCAGATCTCCTAATTGCTATCTAAATATATCATCCTCTTAATTGCAGCTGGCCTTAATTCATAATTGATTTTGGTTGGTTTTGATTTTGTTATTTTTGCATTGGTGCTTAATTGGAAAGACACTGGAACAAATTATTTTTTGTGAATATATTTGTGTCCCAGATCGCTCCTGATATTTGCTGTATTGCCTGTGACAAGGAAGGGTTCCCAGTACTGTTAAGTAGGTGCATTACTGCTAGAATCCTTGTAATTTAGTAACTAGCTGTGTATGATGTGTGCAAAGTTGGTGGTATTATTTGCCATGTCCTTGGGACAAGTGAAACTGATTAAGTGAGAATACCTGCTGATTAGTTCAGCCATTTGGGTTATGTTACCATGTGCACTGAGCAGTGAAAGTCATCTTACTGGGACCCAAGGCCCCTGTCAGGCTGATATATCACACACATCAAGGACTAAAGCTTTTATTTGTTCCTTGTTTCACTGTAGCTTGGAAGGTTGCACTGCTGAGAGAAGACCTCAGAGGCATCTTGTTGAGCTATACAAGTAGTAGGAAGAGAGCAGGCATACTGAGCTTAACAAGTACTTGAAAAATATTTGGTCGAGTAAATGAGAATATAAGCTTTGCCTTTGTTTTTCAGAGGAAGGTAGTGAGTGCTTGTCATCAAAATGTTTGTAATGTCTTACACAATTAATTCCATGCTTACAAAAGAAAATAAGCATTTTTCTAGAAAGTCAAATGTCTGTCTTCATAGGTAGCTGAGGGTACTGATATTTTTCCTCATAATTCAACAATACTTGTTTGGCTTGTTGTTTTGGTCAGTGCTTGCTGCATTTCCCAAAGGGAGCTGACTGATGAAGTTTACCCGAAATACTATTTGTCTGGATGCACTTCTGGAATAAATGTGCATTGCCTACTGTGCCCAGAGCTTGGAGCTCATCTGCCTCGTCCACAGTTGGGCAGAAGGATCATAGAGGACCATAGTCCCTGGGCAAAGGAAAAACTGTATCTGTTCCTGCAGTATATTTCCTTTCCAATATGTTGCAATTATAGAGTTTTTCCTAGTGGAATGAGGATTTGTTTGTGGAAATAGGTCAACACAGAGAGAGCAGTGAGTGCTGATTGGACTGAAAGCTTGTTAGGTACATTATAGATGGATGTTGTTTTTCTTCTGAAGTGAATATTCTTTGGTTTTGCTGGAGGCAACACACTAGAGCTGATTAACCAGAAATTTTATCTGCTGTGATAGCTGCTTGGTTTTTGTTTATAATATTGAATAATAGTCTTAACACTTGTGTGAGAGCTGTGTCAATTTACAGTTATGCTCTCAGCCACTAACATATGGAGGCTCTTTTCCATATGCCATTTGTATCACTCCAGAACCCATACGCATCTTGGAATTGGTTGGGTGGTCTAAATCGCTGTCAATGTTTTATAGTAACAAAAAAAGTTTGTTCATTTCAGCATTAGGCTTTTTTCTCCAGATGTGACTCTTCTCAGTTTTGGGAGAAAGAGAGGAAAAAATAGAGCAAGGTAGGCCTTGATCATGTGAGCCGCATTAATGACTTCTAGGGGACTGTTCACGTTAGGAAGCTTAAGCAAATGCCTATGCTTACCCAAGAACAGGAGGAAGAAGAGGCCAAATGAGGCTCATATTTCTGGCAGGCAGGCAGCTGCCCAGTCTGTATGTCCTGTTTACAGTTAAAATTCTAATTCCTCCAAAGCTGATGTAGGATGAAGACTCTTAAGGCTGCTTGCAACAAAGTGATTCCAGGATGGCAATTTGGTTGTTACAAAAGAACAGCTGTTGAGAACCTGAAAACAGCCTAAGGGTGTCAAACCACTGATTTTTATAGAATGTTTCTGAACCCCTTAGTTCATGAGCCAGTTTATACTTAGATGTATTTCATGTTTCTAACTAACTCTATCCTGGACAAGGCAACCTACTCTTCCTGGATTTCTCTGCCATTTCCAGAGCTAATTAGATACACCGTCTCAGTTATACGATTATAGTGGCTCCAGATTAGGGAAAAGAGTATAGCTGAATCCTTATCAGAAAGTCAGCCAGGACACACACAACACCCTGTGATAATTGGGAGGTCAGCTTAGCTGGATTTGAAGTACTTGCTCAGGATACCTTAACCTCAAGGGTATATTTCAAAGTTGACTGATCTCTGATCACCTACTAATAGTTGTCTTTGAACTAAGAGAAGTCTAGCTAACTAAAGGTATAACATGATGTCATTGTAGATGTATTGGGTACTTAAAGACTTAAAAATTCCTGTAAGCATAAATGGGTGGAAGAAGGAACAAGTGAGATGAGTAGGAGTTGTATTTAACCAGAGTACAGATAATTAAAGTATGGCTGTGTTTATGCATGTAAAGTTCTCCTGAAGTAGTATGCTACTCCAAGTACATCCAAGTTGTTTTAGCCTGTGCTACTGCTGATACATATTCTTTTCTTCATCTGCTGACTGGCAATGCTTTTTCTGGTGGTCTGTATTTGAGTGCTACCAATGAAAAATAGAATTGCTGTGCTGAGGAACTTTTTAATAGATCTGGATGAGAAACAGAACGGAAACAAAACTCATCTTAACATGAGGGAAAATAGAAGAAAAAAAAAAGCCTAATTGCATAAACTGAAGAGACAAAGTACTATTTTTCATGCAGAAAAATAACATCTCATGTTGGCACTATTGGTCAATAAGTTTTAAAATCTACATGCCAGAAATGGTGAATAAGTTACATATTTTGAAGTCAGGACCTAACTTAGATGTTGAGGAAAAAGAAAAGTGGAAAAGGTATTGTATAGTTAACATTTTTGATCTAATGAGAATGAGTAGAAAGTGAGTGTTTTTTTTTTTTCTGTTAAGCAAGAAAGTTTTAAAATGCTTTTTATTTTTTTTTTAAACTAGCAGAACAGCACATGGTAGGAGTAATAAGGGTTGCAATTTCAACCTCATATGCTTGAATGTATGGGCCACATGTATAAATAAATGGATATATACTTTCATAATATTTCCTGAGGCAATACCAAAACAACCCTCCTTCATTAACAATCTTCCAAAGTTAAATGAGAGCATTATTAAAGAAGTTAAATTAGAGAAATTATTAGTGATGTTAAATCATATTCCAAACAGCTTAAAGATAAGAAGAACTTTTCAATTCTGGGTATGTTATTGTTGGAAATAATTCTTTATCAGGATATTAGTGCACTTTGGTGGGGAGGAAAGAGGATAACCAGAGAAAGCGGACCAAATCTATCTCCCCCCCCCCCCCCCCCCCCCAAAAAAAAAAAAAAAAAAAAAGCAAGCTGCAAGTGGCTTTAAATGTATTTTCTTTTCCTTCCCCTATAATAAATTGAGGGACACTCTTGTCTCCTCTCACCTTTTCTTGAACTTAGCATCAGCAGTTTGTTCATCTGGCCCTAACCTATCCTTTGTCCTTGGAAATATGAAGCGTTGTAGGTGGATGTACCTCCAATTTGTTGTTATTATGCTGGCCTTTGAAATCAACTGCAGTTCTGCTGAGCTGGGACAAGACATGGACAGTGTCCACAGCTGGTGACTGCTCAGCACAGAAACTAAACAGAAGTGACAGAGGGAAATAGCCCCTAAGCTGTGCATCTTAATACCAATCGCTGCCTCTTGTATTAAGTGTGCAAAGGGATTATGAAATATAAAACACACTGTTAGGCATGATGGGAGCAATACTACTAGCAACATCTAGCTGTTAAATAGGGACAGTATATCTTATCTTCCATATATCTTAGATATTCTAATTTATTGTGCTTTAAGAATTGGAGCAGGACATCTGTCATTCTATAAATGCACAGGAAGTGGGTCAGGGGACATGCTCCTTGGGAAGGCAGATGAATAAATGCTATCAATAGCAGCTCTGATTTTTTTTTTATTTCGAAGTAATATGGCATCGCCATGAATAACATTCCTCTTCGACTGTTGTTTATCCATGGAGCATAACCCACCGATTATACCTTCCTACTTTTTTTAATGAGCATGCATTTCAGGATGTAGTCTGTTGTGTAGTATTTCTCAAAGTATGATAACGTCTGTTGCTAGTTTGTTTTTAAGAACATACTTATTTTGATTAGGGAAGACACTCTGGTGTTCTTGTTTTGGATGGTGTGGAGCTAAATTACTGTTCAAGAAATGTAAAATTATTGGAATATTTATGTTATGTCTTGAAATCCCCTATGTTTTGTGTGAGTGGAACTTGCAGAATTGTCCTAAAGAACTTCATGAGAGACATTAAGCCTTATTGAAAGAAATGATAATTTTAAGTGTTGAAATTGTGATATGCTCAAGGGATGGATGTCTGTGATTTGTGGTGTTTTCTTGCAAATGAAAAATTGTTATTGAAGTACAATAGTTGCACATTGTTAATAATAGACTTAGCTCTATGTTTTAGCAAATATTGCGAATACTTCCTAATGGGTTTAGTACATATTATTCAATCTGTTGCTCCTTGCATCATATGATGCAGTGGACTCCAGTGTAATGTACCAAAAAGCCTTTATTAAACATCAGACACAACCTATATTCTCCACTGCCCGGATTTGCATAAAAGCAAGTGAAGTGCGATTGCTAAATAAACCAGTAGTCTAAAGAGTTACATCAAGATCATCCAATCAGCCTCTTGATAACACTCTAGCCGTGTGGTTGCAGCATTCTCCTTTTTCTTGCTTTGCTCCTTGTTTGCTGACAGGACACCTGCACTGCTGTCCTTGAAGTTGGTTATCTGCTAACAAGGCGTCCTGCACTGCTGTCCTTGAGGTGTACCTCCACAGCTCCTCAGGAAGAATTAAAAAATTCTGGACTGAGACTCTTTTTTTTTTTTTTTTTTTTTTTTATCTAAGGCACTTAAAGCAGATCAGCAGTTATCCACTTATATCTGTGTATCGTTAATGACATTGCAAGACTGAGGCCTTAATCTATGTCTAATGATATTTTTTTCCATACTATGATAGCTTTATCTTGATGTGAGCTTTCACACTGTATTCATTAGTTTGGGGCATGAAACTTGATTAATTTCAAGACTTTAAATTGAGGTCTAGAAAAAGCTCCAAGGGGTTATGTACTGCTGGAAATTGACAGATTTTTCACTGTTGTAGTGATTCTCAATGGATTCTACGTATTACCCCAATAGCCTAATGCTGCCCTCAGTGTTTCAGTGTTTTGTAATGTGTCTACATCTTAGCAGATCATAAACTACTGTTCTTACTGTGGGAAGAAAGTAGGTGTGTTTTTGTGTCTTTCATCAGAGTTGTGAGGGTTTTAGTGAACTCCATGAAGTATGGATTCCTTTGAATCCAGAATAAGGAAATAAAATATGTGATGCTGTAGCATCAGTTGAATCATCAGCCCTGATGCTGAAGTACAGAGTTGTCTCAAGTCATACGTTTTGTGCTGAGGCGTTTTGCTGCTAAATATCATCATCATCTATCAAAACAGCTTGGATAGTTAGATAGTAGATTGGGAAACATATGTAGAAATTATCTAACAATTGCAGTATACAGCACATGTATATATGTATGCATACATTTTCTATATATAGCAATAATGAACTAAGAATAGATTTGACAAGTGCTCCACATGTCCAGTGTATCTGAGAATAAAAATTAACAATGGCAAGGCATTGCCCCCCACGTTTCCCAACAGTGTGTTTTCACTCTGAAGATGCCCGAAGGTAATGATCAGTTTAATAGTAGCTGGGATGAAAACTGTTTTGGGAGGAAAGGGAGATCAGCAGATTTTGAAATAGCCAAATCAGAAATAAGATATTTTAAGTACTGCTGTTTGCTTGAGCATGTACTGCAAAAATGAGAAAAAGAAGGAAAAGCGTTGTTAAAATGTTTATAAAAACTGACCTTTCACTTTTTACTCTGTCATTATTGCACACATTTTCAGTAAATACCAGGAAGGAGAGCACTGACAGATGAAACTGTTATTCTGCAGTTCACGGTGGGAATTTACTGGATTCTGCAGTCTGTAATTATAGAGGTGGTATCAGTTTTAGAGCTGTTGTTAAATTCATATTGATGCATTTAAGTAGGAGGAATCTGGCCTATCTTTTTGAAGTAGAATTATTAAAAAAAAGATTGTGTGAATAACACAAGCGTGTTAAAAATATTTTGAAGAGCCTTGAAGTGCAAATGCCTGCAATCAGATAAAACCAACAAACTCCATGTGGTGCACTTAGAGTTGGCAAAGAAGTTGGCATCAGAATTTAGTATTGCTCTTCAGTACATTTCATCTAGGAGTAAAATGTATGCAAACAATAAAATATGAATACCAAACATTTCTCTGGAGAAGTCAGAAAATTTAAGAAATCTGGAAATGTTGTAACTAATATTTTCACAAGACAGTTTATAAAATTTGTAAGGTCTTAGCAAAGCCTTAGTTAAAGCTGTCAGAAATATCCATGGCTGCATTACAATTTTCTTATTCATGCCTCCTTTCCCTTATCATTTAGTCGGAAGTGGAAACAGCTACTAGTTATCCAGCCTACTCAAACTGGACACAGAAAGTTTTTGTCTGATTTCTTTGTGATCTTTAAGGAGAAGAGTTAATAGGTTTTAGTCGAAAAAACAGATGACATTATTGGGAAATATTTTTGTAAAGCAAAGTCAGTGTTCTGAAGAGATGATCACAAGACAGTTCATTCAATGCAAAAGACTTTACTGCATGTGTACTGTTACTGTATGTCAATCTGATTTACAAATAGAATCATCTTGTACAAGGTGAGTGCAAGGTATTTTGACACCTTTGTGCATTTTAAAACCAATGATTTGAGTAAAATGGAAGATTTTACTACTTGTTGAGTAAAATGGAAGATATAAGTATTGAACTATCTAATAGATAAATATCAAAAGATACACAAATCTCATCAATATTGATTCCAATTTATTCTACTCAGTATATCTCGATCTTCAGCACACTGTATGCATGGTTTTATCTCTTACAGCTTTGACTCTATTTGCTTCTCTGTGAGAACAAGGGAAATTACTGGTGTATCATGTGAAAGGGATTTAATATTTGTTTAGGGATGGCTTTCGGGTTTTCACAACAAAATGTATTCATAAAAGCCTTTAGCAAATCTCTTTTCAAGAGGAAGGTGAGCTTTCCTTTTGAAAACAAGACGTGTTGTACGTTTGCATCTTTAGCAGATTGTTATTAAACTTGTCTTTGTAGCCTAATAATGTTGTACACATACAGACATAAAACTGTTACTGTTGCTTTGAGCTGGTATGCAAGCATACCCAAATGACATATCAGTTCAGTAAGATGTACTTTGCTTACAAGTATCATCTTATTTACGCTGTCTGTTTTACTTGGTATAAAGTGATGAGCTGTGTTGAGGGCCTCTTACCCTGCCCTCTTATAAAAGCATTAGTCTGAGGCAGGAATTTCAGGATATTGCCTTGTGATTCCAAGTGTTGGCTATTTTCTGTCACATGATAAGAGGCACTTGTAGGTGGGTCACACAGATTAATGTAATCTGTGTTGATCTGAAACACTACAGTACATACTGCAGATCAGGCCTGCCCTTGTGGATTACAGATGACCTGTTTTTCTGACATGCTTTTGCATACTAACTTGTAAAGAGTGTAATCCACAATATTAATTACCCCCTTCAATAGCTGTCATGCTTTGACCTTTTAGCACAGCCTGACTGGACTACATACAGTCCAAAGTTCTGAAGGATATCTTGCTCAAGTTGCATGGTGATCATATTTTACTCTGATTATTTTGCTTAGTTATGAAGACTTTCCAACAAATAGTTCACTATTATGAGTAGTTAATATTTTCCAATTTATTGAAGTGTGGAGCTCTGGAGAGCTAGCTGCCATTTAAAATGAAATAAAAGCAGGTGTATGTCTCATGCCTCTCAATACATGAGACCAGAATGATCATTTTTTTTCTTGAAATCTCTCTCTGAGAGACCTTACACTGATATATAAGGTGCTTTTAGTTTGTGTATTGCTGATGTTGCAGGTTTACTATCCCTAACTTAATCTATATTATTTCAAATTTTAATTTTAATTGATTTAAATGTTTTTAATGAAGCTAAACAGGATAAGGTTTGTCTTGTCCATTTTCTTGTCTCTGGCATCAGCCAATGCATATGGAGGAAAGAAAGAATGGATTAAGTGATAGTTTTCCTCGAATATTCTTCCAGCTTTCAGCAGTAGATATTTTAGGGAGATATCACAAGGTGGATATCATAAGCAATCAAAACAACCATTTAGTGAACTCCAAAGTATCTACTCTCTTTCTGAATTAAGGTATGCTCTTGGTCTAAACCAACCTGTGATTAGGAGCTGTATAACACAGTTAAGTTGGGAGTAAAGTTATGATAAAAAGATGAAGTAAAGATACTAGTTTCCTCATAGAATAGCTTTACAGAGGACTACTGCCATACTTTTATCACATACTTTATTTTCTATAAAATACTTTCATCAGCATCATGAAGAATTTTAAACTTACATCTGTTGAGCTCTTCAAAATTAAAGAGGTTTAAAAAAAAAGAAAAGAAAGATTAGAAGATTTCCTGTCTTTGCCGAATTTTGGGTATCATTTTGATATACCAGTAAATAAGCACTATAGTAGACTATTACATTTCTTTTTAACAGAAGGATTTTAACCTCAGGTTAGAACTCTGCCCAATTTATTGCTTCTCATTTTATGTTTTGCTTCTCTCTGGTCTTGAGGAACATTTATAAACCTTAGAAACTTTAGAAACCTTTCTTGGTGAAGCTTCCTGGTAGTGAATATATTCCAGAAGAGGTTTCAGTTCTGGTGAATCATCATTGCCTGACAACAAAAGTTTTGTTGAAAATATGTTGTTGAAAATTCTCTGGCAGGCTGTAGTTACAGGTAACGTATCAGCTCCCACCAGTTTTGTGAAATGAGCCTAGAAGCTTTGTGAATAAAGAAATTGCATAGATGTGCCTCTGCTTCAGGCAAATGAATGGGTTACTTTACAAAATTTTGTGCACCAGACAAAATGAAACACAAAACATATTAATGATTCATGTCCACATTTTGGGTGAGCCCTAGTTTATGTATGATAATTATAACCAAAATCATCAAAGACTTTCACATTTAGAAAGCAGTGCAGTATATCTGAAAACTAAAGGCCATTTGGTTGATTTGTGTATTACCGGTGGGGGAAAAAGGGGAATAGTCAAATCTGAAAAATCAATCCAAACTGTAGTCTGTAACAGTTTATAAAATTAAAACATGGAAATTCTGTTTTTCCGTTAAGAGTCTGCCTTGGTAACTGGATATGCAACATGAAATTCAGTACTTGACTATGTTCCTTTAGCATACAGGAAATAGAAATTGAGTTAAAATGATATTTGAGCTACCTAGAAACATACTTGAAACTAGGCTTTTATGGGGAAGGTTTTTGTTTACTTGAATATCTTGATCTTCTGATAAAATGTCAGATTTCAGCATTAAAAATATTTTATGATAGCAGTATGAATCAATAAAATAAGCACTAGTATTATCTATGTGAAATATGCATCAGTAGACATCCATTTGTATGCTTCTTCACCAATATTAGCATATTTCAAAGTAAAAATTTGGTGCAATTCCTTTGTGTATTAAGTAAATAAAGTAATCCATGTAAAGTTTGTGAAAAGAGAAAAGTACCTTGTTAAAAGTTATTCTTGCAGACTATTGCAATTATCATGTGAGATTAAAGGTAACTAAAATAAATAATTCCGTGCTATTAAAATAACATGTCTTCATATTAATACGGTATCTTTTCATGAATTGTATGCTTCTGCATTTGAACAAAGTGCTGGCATTGTTTCGTGTTATGTATGTGAAGTGTGCATAGTGGTAGATGGTTCTGGATGAAGCATGCAATTACTACGTTGTTTTTCAAATATGTCTGTTCCATAATAAATGGTTGAATAGTGTTGAAACCTGGAGAAAAATGTGAAAATTCACTGGGGCACTGAATGAACATATGAATATGTGTAACAAAAAGGACCTGGTGAGCTGTTGCATGGCCCTAGTGGAAGAGTACTGCTATCAGAAATAACTTGTTAAAGGCTTACGTATTATGTTGTAGTCTCTATCTTGGACCAGGTGCTTCCTTTGTTCCCCTGTTCTGGTGGGGATGCTGGGAAGTGCCCTGCTCTTCTGTTATTTTGTATCTAGGGCAACTGTCTGAATCTGAGAAAGGTGTATGAAAGACCAACAAGTGCCAGTAAATCTGTATGAACTACAGAGATGTGGAGAATCAGGTCCACATCAAAATCAGGTTTAATATCTTCATTTTAATTACCAGAATATTTTGCAAATCACTAAAATAATGTATTTTGTCCTTAAAGATAGTTCATTCTTTTGTTTTAATCAAGAACAGTTATGTCAATTGTAAAGGAATCAGCTATTTAAACTATTGCTACTGGTTTTCTGGACCAGTAATATTGTAATAAATACAATTCAGATTGTTTGCATTATGAAGTGCTTTTTCTTGGGTGAAAAAATATGATAGGGTTTTTTTTTTTAATGCACTTGATTGAGGTTAATATAGTTTTAAATGTAAATGATATTGTTTGCTGTGGAAGAGGATGGGCTGAAGCACACAGAGGGCTTGTCAAATGAGCATGAGACTCTTGTACATCTTCCCACAAGGATTGCTGCATGGGCTGGGCTATGAGCTTTCTATGAACCAGCAATGGTTTTAACTACATATGAAGAAGAGCTTGTCCTACTGCACCTTAAATGAGAAATAAATAACCAGGAATAAAACCTTCTAGATCTTTTGTGAAGTGAACAGGTATTTATTGACAGACAGGAGGAAGGAAGAGAGGGGCTACCAGAGGTGACAAGAAGATTGTGATAGTCTTGATCTTCATACAGGAAGTTCTTCATGTTTGTTCAAGGTTAGAGGACAGAAAATGTAACTTGGTGTGGCTAGAGAGAGCTGGAACAAGATCAAAGAGGGAGAGTACAGCAATATACCAGTGCAAGGACATCCTCTGGGAGTGAGCAAGCAGTGATGCAGATACGAAGATATTTTAAGGTTGGGAATATGAAGGAAATAAGAAGGAAATATTCCTTAGAAGAAGAAGAAAATCTAGGAAGGACAGAAGAGTAAATGATCAAGGTGATAACAGTGTGGGAGTTACATGAATGCTCTTATTTCAGAAAAAAGAATTACAAAGCCTGTCTGAGGAAGAGAGTAGCTACTAGACATCTCAGTAGTGGCATATTAATGCTGTTTAGTGTGCTAAAAGCTAAAAATGGCATCTGGAAGGGGTACATGTATCCTCACAACTTAGTTTTGTATTTGGTGTTAAAATGTGAACAGCTTATGTGCCAAAACATAATATTACAATTAAGTGTAGGCTTATCAATCTAAGTATTTTTTGTCAAATACCTGAATGACAAGTTATGACTTAAAAATACTTAGTTTCCATTGTGTTTTCATTGCAGATTTACTCTACAGGGTGCCAGAAATTTTCCTTTCATAAGGAAAACAGAGTTCTCACGAATTTGAGTGTAATGTTTCTTTTTGCCACAAACTAAGTAATGAAAAGCTCACAATGAAATGATCACAGTTGTTTTTTCTACATATCGTACATGGCATGCATGAAGCAGTGCATATGCTTCACTTCTGAACTGGAATGGAAACTAAGGCCAAAGAATTCAGTGGCTGTCACATTTCACTCTTTATTTGCTGTCATTCTCTATGTGAAGGGGTCACATCATCTGTTGTCTTTAGTGGGAATTAGGCTGCTTATATCTGTGGAGCAGTGCCAGGTTCCAGCAGCTGAGAAACTAGCCTGCATTGTGTGACCCTTGTAAAACCTGCTCTCCTGTCTTGTCTTGCAATTACTTGTGTGGTTTTCCAGTTCGCAGCTGCCAGGGAAGATGACATGTTGAGGCTTCTTAATTTAGCTTCTCTGTGAAGCAGCAGAATGTTTACTAAAGTCTCCATTAAGGGAAAGTCTCCATTAAGGGAAAGCAAAGGAATTCTGGAGTTGGGATCCTATATATCTGCCATAGAGATTAATAAAGTATGACTACTGTGACATTAGGCAGTATGATGCACTGTGATCCTGTCTGAGTCTGCAGTCTGGCAGCGTTACTGCTAATAACTCCCAAGCCGGACTCACATACCTCTTGGGGAGGCTGACTAGGATTACACTCTTGGACCTTTTGAGTATGATAGAGTATCCAATGTAGATAGAATGAACTGCATGTGGCTCCTTGATGACACTAAAAAGAAAATGCAAGATCGGCATAAACATTGATGGGTATAGCCTCTCTGGCCTCGTTGTGTTGACAGCTATCGAGAACTTAATTAGACACTGAATAAAAAGTCTTCTGGAATCATTTGTGCGCTCACAGCTTAAGTCAGTGAACTAAATTTCCCGTTTCTGATATCTCAGTGAACTCAAAATGCTTAGCCCGGACTCTGGCTATGAACTCTTGTGCAGTGCTTTGCTTGAAAGGTTCTGTTTTTTTGTTCAAATACCCATTTGAACCTTTTGCCTGAGGTAAGAGGGTGCTAAATGTGGGTGTAAAAGCCATCTCCCTTGGAATCCTACTAACCCTTTACATTGATAATTTGATGTAGGGGCCTTAGAGAGTTGCTTTTTTGTAGGAAATGTTATCTCAGAAGTTATTACGTCACCCCATTTTGACAGGATCAACTGACAGCAAAGCTCTCTTACTCTATTTGGTGGAAACTCTTAATTCACCTTGCCAGTGAGAAAGAGTGCATGATCATGGCTTGCATGGTAATGAACTGCCAGACATGGAAGCCGTTTTTATTTCATGAAAAACTTGAAAATAATTATTAAAAGAAAAGGAAGGAGCTGATTTTAACTGTCAGACAGACCTCCACAGAGGAGTTGCAGCTCTGTTGCAGGTTAAATGTCAGTATCAATGTAATAAAGATGATATACAGTAAATAATAAGCATTTTTCAGAGGAAAAAGAACATTTTCAGTAAGTTATCAACCTGTCTGGAATTCTGAATTAAAAAGAAAGTGGCAGTGGGTAGAAGAATGGGGGATGAATGGAAACATTTTGACCTGCTCAGCTGTCAGAGGTGTTTCTGGGAGTATTTTCTGTATTACCCTATTTTGATGATCTACTGGTTTGGGAAGGGGTATATATCCAACCTGTGATTTTCATAGATGATTCTTTCTTTGACAAGAGCAGTATGGATAAAGCACAACTGGAGCAGAACAAAAGCCTATATCCCCTGTTTTTTATTTAGCAAACTGTCTTGAAGTGTGCTCAAAGCACTGCTGTGTGAAAATAATGAAACAGAAAATTCCGATCTGAACTCCTGGGACATGGGAAGTTATTTGTTTCCCAAGGGTTATACTTTAAACACTGAAAAGTGTTTTTTTTATTATTTTTTTAATATAGTTACATAGTTTTTATTAGTTGTATAGTAACTAAGAAGGTGTTTTAGAAGTCAGGATGGGTTGTACACTGTTGTACTGTGAATGAACCTAGAAGCCTGTCTGGAATCCAGCCTGACCAGTGCTACTGGCTAATGGCTCTGTGGGTTTCCCCAGGTGTATATTGTCAGCAGTCAATTGGGCTGGTAGAGGAAGGGGAATTGGGGACAGATGGAGCTGGCAGAGGCCTGGGTGATGGTGAGTAGAAAGACTTGTTGAGATAAGACTTAGCACCTGTAGTGGCTATGCAAGAGTTTCTCCTTATGGCAGGCACAAGTGTGCAGTTGAGTTTTTTTTGTTAGCATATGAAATCAAAAAAATCTGTAATTTATAACCTTGTCTGCTGACAATTCTCTTTTGTAAACTCTCTGGGTTTAATATTAATCTTTTAAAGTTTTTGTTACTCCATCTGACAACAGATGATAAAACTTTGAACAAAACAAGCATTTACAAAAAAAAAAGTATAAACACGTGTAACAGCCCAGTTAAAAACTGCAAGTATGGGAGAAAATTTTCAATTCTTTGCAGAAAATGCTAAATTGTAAGTTGACAGTCTTGCAGACTCTCAACAGATGGAAAAGTGAGCTGTTAAGCAGGTACTGCTTGAGGCCAGTAGTGCTTAAGCCTTGTATTTGAGGCTTTTTCATTTCTGTTTCTGCATCTCATTTGCTTTTCCAGCATTTATTCTTTATTTCTTGTTCAAGTTCATTTTTTTTTTTTTTTTTTTTCAAAAAAAATATCAGGACAAGTTAAATGAGAAAAATCTTTCCTCTTAGCCATGTTAAAAGACATTATTTAAAGGGTTTAAGCTCTTCTTAAATACACTACCTTATCAGTGTCAATACTGAGTGCTAATTATTAGTCAGTTCAGCAGCAGCTGCAGATTAAGCTTTTGGAAAGCTTTCTTCTACCATGTGAGTCTAAATACATTCCGGTGTTTTGAAATAACTTTGGTTTCTATTTTTCATGATTGTTCCTAGTTGTATCGATGACATAGGAATCACTTGCCAAACTTGCCTGTACTTTTATAAAATAGATCCCGAACAGAAGAGTCCGTTTCTTTACTTAATAGCACCTAATAATCAGGTGCACAGCTAATGTGCACCTAAGAGCTTATCATTTACCACTAGAGGACAAAAGGAAAGTATTAGAGAAATAAAGCTTTCTACTAAAAAGGGCAAAATAAAGCAATACTAAATGTAATGGAGTGATGAGATTAGTAGCTGTAAAGATGCAAGCATTTAACTTTTTGCAGAAGATGAAATTGGGTGGGAAACTTAGGCAAATTTCTGGTGTTACTTGAACTGTGGGTTCCCTGCCTAAGTCTTCTTGCTGTAGGGAATATTTGATAAACTTATGTGTTTGCTGGTCCCAGAGAGTGTCATTAGGAGCACAAATTAGCTGAACTGTGTAGAGGTAACTAGTATGTATGTTTGATGGAGGGAAACTAAGAATGTCTATCTGAACACTTGAACAGAAAATGGGGATCTGGGCATTTGCAAAAAATGTGATCTTAACAGTGAGGTTTCTGTAAATTCAGTGTTCTTTGTAGAAGTTGAATTGGTTTGGCATTGTACTAATCTCATTTTTATCTCGTTGAAGGATTATGATTTGAAAAGTTCAAAACTGGATCCAGTCCAGCAAGTTTGACTTATACAGGCCATTACCTTGATAACAGCTAGCATTTTGCACTGTGAACAGGATTACTTGCTAGTTCTCTGTCAAGATCTGATGCTTGCTGTGTTTCTGCTATTGCTGCTATGCCTGCTCCCTGCAGAATTGTAGCCTAACAGTCAAAGCCGCCTCAGAAATCATTCTGGGTTTTCTGATAAACCTTGAAGATGCTTTGAAAGAGTAGTCATATCTTCTCTCTGCATCAGCTCCTTTTACTTGCCTGCCAAGTTGCTGCTTACTGCCAGTGCAGGTGGTGTGTCTAGTGGAAGGCAAGTAACTTCATTCTATTGTTACTCTGATTCCAGTTTGTCGATTCCTTCTCGTTGACCAGTACCTTTCTGGAAGCTCTTTGTTACATGGTTTGTTTGCTGGGTACAGTAACAGTAGTTATGACTAGCAAAAATTTAGACAGATGCTAAAATGTGAATCATTTCCAATCATCTTAATCCCTGAGGTAAAAAAATAAAAAAAAAAAGGAGGTGGGTGGGCGAGGAAGAAACAAAAATGGAATAGGGAGCAGTTTAAAGCATTGGGACACTTCCAGCTAGGGGACAAGGAAGTTTTATTAACAAGAATCCCAGTTCTGATGTATAACTGGGATCTAAAGAGTAGCTGGTAGAATTGAGTGATTATGGTTCTGCTGCACGAGTAGAAGAGTAGGCATCTTACTGATGTATTAAAGATGTGGGGAGAAGAAAATAAAACAAGAAAAGCTTTTTACTGAACTGTTTGAAGGACAATGAAGGAACTCTTTTACTTTTGGAGGGAAACTTACTGTTTCAAGTTCTGCAGAAAAGTACGAAAACACCTTGTTACATTTTTAATGGGGCCTTGCTTAACTATTATTGTATCAATACTTTAATATTGTGTTTAACTATAGGAGGTGACAACTTCCCAAATTAAATATTCATCAAGTAAAATTCTTCAGCTCGGAGAACATAAAGTAACAGTAGTACTGGTTGGAAAGACTGCAGTTAGAAATTGTCTTTGTATAGGAGTTAATAAATAGAATAAATGTTTTAGCTCTATGTTAATTTTCACTTGCAACTATAAAGTTATTTTCATCGTAGAAAGACTTGATAAGAAGTAAAACAGTTGCAGTTAAGGAGTATATTCTAACTACTAAGCTGACATATCTGCATCCAAACTGATCGGTATGTGACACCATAGTTTCACAAGTTGTTTGTGGGCTTTTAAAAAGGGACATAAATAGCACCATCAAACTCATGGAAAATGCATTTAATTCTTTTTTTTTTTTTTTTTTTTTACTCAATTTTTGCAAAGTACAGAATAGATAATTGTGCTCAGTAACTTTTGAAATCAAGTAATCCTTTCCTTTCTATTCCAGGGAATACTGCATACATCTGGTATTTTGACCCCACAGATAAATCTCTAGCTGTTTTTTGTATATTTTGCTTCTCTAAGCCATTACCATAAAAATCATCATCACTAATGTGTCACCAGAGAGAGTTCTTGACATAAAGGTTATTTCTTCTGAGTCACCAGTTGGTTTTACTGGCTAGATTGCCATGATTAAGAAGTGAGCATGATGGTTCTGGTGGCTGTTAAGACTGTAAAATTTGAAGAGGCAGTTCTGAAACCTAATCTAAATTCTCAGTCAATAATTGGTCATTAGCTTTTTTGGAAATCTTCCATTTATTCAGGGAACAGTTTGATGCTTAACATTCACAGAAAGAGTAATGATCTTTTTGGATGTTTTTGAAGTTAATCCAAGAATAAATCGCTTCTATATAGAAGCTGAACATTTTTGTTATTCCAGTGAGTGGGATCAGAAAATATTATGATCACAAAAATATTTTAATTGCAGAAATTCTATGAATGCTGCAATTATTACTATCTTTTACTATTGAGGGTTACATTTTAAAACATGACAGTCTTTCTGACAGTCTTTCTTAAATATTAACATGTCCTAATGAATTATGATATAACTAATGAGTCATGCATGAATTAATATACAGTTAATTTGGCATATAATAGGCCTCTGATATATGTAGCTTTAAAAATCAAGATTTTTTTAAATCACAAAAATTAAATATTTTCTTGTAGTTCTCATTTGTGTCTTTTTTCCAATATCTTTTGTTAGAGTAGCTTTTTTCCTTGGAACACTACCTATGGTACGTTTTTACATTTCAATGCTGATGCAAATATGTATTAAAAAGAAACTGTTGATTATGACAGTTTGATCTGCTGGGTAGTGTGTTTAAAAAAGAGAAAAAAAAAAAAAAAAAAAAAAAGCAATTATTAATATTTTAAAAAAAGTATATTTCCCTTTGTTT
>JAWLRI010001056.1:18436-28519 GCA_034781795.1 Crypturellus tataupa | reverse complement strand
TTTTCTTTTTCAGTTTTTTTTGTGGTGTCTTTTTTTTAAAAAAAAAAAAAAAAAAAAAAAAAAAAAGCTATTAGTCATCTTTTCCAAACAGTATCTTTCCCTTTGTTTCCTTAAAATAAATAAATGTGATTGTAGCATATTATGCAACATACATTAAAAGTATAAATATAGGACAGTATTCTGTGAATTGAATGACAGTGTTTCTATTAAAACCAGCTTTTATTAAAGTCAGTGGAAAAAAATTATTCTTCAGAAGTTTTGGTGTGGCTCTTTTATACCGGCTGTTATACCTTGAATTGAAGAAAAGAAGTGAACTCAGTTATTTGAAATGTTGGCACTTGAATTTAAATGACTATTTTATGGTTTTATAAAGCTGACATGTGCAAGTATTTTTGGTCAGGGAATAGATATGGAGTAATAGGATATTTCTATATATTGCCTACCTGCAAGCCTTAGCAAGCAAAGCAAAGAGACCCTGTGATGTGCAAACCTGAACTCCAGTAAACAGCTGGTAATATTTAGCCTTCCAGCTTTGATAATGTCACTCTAAGGGAATCTGGTTTTCAGATGGTTTTTAGACCCTATTAGGTGGATGCACAGATGGTTTGCATACCTCTGAGCAAGAAAAGAACAAAAAGGACAGAAGAAAAAGGACAGTTTAAATGAAATGATTTTGCTAAAAATGGAGTGCAACATCAGTGCAACTGAAAAATAGCATTTTTACTCATTTGTATGCTGTGCAGTCAGGTCAGTGTGATGCCCTCTTCTAGTGCTTTAACACTGTATCAAGCTGTTCTATATCAAGTTGTAAGACAGTAAAGAGCTGAATTTATGTGTTTACTTGAGAGGAGAATAATTCTACTGAAATATTTATTCCTCACAATTCATACTCTAAAGAGATTTGAAAATCTAGTTAACATCCTTTTACACAAAGCAAATCTGCTGTTAATGAGTTAAGGAAATAGAATTGTAGTAAACATCTGTTGCTTGTAACAGACTGGTACAGACAGGTGGCAGGTAAATAGTGAAATGAGCATCTTCAGGATTAACTTCTTGAGGGAGAGGAACAACAAACAATTGTAGATTGTTGGCAATAGAAAGTTTTTGCTGCTATAGATGTGTTTGTGAGAAACGGCTATTCTTAACCTCTTCATTAATGAGGGTTCTTTCCCCTCCTTATATTGGTTTTATATTTTCGTTTTCATGATGATTGGAAAGTTGCTCAGAAGTGTGGCTGTATTTTGATATTTCTATGAGAGAGGGGAGGAAAGTTGTATTATCCCTGTCTTACAATAGGAAATTGAAAAGCAAAGGGAGAACACTGTGGCTTTTCTCTAAGTGCTCAGTTGCACAGAGATAGTTAAGGAATTATTTCAGGCAGGGAATGAAATCTTCTTTCGTCCTTATTGAAAGGCACTGTTGGGAGCAGCAGAAGAAAATTACCTTCAGTGCAAGTTTACAGTGCAGCATGAGACACAGAAGGTGGCCAAAGGATGTGCTTGCTCTGTTGATTAGTTTGGCTCTTAGGTTTCAGCCTTTGCTTCTTGGTCTTCTGGCCTAAGGCAACAAGCTATCTATGGAGTAGTTCTTTGCATTGAAGGCTGGGCATTGTTTTTTTTAAGGTAGTTTATATACATATATATAATTTAAGTAGTTTATCCAGTTTCACGCAGCGTTGCACATTCCATGTGCTGGTAGGTCATTGTTCCTTGAGGCAGTTTGAAAGCATGCCAAAAACATCAGTGAAGTTACATCGCAAAGTACAGGCATTAGGAAGAGCAAAAGACACAGTGTATCCTTTGTGACAGGGGAAGGTTCCTTTATCAGCATTTCCTTACTCATGTTCTTTAACTCCGATGTTGAGTGGAGGACGTTGCCAGGGTGCAGGTAGTCTCATGTTCTACCTGGCTTCAGCACAGTTTGGGTTACTGTTGGTAAGCTTACTGCAGCTGGATTAATGTGTCAAAGAACTAATTTGCTATCTTAGATTGCTGAACTTTGATTTTTTTCTGAAATTACCCTAAAATTTGACTTACTGAAAGCCTGACAAAGCAACACTGCAGCCAGTTCTCTAGCTGCCTTGTAGGTCTGCTGACCTCTTACAGACCCTGTGGGCTAAATATCAGTATGGAACAGAGAAGCAATCTTGATGTAACTTGTGTCTCTGTCAAGAGACAGAGGTTGCACATCTACACACTGAAGTCATGCGGGAAGAGAAGTAGATTTATGACACTGTCCTCGGCAAACTTAAAGCTCTGCTCAATTAGAAAGCTGTGCAGCTTCAGCAGGCTTACAGAATCACTATTCCGCAGCGACAAAATGAAAAAGACAGCTTCCTAAGGAATTTTTTCCAGATAAGGTTTTGAGATGATGCTTAATACTAACAAGAACATTAGTTCTCCTACTAGGGAAATTACTTCCCCCCCTTCTAAAGGCTTTCAAGTTGTCTCACCATTGCACCTTTTTCAGAGATTGCACTTGGAAAACAACTCTAGTAAGACAGAATTTTGATGGATTAAAATGCCCAGATTCAGTTTTCAATTAAGAAACAAATTCTCTGACTTGCCATGAACAAGGCTTTGTTCACCAAAAACCTGAATTCTTTACTGATTTTTGTCATTAATCCATGTCAACTGTATTTAAGGCTGGAAGTGTTAAACGGCAGCCTTTCCAGCAGGAGAAAATTGGGAGCAAATTGTTAAGAGTCTTCATTTTCTTTTAGAGAAAGCTACAGCCACTGGAGACAGAAGATCTTCGGATTCATTGATGATTAGTTTTCTAAAATAACATTCGATACTCTCAGCTCTTCAGAATTGTCTGCTTCTAGAATTTCTTCCTTCGCTACTTGCCTCCAGCCAGTATTCTAACTCTGGTGGTGAAATGATCTATCCATTCTTCTCTTTTTCAAATAGAGTTTAATTAGCCCTAGTGATTCATCAGTAATTAACTTGTAACCTCTGCAAATTTAAAACACCTGGTGACAGGTGGGCAAAGGAGGTAGAACCTCAGGTTTAATGAAATCCATCATCATGAATGACAATTCTGAAAAGCTATATATAAAGTGAGTCCTTAACATTAAATGTCTTAGAATTTTCTTACTAGGGTATATCCTCATATTATCTCTCTGAATGGGCTCTATTCCTTGTGGTCTTTGCTGAAAATAAAGAATAATAATGAAGTGGGTTTTCCTCTGCTATCAAAGGCATTTTCTACGCTTGAAAAAAATCTTTTATTACCTAATCTGTGTCTTGTTTTGTCATTTTGGTCATATTTCCTAACCTTCCTGGATAATTCTATTTCTATTTAGAATAGGCTATAATGGCCTATCTGTGATTTTAGACATGTGAGTTATCTGGTAAACGCACTACTACACTTTATGTAGCAATGTCAGGATATGGATCTGATTCTGCCTTGTTTTGCAGTGGAATAGAAGAGTCAGAAGAAGATGAAATTCCATGAAAGACAAACCAGTAGTTTCTTTTGGCAGTTTTAAATTTAACCAAATTTTACTTCCAGCCATTCTAATGGAACTGAAATAAGAATTTGTCATATCATAGACTTACTGAAAATGTTCTTCTAGATTTTTACCTGTTAGAAATAACTAATGGGGCTTATGTTTATTCCATTAAGCACTGTCGCCGTGACTCTGTCATGGGTCTCGGTTAAGCCTTGATGTACATTCAGAGCACTTTAGGCAGGAGAGAGAAGTAAAGATGGATGACGTGAATCCTGCAGCAGTGCTGCTGCTGCAAAACATTGTGTAAAGGAGAAGGCTTTTTTAAAAATATTTTTGAAAAAAGAGCCAAGCCTATAGGTCTGTTCTAAAGAAAATACATGAACAGAAATCCAGGAGAGAGTTCAGAGCTGGGAATTACAGGTGAAAGAAGATGCTTGCTTGCAGCAGGAAGTTCAGAGAGCCACAGTGAAAGACAGGATTCAAGACAAATCATCTTGTCCTTAACATTTCTTGCTTGCTAGAGTGGTGGGCATGCTGATATGTTTGCGCACCGTGTGGACCACCTGCACGCTCTGATTTCTGTAAGGTAGTTATATGCTTAAAAATTAAGCTCTGTTAGCAATACATTAGTCCCCTCTCATCGGTCTAGCCCTAGGCTATTTTCTGTTGCTTTGCTTTTCACTGGAAAACACAAGAGAAAGTGAAATGTTTTTCATAGCACTCAAAACATTTTCCAGAGAGAAAACAACCTGAGAATGAAAATATATCCGGTGCCAGGTAAAATCTCCTCTGTAAAGCTTACTGCAAGCATGATTAATTTAGGGTACATTAAATGCCATAGAGAGATACTTGAGCAGTAGCATGCCAAGCTGTGATGTTTGTCAGTGCTTGCATATTCAATAGGTTTGGACAACACTGGCAATTGACGTAGAATGAGGATCAGGGTTATGCAATAGTACTGTGGCTGTCTGAACAAAAGTAGTGTTATATCTTGGTGTTTCAGTAAAAGGTTCATGTTTTTGGAGGTGCTCTGCAGTATATGCAGTGTTCCTTTGCCTGCCTTAATTATAGTGTAGTACTGGTGAGCGTCATTAGAACTTGAGCAAATCATATCAAAAGATCTAGATTTTTATCTTGGGCAAAAATAGTATTTTTTTGCAACTCCTTGCAGGATGTATGATGTATAGTATTATTAAAAAAGGAACGTCAGAAGAGTAGAAAATTATTGTACTTGGAGCATTTCAAAATATATGCTCATTAGGATGTTGAGGAGTAGTAGGTTTGCATTTTGCTATGTAGATTACCAGAAGCTTGTGTGCAGATGTGGGAGGAGGAAAAGTAAAAAATATGAGTGAGTGACATGCTGAATTTCAGCATATTATAATTCCAAGGTTTAATGTCGTGGGAAAGTTAAAGATAATAAAATGTAACTTCAGGAAGGTATTTCTACTTTTGTTCTTCTGTAGAGAATTAACACATTAGAAAGAGGCTGATTTGCAACTTCTGCCCTTTTCACTAATGTTTCTAGCACTGAAGTCATTGTAGATCTGCAGGGAAATATATAATTTTTTTATTGAGAAATGGAGTTAAACTTTTTATTACCAACTAAAATGCCCACTGTATCTTGCATAATAAATTGAATTTCCTTGTTTTTTTTGTTTTTTTTTTGTGTTGTTGTTGGTTTAGTTTCTTTTGTTGGGCCACCAGTTTTAGTATTGCTTAGCTTTCTCCTCATCTTTTGCTTTTAATTTCAGTTTAAAATGAATTTAATGCTTTAGTAAGAAGTGGATCCTTTTAGTTAACTCAGGATAAAACTGTTTATGGAATTTACTAGTGTTGTTCCTTCTTCATTACAGATGCTTATGACCTTGATAAGAGAGAATAGTGGGGAGATATCCCCTTTCATTTAATTTTTAACTTTTTAATTTTGAATTTATCAAATTCCAGAAATATTTATGTAAACTCAGCAAAATTGTAATCTTGCTGATGGAGCAGGACCACATGAAGTAGTCACTTGTCAGCCAGTTAGTTCTATTCTTAATGCACTTGAAGCACTGGAAGAATAGAGTTAATATAGCTTAGAACATACTTTAAAAGTTATTCTGATTTTGAGGTTGCAGAGGAAGTACATAATGTTGCTAGGTTTACAGTCATTTGATCAGCAATTCTTGGGATAATGCATGATATATATATGATACATGGAAACATTCCTGGGATAGTAGCTATATATCATTGTGCCTATTTATGGGATGGACCCTGCATACAGCTGAAAATTGTAAAGAACCTGAAGTATTTGCCAGGTGTCATCTAGAAAATCCTTTTTGCCTTTGTTTATGCAGGTTGTTGTGTGTCCAGGTGACTTGATGTCCTCTTCTACATGATTTTGAACTCTTACCTTTTTCTAAAAACTGAGTTAAGGATAAATATGGACTTACAGCAGTTAACAAATCCTATCAGGCTTTTAAACCTAATGACTTAATTTGATTGCATTTCCTTTAGTTTTTCTGATTAAATCAAGGAGAATTAATGTTTTGACAGTCTCTAATTAACATTAGCACAAATCTACTTGATATCAAAACCAGGGGTAGTGCTTTTAATTTGGCACTCCAAGCTTCACAGCAAGGGAAACTATATTATTCCTTGCTTTCTGTTTCTGTTGTGTTATACTTCCTAAATCTTTTAAATGTACTTACTACTTGCTGCTGCAATTGTATATATCTAATGTTTTAAGCATGAAATAAGCAATAGTAAGTGGAAGATGACATGTGCTGACTCTTCTTTCAAACTGCCCAGTTATTCTTCAGGTGTCTTGAGGATCGTTTAAAATACAAGCTATTCTCTATGGGCTGTGGTTGTTAACATAGGATCTTGGAAATGTGAGCTAGCTACAAGTGTTTGTGAAGTACATTTGAAATAGTAGCCCTGTGAAGTGCAGGAGGCTGCCTATCAAAATGGCTATTTACTGTGCTTTCTGTGATATACTTTGATTAGAAGTGGTGAAACTGCTTTATAAGGTTCATCATAATAATGAAAGCAGCAAAAAGTGAGAAGTCTGTCTGTGTGATCTGCTGCTCTCTTAGAAATGATTGTCCTTGTAAAGGAGGGACCAAACTGAAGTTCCTCAGAGAACTATGCTTTGGTGAAGGCGAAGGAATTGGAGGAAGCTCAGTGCTGCCCAGTAAGTAGGGCAAGTCTTAGGTGATTCCTGAAAGATGAGGTGTGGTTTTGGCAGAACTGAGTTGACTTGGTGTAGAAGAGCAACCGTTCTAGTTTTCTCTTGTGGATTTTACTTATGCAAAACTTGAGCAGTCAGATACAGACCTACAAACCTAGAAATATTACTGTGTGTAGTTCTTGGCAAAACAATGTTTTCCTGATAATTGAGTATTCTTGTCTTTGCTTCAGGTGACAAAACTTCAACTTTGGGACTGAGCTTTTAAATACCCTCAGCTGCACAGATACAAACTCCACTAACCTCAAAGAAAAAAATATGGTCTGCTGTTCATTAAATGCAGATGCCGTTCCTTCTTTAGTAAGCATATAAGTAGATGCTTAAATTTAGTAACGTGTGCAGTTGAAATCAGGAGACTATTTTGAATCTCTCCACCTCCTTTCCTGCACTGACATAGAGTAGTTGCTCTCTTGAAACTCACTTTGTGATGTCTTTGAAAGATCTCTGAGCCTAAGTCCTACTGTGGAATTTACTTAAACCTGGTTATTTTGGTTCTTTACAAAGTTCTCTTCATACTTAGAATTGTGTTGAGGTTTACACCTTCCTCACGTTTGGGTGGTAGAGAAGTTAAGAGATATCCGCACCTTAAAGTTCCTTCTATAAACTTTTCCATACTGCTAAGAAGTGAGGAGTGTAAATACTTTATTTAAGTATTTGTTAGACTGTAGTGACAGGAGAAGTACTGAGTATTTTTTATTATTTAGTGTCTCTTGCATTGGTCAGTTTTTATTTATTTTCTTCCCAAATAGAAACATGCCTAATGCCTAAAGCGCAGTGTAGTAAGCATGTCATAGCCAGCCCAGAGCTTCTCAGCTGAGAAGGAAAGTTTCCATTTATTTTAATAGTGTAGTACAGGTAAGAGTGGGAGAGGCCCAGCAGGAGCGTGGTGGGTACAAGGTGGTATGAGAAGGTGGGAAGAAACTGCAAATCTGCCTCTCCCATCCCACCGCTTCGGAGGTGCTTCGGCATTCCCTCTTTCCACCTTTGGTCCTTCCTGGAAGCGCAACTGGAAGATCCACGACCTCACTTCTTCTCCTCTTCAAGATCCTCTTTTTTCATCTCTCAAAGAATCTCTCTATCCCTCAGCTTTTTGGCTTGCTGAGAGGAGGAAGGAAGAAGAAATGTCCAAGGACAGGGTCACATCAGGTCACCATTGTACCAATAAAGAAAAAAAAAAAAGATATTTGATTTTTTTTTCTTTTTTTTTCTTTTTTTAAGTGAAGCAGATGTTTTACAATATGCAGGAACATGAGAAAGCTATTTAGGAAATGAAGAAATTCCATGTCAGTGTCAACTGCAGGAAGAGTTTTTGGCATGTAAATCTTGGTTGTATTCGAATTTGGTATTACATGATCAGCATGTCTGTTCCTGACCAGCAAATAAGAGAAAAATCTAAAGATCTGAACAGGCAGAAGAATGAAAGTTCTGAATAATAGAAGAAACCTCAGCAATGTGCTTGGATAATGAGGTGTTTGACTCAGGAAAAAGATTGACATGAACTAAATGTGAAGTATCTACTCAGTCTGAATAAATCACCTTTAACAGAATTTTAAAAGACTCTGTACCACCTCTCACTCATCCTACTTTCCTCAGTGATGAAATTTCTACTGTCATCTATAACAGCATAGGTTGCTGAGGAGGGAAGTTTTGAACAGATTCCTATGGTTGATAACCAGGAGTAAAAATTGCTATACATTATGAGCAACAATCTTCATAGTTTTATCCTAAGACCAGTGCTTTGCTGACAGGTGCTTGATCTTACCCCAGAAAGTTGAAGTAATTCTGTCTGATTCTAGTTTAAATGGAAGTATATCCCCAAATTAAAAAACAAACACTTTTTTTTGCATTCATTTACAAATAAAAATGCTTCAAAATGGAGTAGTATTATGTCATAATACTAGACTTCTCATAAGCATGTACTTTTGTGAGATTTCTTGCTTTGAACAATTTTAGAAATGTCTTTCAGCATGTCTGAAGATTTGGAATGTTTTACTCAGCTTTGAAAATTTTCTAGTGTAATTTTTGAAAAAAATGCCTTTTAGCCATTTGAGAAGACATTGCCATCCTTCCTATATTGTCATACATGTCAAAGTACACAGGATGCCTTAGGAGTGCAGTAGTGGTATGAGATGCCTGTGGCTTTATCTGGTAAATATTATCAGAGGAGACTGATTATACTTGAAAACATGTATTTTATCTGATAATCTCTTTAGAGTAAATCAACAGTTCTTGCACTATTTTCAGGCTTGTAGTACTTTTACATTAACATCAGTAGAACAATGCAGGGACTTAACTAGTTTGATTCCTCTGTTACCGTGTTTTGTGGCGTAGCTATGGCTAGAGGGGAAATTAATGGACTAATAAGGACAAGATATCAAGTAGAAACAACAACTGCTATTTTGATAGCGTTTTCAGATCAGTGCAGGCTAACTTTAGTGTATACAAGAGAAATACTTTTCTGATAGTTTTGATAGTTCCCCACAGTTGTGAGAGTTCTTGAGCAAGTTCCAAAGACCTGTAAACTTCAATTTCTCTTAGAAGGCGAATTTTCCAGTTTGTTACACTGACCTCTAGCGGCCAGCACATTTGAAGAGTTATCTTCAGACATTGTCCTCCACTGTTAAATGAAGCATCCTTTTAGGAACATGTGAGGTTATCAAAGCCTGCCAAAACTACAGACGTCTCAATTCTCAACATTAGCTTCTGTCCTTTCAGAGTGAGCATTCTCATATTATGTGGAACACTGAAGATTTTGTACAAAGAAGCAAACATCCTGTTGTCAAGATTGCAAAGCTACCCACAGTTTGCAGTTTGACAGCTCCAGCAATCCCCAAAAAACCCACCAAAGTAAAGCTAAGGATGTATAACATGGGTAAATAGGACATCAAGCTGCCTTCAGCCTTCTGCGTCTGGTAGCTTGTCCTATGTCTTCTTCCTTGTGAGAAGCAACTGGATGGCCTCTTTTTCATTTCTTTCTTTTTTTATTTTGTAAAAATTTTCTAAAGAATCTTTTCAAGAATCTAATCAAGGCTCCTTGATTCAGAAGGAAGTGAAGCAAATGAAGTGAATCTCAAGTGATTTAAACTTTAGCAGGCACCTTCTCACAGTTTCTTGAGCTGGATCCAAGATACTAGCTATCCAAACACTGGTAACTTCACCTGCCAGCTACAGGCTTCTGCCATTGATGGTACTTTGGTTTGTGGTATTTGGTAATTAATGTGACAAGTGAAAGTGTATATTTGTTAAATGATAGCTGAAGAATACAAATCCAGAATTATTCCAGAAGTTTCCTGTATGAATACTGCTTGCAAGAGATGTATAGAATCATAGAATCATAGAATGCCTAAGGTTGGAAGGGACCTCTAGAGGTCATCTAGTCCAACCCCCCTGCACA
>JAWLRI010001056.1:0-18336 GCA_034781795.1 Crypturellus tataupa | reverse complement strand
CCTCATAGGGCAGATGTTCCAGGCTCCTGATCATCCTCGTGGCCCTGCGCTGGACTCTCTCCAGCAGCTCCACATCCTTCTTGTATTGTGGGGCCCAGAACTGGACACAGTACTCCAGATGTGGCCTCACCAGGGCTGAGTAGAGTTGCCAGGAGGTCGAGGGAGGTGATCCTTCCCCTCTACTGAGCTCTGGTGAGGCCACACCTTGAGTATTGTGTGTAGTTCTGGGCTCCCCAGTATGGGAAGGACATTGAGCTTCTAGAGAAGGTCCAGCGGAGAGCCACAAAGATGATTATGGGACTGGAAAATTTGTTGTATGAGGATAGGCTAAGCAAGCTGGGCCTGTTTAGTCTGGAGAAGAGAAGGCTGAGAGGAGATTTGATCAACGTGTTCAAGTACCTGAGGGGTGATTGTAGGGAGAATGGGGCCAGGCTCTTCTCTGTGGTGGCTGATGACAGGACAAGGGGTAAGGGGTGTAAGTAGAAACACCAGAAGCTCCACCTCCATGTGAGGAAGAACTTCTTTAACTGTGAGGGTGACAGAGCCCTGGAACAGGCTGCCCAGAGAGGTTGTGGAGTCTCCTTCTCTGAAGATTTTCCTGCTTGGAAAACCTGCTTGCATGCCACTCTGTGCCATGTGCTGCAACTGTCCCTGCAGGAGCAGGGGAGTTGGACTAGATGGTCTCTAGAGGTCCCTTCCAACCTTAAGGATTCTGTGATTATGAGATGAGATATGATGGTAAAGATTCCTGTACATTTCACCTAGCTTATATTTATAACCATTCTTGAAATTTTGGAGGGAATTTGTTGGAGTCTGTGAAGCATTCTGGGTAATATTCTAACTGCTGTCTTCAACTATGCAGTGTTGGCGTTTCTTTCCTTTAGGTCTATTCTCACTTTGTTATTTTGTTTATGCGTAAAACAAGCACTACAGCTACCAGAACTCCTCAGCTATTTGGCTTTGAGGTTTTTCTGTTCCGTAAGTGTTTCTGTATTGCAGTAAGAGAATTGGGATGAATATTGTGGTTTCTGATTTGTGAGTGTCTTGAGCCTGGAGCGATAGAAAATAATGTACTATGGCTGAGAATTCTAGCTGTGAAGCGTCAGTTTATCAACAGAGTAGTATGGAAAGAATCTGATGATTTTTCCTAGATAAGTTCAATTGAATTAGGGTGAAGTTACTCTTTCTACTGAGAAAAGCCATCCAAAATCTGTAGATGGAGTTAAGTGAGACTTGGCTGCCTGCCATTTTTTGCCTAAGGAACTTGAATAAGACAGTATTTCTAATTGCCTTCAGACAGGCCAGGTGAAGAGCTTCTGTCAGAATCAAGAACATGAGGAGGGATTTCTTAGTTTTACTTACTTCCACTCTAAGGATTAGATTATCATATCAGACAAAATCCCAAAATCCAATAGGGATTCATGATAACCTTTCTTAGGAAGAAACATTGAAAACTGAGTGAAGCTGGAAAAAATATGGATTGTTTTTAATGAGCTTGAGAAGTCACTTGGGGATAGAATTAATGATGTCAGTTTGCTTTTATATTGCAATCTGGATATTTTATCATCAGACCTGGTGTTCTCAGCAAAATTGGCTTGCAAAAGGAGTTTCCTTTTCAAGGTATGCAATACACACATAGGGGAGATTTTACAAAGCTCTACTGGTTGGTTCTATGGTCACACCATAGTGTGTGACCCTGCTCCAGACCTGCCAGGCATCATCAGTGGATCTTTACTGTAAGGTCCTGCGGTAGTATTTGTAGAAATGGTTAGTAACAGTTAGGGGGGCTGCTTTTATGTGATGGAAATTCAAGGAGAAATTTGTAGTCATGAGAAACAATGAAAAGCATCACCATGTAGAGTGATTTTCGTATCAGTCACAAACTGCCCCCAAAAAAACCCAGTATACAGTTTAGGAAAAGAAGAGGAACAAAGAAAAAAGGTAGTAGCGTTTGATGGTCTAAATTAGGCAGCACACAGAATAAGCACATGCCGTTTTCTGACTTAAGTGATGCATTATTGTTCACGGCTGTTTTTCTGCCCTCTTTTGTAACCAAGTAGTTGTTAACTGCAGCTGAGTATTGGAAGAGGGGACAATGGGTTTATATAAAGCATGAAGGCTTCCCCGCATGGATCAGGGGACAATGGAAACAGCCGCGGTGCCAATTATAGATTTAGATGCTTAATTGCTTTAAAAATTATTCCTTATGCCTTATTATCATTGTGCCTTTGCTACCACTGAAATTATTTAAGCATAGCATGCTCCATACCCATTTAATCTGTTAAATGCCAGCTGCTAATGTGATTACATGCATTCATTAACTAACCAGTTAAAGACATCTCAAATTTGAAGCAGCCACTGATGATTTTTTTTTTTCTTATAACAAAGTATGGAGGGGAACGAGCAGCAATTATGCAAGAAATTCATGGGTGCGACAGGTACTGGTGATAAAACTGCAGACATTCATGAGAAGTTAACTGTGAACCTTTATGTAGTTAGTGCATCAGTGCTGTTAGAGAGGCTGTTTTTGGTTCTGAAACTGAAACATGAACTTGTAGAAGAAATACCCATGTAAATAATTACATTATGCTAATAATAATTAAATAATTATTTTTTACCATTTTATATAACAACTATACTACTATACTATACTACTGCAGGTACATTTGGATACCATATTCTTCAGTTCCATTTGACAGCTTATGAATGTTGCAAGTTGTTAAGTGGTTGCCTGTACCACCTCAGGAATAGTTGCAGTTCTGTGGGGAGCGGAATCATTCCTCTGACATTTGTAGCTGTTACTACATGATGCCATGAATATGTTTGGTAGAGGTCAAGAAAATCCGTTTCTGAAATGCTTTTATCACATGAATTTCTTTTACATATTGCTGTTCTTGGAGCTTGGAGTTGTATGAGCTGCCGAACAAAAACCGTCAGAGACAAAAACCTGTTAGGGAAATATAGCAGCATAAGTGTTGATTATAGATAACAAATAAAGAAAGGGAAAGTAAGGAAAAGAATACAAGAGTAGCACTAAAGAGATTGAGTAAAAGTGAGGGTATAACTTGATGGAGTAATTGTTTTTGAGGAGAAGTTCCTGACACCTGTACTGTATTGGTAATAATGAGAGGCTCATTTTTATTTGGTAGGATGGTTGTATGCCATCTGAAAGAAGCCTCTTACTAGACAAAGCTATTAAAACTCAAAACATTTGTGTGTGTCTGTGTGTGTGTGTGTTCTTACAGGGGCAGTGCAAATTCAAGATCATTCTAACTTCAATTAGTAATAAAAATATCCTTATTAAGAAGAATTAGTTTCATGCTATGAGTACTCAAGGCTTATTCAGTGTTTTTCTGGTTGATGTCTGTACCTCACGCTGTGTAAGGAGTAATAAAAAGAGAAGAGTGGATTTCTGATGGTGAAGCCAAAATCAATGATATCAGATGAAGCAGTATAATTTTGTACTAATTTTAACTGCGTAACGAGCAAATATAATCCGCAAGGTACAAGGTGTGAGATTTCTTGACCTAGCGAGGCAGCATGTGGCCAAGCCTCTGCCAGTCGTACAAGCAGCCTGGCTTGTGCTGGTGGCCTCCCTAGCGCAGGTGTGCAGCTGGCTGATTTCTGTGCCATTGCTTGAGCAGCACAGTGAGGACTGCACCAGCTTCTGTCTCTGTGCAAAGCTCCTCTTTGTCTGATGTGAAAAGCTAATGTACAGAAGCCCCCATGTTAGCATTTACAGCAATGTATTGTGGACGATAAGTCTTCTTCCCAGAGGGAAAATGGAAGCTGCAGTTAACTGCTCTTTCCTGCTTAGTAGTAACTGAGCAGATAAATGCAGCTACCTTAACATTGCTTCAGGTACTACTATCTACTGGTTTGTCTTTGAGCCTTAGCTTGCCATGATATTTTTTTTACCCTCTGGACATGTCCTGAAATAAAATTATTTTATATTTTACTTGTTTTTTAAAATGCTTTTATTTCAGGGTTTCTTTGTCCATGTCCCAAAAGCAGCTCACATCCTTGCTACTTTTTCAAATCCAGCACGTTCTGTGGAGTTCATACCTTATGCTGTTCACTTGCTGTGAGTTTACCTCAGGCCAAATTATGCCTTTGATTGTTTTCATACTATATAGCTCCATGTGAGATTTTGATCTTT
The DNA here is from genome assembly GCA_034781795.1 of Crypturellus tataupa. Lineage (NCBI taxonomy): Eukaryota > Metazoa > Chordata > Aves > Tinamiformes > Tinamidae > Crypturellus > Crypturellus tataupa. The sequence continues at coordinate 14,177 of JAWLRI010001056.1, read as the reverse complement.
TCTACTTGCTGTTGGAATTATGGAATTACGGAATATTCCTCTTCTTTGTGTCTGATATCTTCCCACACCCCTCCCACACAAGAACCCCTCTCTCATCATTTTCACCTCTAATTAGATTTCTATGGCTGCAACTCTCTTTTCTTGTAGTCTTTCAGAAAGTCTGCACATTTAAACTTGTTGAGCGCTATGTTTGGGGGAAAAAAATCATTTGTATTTTGAGCGTTTATTTATGGGAATCATAAAAATATTTTTCAATTCATTGCTTCTGGATAGGATCAGGAGCCTATCTGACCTGCGATGTGAAGGTAATTGGTGACATTATTTTTGTAAATTTAAGTTGTTCTTTTGACAGTCTAGTGGTTGTCAAAAAAACAGGCATAATAGTCATCAGAGGAGACAGGTGACTTTCTCATTTGCAGTGATTTTTGGATAGATACTAGAAAGCTACCCTACTTTTCTCAAGTTAGAATCTTCTAAAGAAATAGCCAAATATTAAGCTTTCTTAAATTTTCATTGCAAACTTGTATTTCAATTACAAGCTCTGTTCTAACACATTTGTCTATCAGGACCTCTCAGAGTGGTTTCACCATTAGGCTGAAAATTCAGCATATCTTTCTTCTTTGAAGAAATGAGGCTGATTCTGGGATTCAGGCTATAAGAAAGTGCCTTGACAGGTTAAGAAATACTATATGTTTACAAATGTTGGAATTGAATGTGAGAAACTGTTGTCATTAGTTTCCTGTCAGTATTGTCGGGGAAAAAGAGAAAGCATCTCCAATGAATCAAAGAGCTTAATCTTCTCAATTTATGTTTTTGTTTTTGCAGGATCTTTTTAGTAAGAGATCAAAGAATGTGTTTCTTGACGTACTTTGGAAATTATGCATCTGGTGGTGTATACTATTAGTAGATAAGAAATTCCCTTTTGATGTTTTTGTGTAGCTAGCTGAAGCCAACTTCCAGGTCTATAGATGGCTGTGTGGGTGCAGAATAAGTTACCGTACTTTCTCTGGGGTTGTTGTCAGGAAAGCTGCTGTACAGCAGGCCTTTTGAAGACCTTCCAAAGATTGGCTTCCCTCCCTGCAACTCCAAATCTGTGTGACTAATACTAATGAGCTATAGTTTGTGAGTAGAGCTCTTCAGAAATGTCAATTTTTATTTATTTGGCTAGCTGTTGATATCTGTGCAGAGTAGTTTTAAATAATATGAATTTCCTGAAAATGAAGACATTTTCTTTGTGAATCAATTGGTTTTGATGAGAAATCAGGAACAAGTAAGACATTTGAAATTTCTTTAATAACATATTTTACAAGAGCAATTGTTTAGAGAGATGAGTGTAGTCACTAGGCACCTGAGAAAAGACTGAAGTGTTGGTTGGAGATGTGAGAAGGATTATAGAGAACCTTAAAAGTGACTGTGAAGAGAAATTTGGTGCAATTACATATTGAAGAAGAATACTATGGTTTCATTGCTTCTCTTTCTGTTACTGAAACCAGAGGTGTGACCTTGTAGAACAAAAGCATTTTATAGTTACACAAATATTACAAAGTGAAGATCCCAGTAACACACCCCTACGTATGGACGAGAAATCGGAGAAGACTGGATTGGTAAATTGGACCATAAAAATAGTGTATGATTGAAATAAGTGCCAAGTGTAGTGAGATTTTTCTCTTATCTTGAATCTGTAATTTCAAAGATTATGTTCTGTATATTGAGTTCAGCAGCTGCAATGTGCACCCTGTACTGACTCTTTTATTCCTTTCTCTTTGTTTTCATCCTTTAAATTTTTCCTCTGTTTCTAACATAATTTAGGCTGAAATTAAATAATTCATCTTTGCATATGAGAATAACATAACTTGGGCTTATTGATATGTTTTGTTTTGAAATTTAATTCATGTAGAGTATGAGGCTTGGCCTTTAGGGGTATTGTGATGAGTAAAATTATTTTTCACTAGCTGTATTTTGCGTGCTAAAATCTCCACTTCAGCGACTGGTAGGCATGCTACCCCAGAAGGTGTGTGTGGGCATGGCGTGGGGAGGCCTGCAGGCTATGCTAAGCCAGCAGCATATGCTGTTGCAAGGCACATGCTCTTTTCCTTGAAGTTACTCTTTTGTAAATGATATACCCTAGAGCCTGTTGGAAAGGAAGGTTTAAAATTGTGGATTTTTTTCTTTTTTCAGAAGCTCCACCAAAACTGGAAGAAAATCCTGCTGAAGCGTTCACTGACTCATCCCTCTTTGCTCACTGGGGCCAGGACCTCAGTCCCGAAAACAGGCGTATTGCTCTAAAGCAGTTCCAATACTACGGCTACAATGCTTACCTGAGCGATCGCTTACCCCTGGACAGGCCCCTGCCTGATCTTAGGCCTAATGGGTAAGTGCTCTAGTTGAATCTCATACTACATGTCCCCAAGTTCTAGACTCTTTTTCATCTGCAGGTTTTTTGTTATGCAATGTTATATTGGGTGACCAGAATGAGTCATCTGTATAAAATACACAAAGGTGGAAAGTTTCAAGTATACACTAAACTACGCAACTTAAATCGTAGTAAAATTCCACTAAGAACCTGTTAGAAGTCCCCAAGTTACTTGAAAGCGTAACATCACCTAGAATTTATATGAGACAACTAGTATTTTATTTCTGTGGGAATGACCTTTCTATTTAGAGTTTTGGTTTTATCTAAAGATCTGTCTAGAAAAAGAAGAATATAAGAACTACTCTTTTTGAAAGCCCAGGACTATCTGATAAAGGCCAGTGAGCATGTGAGACTAGTCAGCCACAGTAGTAAAATAAGCAGTTCAGTCAAGCAGTGTGAACCAGCTGAAAACCCCCAGGGCCTCCAGTGGAGTTTCTTTGAGCTTTTTGCTGCTGAAGCATGTGTGTCAGCAAGGTAAATAGACGCACTATTAGGCCACGTGGGCTTGGTGAGATGGATGGGACTGGGGAATGAACAACCTTCTCTTTAACAGGTTTTAGTCCTTTAGTTTAGAAGCTCTAAATTCTGATAAGAACACTTGCAAGAACCCTTACAGGGAGAGTTAAGATGCAGCTATTCTTTGGCCTCTGTGTTACATCTGACCCTCTGAAGTGGTGGATGAAAAAGAATAGTGGGTGTTTCACAACTCGATTTCATTTTTTAAAAAGATCATAAAAATAAATCCTACAGGTATGCACATGAACTGAAACAGTAACCAAGATGTGACTCTCTTTAACCAAGTGATTTAATCACTAGGGAAACAAACAGTAAATGTCACCATGTATTAGTCTGGTATGTTAATATATGTCAATTTTATTAATATATTGGTTGCATATGTTGGGTGTTAGCATACATTAATATATCATCTAATGTTAATGGCAAGATGTGAGCACAGTTTCAGGCAACACTTTGGAAATTTAAAATAAACCTATGTTACAAAATGCGATATATGAACATATGTAAATATATATATGTGGCTTACTGCAATAAGAACATAAGGTAAATGAAGGTATGTGCAATTATACTTATCTTTTTGTTAAATTAGTTTAGAACTGTCTTTAGGAACAGTCTGTCTCTTCTTGTGATCATAAACTGATATAGAAGTCGTCTGTGACAAAATATCTCTGACAAGTATGTCTGCTCTAGAATCTCTCTTGAAATGATTCTCTGGAATGACTTCGATTTAAATTTTTTAAAAGTGTAGTTATAAAAATAAAAAAAGAGAAAATGAACGTTACTGTCGGTGAAGGAGACAAATTGAGATGGGGATTTTGAAAGAAATTATAGTTTGAATCAAATTGTGGCCCTGTGGTTTCTATAGACGTTTTGGTCCTTAATTAACTATCTGCCAAAATCACCTGAGACATTACATGTTTGTTGATACATGCATACAAAATAATAGTTTAGTACTGGTAGTCCGGGGATATTCCCCTTCACCTCCATCAGATTTGGTTCCCGTGGTTCAGGGGCAAGTAGATAATCTGACACTGAAATTCTGATCCTGAGGAAAACGAACTGTATTTTCAGACAGTACATGTACTGTTCACCATACTGTGGAACACATTGCAACACATTATTTTGATGTTGAATTTAAGAGGGAGAAAGAATTACTGTGGAACACATTGCAACACATTATTTTGATGTTGAATTTAAGAGGGAGAAAGAATTTCTAGTCCTGTATGTGAATTTTTATTTATGTGAGAGAATTTCTGTATCTATTACAGGAAGTTACTTACCCTGTGTGTTTTTCTCTATACTCACCCATTTTTAGGATTGCTAGCTAGCATCTATTTAAAAAGCCTATTGAATTAGTCACTTCCAGACTCTATATAGATCCATGTAAAATCTCCAGGGGCAGACCCTAGGCTTGAGCAGCGTAACTTGAAATCTAAGAGCAGCTTTGTCTGAAAGGAGCACACGGTTGTTTCAAGTAGCATGGAAGCTGGGTTAACCTTGCTCACCTTAGCCAGTGTGTATGAATCTGTTGTTATTAAGGGATCTGCATAACGTGCACTTCAGACATTTGCTGGCAAATAGTAGACAATCTGACTGCTTGCGCATACATGTAGTGGGGAGTCAGGCAATTAAGCTTAAATTGGTGTCCTTTTGTCAATGCTAATATATATTGTATTCTAAAATAGTTGTCTTGTTCTGCAAAGTGATTGAGCAGTACATTTAAGACAAGTAAAATTCCTTCTTCACATATTGCACCATGAAATTGGGCAGGCAAGCAAGCACACCATGAAAGCCAAAGCAGAAATGGATACAGGAAGGGAGCTGACATTAAAGAATACTAAGAAAAAATGGAATGCATATGTTATATGTTTGAGCTACCTTATTGATAACTCAAATCAGCTAGCAGTCATAAATCTCTGTTTCCTTATCAAAACTATATGCCTCTGTTCCTGCAAAGCCTCTTGATATCAAGAAATACAGTAGACCTTTTTATATCATTCTAGTATGACTCAGCTGCAAACTTCCTGTTCCTTTCTACAGTGTTCTGACGGTTGACATCAGAATAACTTAATGGAGGAGTTCGGCATCTCTTTATAAGGTCCTGAAATCAGAGATGCATTTCCACATACATAATCTCCACAAATTATAGCATAGAGGATTTTCTGGTGTTGATTTTTGCTAACTTTTAATGCAATCAAAATATTAGAGGATAATAAGAGATTGCTGAACCATACACACACGTGTAGAAAATGGCAAATATTCCACTTTCCCAGTCCTTCAAAGTGGGACAGAGCAACTGAGATAGCCAGCATGTGCAACTATGAATACTGGGTGGCAGAGAAAATTATCAGCTTCATTACCACAGTTCAATTATCATTTAAAATAGTGATAGCAGTGAAAGAGGAAATGACAATTCATCACAAAGAATAGACTTTTCTTTCCTCTCATACATCCTGACTTTGTTTTCCATTTTGACTGATGACATGATGTTACCAAGTTATGGAAATAGTGCAGTCCTGTTTATGCTTTTGCTTTTGAAAAATTCTATTTGAACTAAGGCATCCTGCTGTGTGAGTTTTTTAGGAAGAATACCTTACCCCTCACCCTCCCCCAAAAAAAGAAAAAGGAAAAAGTACAATTTCTTCTCCATCATACTTATGCACAGTAGCAGAAGATCTCAAATATAAGTTATTAATTCAGAAAAAACATTTTTTTCTGTTGTTTTAGAGTTTTCTTTTTTTAGACTGATTTTAATGCAACTGACTGAATTCCTTTAGCATAATGTATATATTCTAGATTAATATATTTTTCCAATGCACAAATATCTGAAAGAAGTTTTCTAATGTATTTTCTCCTCCATTTACCAGAGTTGTGCTTGATACAGAACACCATGAGTTTCTCCTGGTAACCATGGCAACTGTTCCTTTAGTGTTATTAAGCCAATGGAATTGAGTAGAGTTGGTTGCTGGAGATAATTTTTCAGCTCCATTGTAATGATATTTGCTATTATAATTATTAATAATATTCAAAATCTACTTTTAAGAATCATTTAATCTTAAAACAGAAATATGCTCAATACTTGTGTGAATTAGTTGCTAGTGATAACCACAATTTGCAGAGTAGTATCTGAGGTGCAGGCAGGTTAGGAGCCTCATCTGCGACCCTCAAATGAGTCAAAGGCCGAGCTGTCATTAGAACTCCCAGGTTCCTTGTTGCCATGCAACTAGCCAATTCTTAGCAATTACTGGATGTAAGATTTTGAGGAATTTCATCTCTTTGTATACTCTTCAGTCTATGTTTGGCTTACACAGGTATGTGTTTGACTTATTTCTGTAGCTGTTTCTTGTTTATTCCTAGAAAGATGGAATCCTATTCCACCTGAAATACAACGTGAAGAGGAGGAAAGACTTATTTGTGAAGCAAGATAAATTCTCTATTTTGTATGGAGTCACATGTATATTTGTTTAATTCCAATTTATTAACAACAATAAAAAAGTAGATACTCTTTTCTTCTGGTATGAAAAAAAAATCTAAGTAGTAACACCATATTTTTTAAATTGTCTGCAATGAGAAAATGAATTCAGGGTGGAGGTAAAGATAATATATGTGTCTGATTTTTGAGAGGAATGGGATCTCAATTTAGGAATGTATCTGCTTTGAAGAAGATTCCACTTGACAAGGACTAGAGAGGTTAGACATGATGGGATCCTAATTATGTTCTGTTGATCTTTCACAGTTATCTTTTATTACATACTGGGGAAAGATAGGAGTCACATGTCATTTTCTCTTGACTTTGCTTTTGAGTTTAAAAGAGGCAGTGACAATGGAAAATCCTGTCCAATGTGATCTGATTTGAGGAGGAAAAAAAATAGTTAATACAGTCAGGAAAATGATACAAATGACCTTAAATGGAAATAAACATCAGAAGCAGAAATTTGGCTTGAGCATTTCAGTTGATGCATACTGGTGTTATGATAGAGAAGTGCATGGCGAGTGGAGGGCATTTATTCATCCAGAACAGAAGATCAGTTCTCCCTTGTTCTAGTTGTTTTCTGAAAGATTGATTTAGTCTTTTATTTGGAATAAAAATACCCAGGTTCCTATCTGTATGAAAGAGCCTATGGTGGTGGATAATGTTGCGGGACCACAGTCCTGCATGTGAAAAACTTTTTAAGCGCTCCAAATTAGCATTTTCTCCGTTAATTGCCTGAGCAAGTTCCCTGCTTAACACAGTGATTTATTTAAACACCTTCAGCGCTCCTTCTACCCGCACTCCTCCTTTCTTAACTTGTGTATGTGCTTCTCAGCAGCTATGTGCTTTACAGGCTACATTCAACTTAGCTGAAAGTTGTAGAACTTGGGTTTCCTCTCTGAGATGAGTGGTAAATCCTTCTTAGAAAACCTTGATGGCTAGCAACACCCATCAAAACCACTTGGAATCATAGCTGCACCCACTTGAAAAAGCCAGATATAGAGGAGGTCCAAACATAAGCTTTTGTGTAGCCACTGATTTTTGAAGAATAATGAAATGAATTGGTATTCATTTAAAAAAAAGAGGAGAAAAAAAAAAAAAAAGGTAGTGGGCTATAGGTGACACTTCCACAAGCTGTTACATTTTTACTTACTGTTCCGTGGCACTCAAAAAGGGACATTCCTTCAGATCTGTTAAAAGCTTCAAAGAATGTATTTCCAGTTCAACCTACTCTTATCGGTAGAAGTAAGAGATTACTTACTACCTAAATTTTTTAAGACTGTGTTTTCTTTTTGCATGTCTGTATAATTCTTTCATGTGGTGATTCGGGAAGAAGGGCCTAAATGTGAAAGAACGTCTGAGTTTTGAATATTATCCATGTTTTTGTCTTTCTGGATATCATGTGACCCTTCTTCCTGTCATCTTCATCCTTCTAGAAGCTTTAAAAACATGCACCATCATCTTGACCAAATAAATTTTAATGTGACATCCAGCATGGGAAGAAGAATATTTGCTCACAGCTTTCCTGTATTGTGTCTACAGACTAAATAAATTTTAAAAAGCTCTGTGCTTTCTCTTCTAATTGAAGATCAAATTAAGTGATCAGGTTTAAGTATGCTTTGAGAATTGTGAATCCATCCACAGCCCTTTTAACAGTTCCTAGTTGGACTGAATCTAGGCATCTGCAAAGCTAGCCACTTCAGTGTAGTCAGGAGACAGAGAAGGGCATTAACATCAATTATTTGCATCTATAGAACATATCTGGAAATGGCTGCTGGTTCAGCCTGTGGCCTCAGTCCTATTGGAAAGGAAATAGCTGCTCTGAAATAGACTATTCTTCATCCTAGTAAATACTTTCATATTTGAGGGGAAAAAAAAGGTAAATTAACTGTTGCTCATAAATGTGGCATTAAAATGCTAAAAGCTTCACTTAATAAGCATCTGCTTTTATTAAAAAGCAAACATTTGTCACAAATTAAAAGATACAAGTTGGAAGAAGGACTTTCTACTCATAAAAATGTAGAAGTTGAATCCTTTCTGAAAAGAAAAAAAAGAACAATAAAACACTGAGCAACTTTGAAGTGGTAAGCAACTCCTTCACAGCGCTGTTTATCTGAGCAGCCAGGAATATGGTTAAAATATGAATAAAACACACACACATAAAAACCTATCAGGCCATGCAAGTATTCCTCATTCTACTTAAAATTCTTCAATGAGTTTTCAAAAGTCAGTACCTATCCTTGTATCTGCTTTTCTGGATATGCTGTCTGTCTTAGGTCTTGTCACAAGATGTTCTTTTGACCTGGGTCTTTCACTGTGTTTTTACCAAGTTGAGAAAGAATATCCTCATCTTGATGGGAATAGCTGGTGAATTCTGCAGCAAAAAAAGTAATTATCTTGGCTATTGAAGATACCTTCTAAGGTTTCAGGCTCTGTTTTGTCCTATCTCTGCTGTTCAGAAAGGCACTGTGAATAGCGGCAACTGGGAACTGCATTTAGATAGGAGTTTACATTTGATTTGCAAGATATTTTTCACTGTTTGAGGCTTTGAGTTGAAAAGTGAATTCGCTCTAGGCTTTGATTGCACAGGCTGTTTCAGGAAACTGTTCTCACCTCTTTAGATAGGTGGTCACCTGCTTCTTGCCTGTGCTTGCTCTGAGCAGGTGTGGGGACCTTCTGATCTCTGCCTACAAAAGCTCTTTTGTCATTGTTATGGCTGGGAATAGATTTTTTTTTCTCTGAACCTGTTTGTGTTGACAGTGTGATTTCCAATAACTTACATCCTTATCTTCTACCTTTTTCTTCAGGTGCAGAAATCTTACGTTTCCTGACAGGCTCCCCGAGGTCAGCATTGTATTCATATTTGTTAATGAAGCGTTGTCAGTGATTTTGCGCTCCATCCATTCTGCTATTGACCGGACTCCTGCTCACCTCCTCAAAGAGATTATTTTAGTGGATGATAACAGTAATAATGGTAAGAGTTGTTGATTGGAATTTTTTTAATACAGATGAGATCATATGTAAGAATCTTGAATCGTAGCTCTAAGTCATGCCATTAGCATTTCAAATAATGTCAGCATATTTTCTGTCTACCTTGTCCCACAGCCTGCTTGGCTTTGTCTTTAATTATACCCAAGTGTGACATGTAAAAAGCATTGGAACAAAATATAATATTTTTCTATACTTTAAGGTTATAGTAGGTAAAATAGTGTCACTGAAGATCAGAGACTCAAGAAAGATGTTTTACACTTTGTAGCACTCCAGTGTGCTTTGAAGATGGTCTGCTTTTTGTGCTCTCCTGTTTCATCTGTGTGCTTCCCTGTGCTTACTTTTGCTCTTTTGTGTAAAGCACCTTCCTGTGTTTCTTAAATACCTTCTTTAGATTGCTATTTCCTTCACTGTCTTTTTGTCCTACTCTTTCTGTACTACCTATTTAGCTAGTTTTGGCTGTTCATTTACCTTGCTGCTTTTCTACCATATATCTTCAAACAGATTTTCCTCTCCCTGGTGTGAAGGACTAGGTGGTTGTCAGGCCATGCTGAGCATTGTTTATGAGTTTTGTTCTCTGTTTAGATTACTAAAGAAATGTTAATTATCTGTACACAGAATGCTGAAATTATAGGAAGGCTTGTCTCTGCTGGGGGATTAATTTTGATCTCCTAAAATAATTTGGAACTCCTCCTGCCCAGGGAGAATGATAAATACAGGATTTCTCCTCTCCTCACCATCATTATACCTGCTAGGCAATCCCTGTGGCTAGATCCTGGGACTTACTGCCAGTCAGAGTTTCCTGTCAGTTTTGCATAGAACAGAAATTTAGTAGGAAGCAAATAAATATCTTCTCCTCTTAAGGATATATGTTTCCCCACCTCCTTTTCTGCTGGCTATCCATGAAAGAAAAGGCAAAATCCTCACTCCTTAAAATCACACAACCCAACAATTTCATTTAAGTTTTTGTCAAATGTAATTCCATTCCCAGTGAATAATGCTACCTTTAGAGTCAAATACAGCAGACAAAGCTTTTCTTGAAACACATGCTTATGGAACAGTGTGGGTGAATTGACACGCAGGATTTATGGGTTGTTGTTCTCAGGTTATGGCACAATTTGTGATGTAGCAGTGGGCCAAAATAAAAGAAAAATCACATGCAACAGCAAACAATGAGAGAAGTTAAATCATGCACATGCCTGCACACCTGTGATTCAGAAACGTATATGTGGTTCAGAAACATCTTGAATTCAATGAACATTGAATATATTTTGTTTCCAACTGTATTTCAGATGCCACTTGGCACATGATTTTACAGATGTACTCTTACTGGCCTTAATTTTCCCCTTCCTCTTGCTCATGCAATAAACTAGCTTGATGGGAAAACATTGGAGCTACAACTTCAATTAATAGACTAAGATATGCTTGTAAAACTGCATCCAAGTACCTTTCAAATAGATCATTTTAATATGCCAATAGATGAATTAATTTTGTTGGGTTTTGGTAGTGCAGTGCCTGAGGCCTCTGTCCACAGAGGAACTTGGCCACAAGAAAGTCAAAGAAGAAAAATAATCTGTCTGAAAAAGTAGTTTTCAAGGATTCCTAGAGCTTGAATCTGATTTTGTAGAATTTATTGATAGTTACTCCAGTAAGTAAATTACAGAGAAATGTCAGAAATGTCAGTATTCCTGAGACCCCATCTGTCATTACAGCTGTCTCACATGCACTTTTTGCTGTCCAGTCAGTAGGTTTGTGAACACTATTCCTTTCCATATTTCTTATGCGAAATAGGTAAGAAATCATAGGAACCAACTAATCTTTAGAAAGACTCATTCAACCATATCTTGTATTAATACCAGTGTTAGTACCGTACAGTGCCCTATTTTATGATTGTGCTGCTTATTCAGGCTTATCTTTCTTGCTCTCCCATGCCACAAATCCTTAGGTTTCTGACCTCAAATAGGAGGACAGGAAGGCTGCCTTAGCTTGATGTTATGTGTCATTCTATACAAAATTATGTTGTGCAGAACAATACTTAATCTTCTAGAAAATGTCAAGTCCAGCCAGGATTTTCTGCTGCTCCTCATACCTGTTTTGTGTTGTCTATTCCCTGGAGTAGCAAATTAGATTCCTGCAGTCCTCTTTATCCCATAATATATACTGAGGATCTGGTGATAGGCATCCTTTCGGAGAGGATGGATGGTAGATAGCAAAGAGAACAATTCTAAAGATGATTTATGGCCTTTTCTGTTATTAATTTAAATCTTAAAATATTTATTTCACAGTGTATGTTTTACAATACTGTATTTTCAAAATTTTTGTTCTCCCCTCTAGCACCACTGAAACTAATTCTTTATATTTAGCGCCATTCTTCTGTTGTTGTTGTTGTTGTCATTAGTGGCTCTTTAGCTTGTGAATATTGCTGCCTGTAAGATAACTGGGTTAGTCTGTGTTTCCCTGCATTGTTACCTGAGGGGGTACTAGCTTAATTTGTGCTTGCATCTGACTCTAGACTCTGCCTCTTGTGGAGGCGTAGCAGAAGCCTAGTTGTAAGGAATGTGTTTGCTTTCAAACATTTGGTGGAGTAGCAGTCTCTAGAACTCCCTGTAAGATATTTTTCAGTGATGCCACAGACATGGATCTTACAGGTGGGAAACATTACAGTATAAGGAGTGACTGGATAAAGCAAATTAAGTCAGACGAAGTGCAGATGAACACGTTTTTAATTTGAGTCTGTGTGCTGTTTGATTGGATTCACTTGGCATATTGGATTAATATCAAAGCAAATGCGATGAGTGACACTACCAGAGGGTGCTTGTGTTGCTGACTTCTAAGAGTATTGAAGTTTAAACTGGTGTAACTTCTTGCTGTGGGAGATATTCCATATCTATTTCTAACACCTCTTTTTTTCTGAATTTCAGTTAATCTAGCCTTCTGTGGCTTTCAAAAGAGAGAGAAAAAAAAAAAAAGAATTGGTTACTTCTTAAAATGACAGCCTGACTTCAGAAGCAGTGTATTAAGTATATGACCAAAGTCTGCACTTTTGTCTTGATGCATTTAAGTTGCCGTATTTTATTTCATATACTTCAGGGCAAATTAAAAAGATTATCTATGACTTTTTCTAAACCCTAGTTCAATTATTTAAGTTCTCAAATATGTTTTAGGAGACTTTAATTAATCTCTTTGTGAAGCTTCTCCTTTTTTTAAAATAAATGTTTAAAGTTAGGAAATCATGCAAATGCCAACCTGTGGCATTTAAAAGCAGAAAATGGGTTTAACAGGTCATCCTTTGTTTTACTAAAGCAGTTCACATGGCTTATTGTATGCATTTCACTCTTACCATCTTTTCCTGTGGAATTCTGATAATCATAACATCTAAATGTTTTGTATATGCTGTCAGGTAGTTGTTATTTACTTCAGTTGAAGTTAAAAGTGCATCGGTGATTGTGCATGTTTTTCAAAACAAAAATAAGAAATTAAAAACATAGATCAGCATTTTTCATTCTGGTCTCAGCTGATATACACGAAAGTAACTTCCTTGATTTAGGCTGTCTTACTGCAATTTCTTCTATGAGAGGAGAACTGTTCCTGTTCTGCTTAGGATTGCTGCTTGCCTCTCAGAGATAAGCAGCTACTTAGTTTATAACTTGGCAATAAAATATTTATTCATTTTGATTTCAAAAGTGGTGCAAGTTTCCAGATGATACATTGGAATTGAGGAGAGGGTTTTGTAAAGATAAGTTATTAAAATACCGTTAAGTGACCCTCCCCAAGACTGCTGAGAGTTCACTAAACCTCAGAAATATATTTAGAAAAAGCATTCCCTGACCTGGCAACTACAGAAATAGTGTTTTCCAGACTGTTGCTTGTTCCATCCTGCTCAAGGGGAGGAGGGTGGTGACCTTCTTTAGCAGTGGAAAACTGTCTTGGCTTTTGAGTCTTTTTGCTGACACTGAGCTCTTCTGCATTGTCAAGAGCCTTTTGATGATATTTTCAGCTGGTTAGAAATCTATTTTTAAAAGTCATTGCAAGCTATGGTGTGCATAGTTTAGTGGCATGGCAGTGTGCATTAGTGCGTCCAAGGTACTTATTACAAAAATTAACATTATAGCAATAATCTTTTTTTTTCCTCTGGCATTTTTCTTATTAAAAATCATAATGAATGTTTCAGTAGACTCAAATTTCATAAGGCTTCTTGCTTTTCCTTGAATCATTACTTATGAATGAAATGTGCTAACATGTTCCGTTTAATAGTTCTTGTTCTTTGCCCAGAGATTTCTGTTATCACTGCTATTGAACTGCAGTAAGAATGCTGGCTATCATAGCACGCTAATTTTATAACTGTCAGTGTTGGAGAATAGTAGTAGTGAGAGGAGGAAAGTGGGACATATGCAAGTGCCTTACCTCTGAAAGATTTGCAGTGTTATCCTCAAAACAATGAATAAAAAGCTTTTCAAAAAGTCCCCAGAAACAAGGTTTTATTAGAAACCTGTATTTTGGGAATTGGCTAGATGGCAGAGCTCAGAGGGTGATAATCAGCGATGCAGAGTCTAGTTGTAGTCCTGTGTTGAGTGGTGTTCCCCAAGGGTCAGTCCTTGGTCCAGTCCTGTTCAATTTATTCATCAATGACCTGGATGAAGGCACAGAGTGCTTCCTCAGCAAGTTTGCAGATGATACCAAACTGGGAGGAGGAGCTGATACCCCAGAGGGTTGCGCTGCCATCCAGAGGGACCTGGACAGACTGGACAACTGGGCGGAGAGAAACCTCATGAAATTCAACAAGGCCAA
>JAWLRI010001050.1:1802072-1861237 GCA_034781795.1 Crypturellus tataupa | reverse complement strand
CCCCCCCCCCCCCCCCCCCCCCCCCCCCCCCCCCCCAAGCAATCTCCTGGGAGTGAGAGGAGCTGATTCTGAATCAGACAGGCTGGTCCCCACAGCTGGGATGTCTCAGAGAAATGTAGCAACAGCAACTCACACAACAGGACTACAAATGCAGCCTTCAGTGAATCCAAAGAGCACGTGCACATACGGGTGGCAGCAGGTTCTTACTCCTCAGGAAGTAAGGACAGTCATTAATCTGTGCATTTAGATGCCAGGCCCTAAGCACATGGTGTAACTGTGGGGCAGAACGTGCCTATGTAATGTCCCCGAGGAAGATCCTCCTGACAGTGTCACAGACCTTTCCTGGCCTGGATGAGGGCATTACTGTGCTGTTTTAAGCATTGTCATGGGAGATAGTTGCCTCTTCTTCAAACTGAGGTTGAGATAGGTCAGGAGCAAAAGGTAGTTTTAAGGTTACGGGTTGAACCCCAATAAACATTTGGGATCTCCGCAGGACAGAAATATTATGGCTAAGTTAAGAAGGAAGCATGAGGAAGACTGAGCCAATCCCTCTGACTCCAAAAGCTGAAGCCCAGGGGTGCATTGCCAAATAGATATTTCCTCTTCCCTTCTCAGATACCACTTTCCAATGGCCATGGTATATCACGGCTGTACCATCACTCTGCTCTACGGGAGAGCAGAGGCAGGCATGCCTTCAGTCCACTTTTTAATTGTGCTGCTATTTAAACACACTAGAAACCAAGAGTGCTTGTCACACTGTAATTTTAGTTTCACTAAAAAGCAAATTTAGGCATGAATGAAATCCTGTGCGTGCTTCACCCCTTTTTAAATGCTAAATATAATCAAGGCAATAGAGTTCTCCAGTGATATTAAGTGGCCTGCTGTGAGTATTTCTGATGCAAAATTCAGTTAACCTTACTGCAGAATATTAAAATCCAAATAAACGAACAAAAAGCCCTACTCAGTGCATGGCAGAAGTGATTGATACACTCATCCAAAAGAGAGATGGATAACTTTTTGACTAGTAAACAGACATTTTAAAGTACTAATTCCCAAATTCTCTGGGCCAAATTACTATCAGTTCATAACTCTTCCCCAATACTGTTTTCAATGTTGTAAAAAAAGTGCTGTCTCATGATGTACTTTTTCACAGTGTCGCTGTAAATTTAATCCAAAAAGGTCAAAAAGACCCTGGAACCACTCCTTTTCCAATATTTCTGTAAACACTTAAATATCTGTTGATAAGCTGTTTTACTTAATGCTAACTGCTCTTGTAGTCTCTTCCCCTCCTGCACACATTTTACATACCATAGACACAATTATCAGAAGATTTAAAAGTCATCTGGCAAGCAGACTCGGGACCTCGTTATTTTGATTCCATACTGTAGGCCTGATGTGAGCTTTCATTCTGCAAGCAGACATAATAAGAAATCCTTTAGCCTCTGCAATGGAAATCTCTCCTGGCTGACAGCAGTCCCGTACGCTCTCTCCCAGTCAATTTATACTTCTTCATTACCTGTCCTTAGTTCTTCTTTCTCCCCAGCAAACAAATGGAACAGTCATAAGATTCATGGTCTTCTGGTTCATGTCATCAGGTTTATTTTAAGCAGTGATTAGTACATGGTGCTGAATGGAGCTGAAAAGGCACCAGGATTGTCCTCAAAAGAATAGATGCTCTAAACTGGGCAAACAAATGCATCTGAAATGCAATCTCCTAACTACTCTGAGAAGACAGAGTAATCTGGCTGAAGGATATCACCCAGGTTAAATCAGTTTTTCTTGGGCTTTATTTGGTAATAACCACAAATAAGGATGTTGAGCTATATTTTAAAGTCTTGCAGCCAGTGGCGTATTTGTGGTGACCAGGGCAGTTTATCAAAACAGGAAAAGGCTGGGAAATTCAGAAGAGGTCTTTTGTGTCCAGAGAAAATCTGGATGACATACCAGAAATGTTTAGTTTGAACTGAAGACTGAGCCAAGAAGTGGCCCAAAATATCAAAAAAATTCTGGAAATCACAAAGTTCCAGGGTTGAGCCGAGAAACTCAAATGACTTTCTCTTAAGTGATTCTTAGTATCTCTTGATTTTAGGTCTGAAACAGAAATGCATCCTATTAATTTCTTTAAGAAAGTAAATATCTAAACATTCCCAGCACACACACATACATATACACACAAAAAAAAAAAAGAAAAGAAAGAAAGAAATTGGACCCGTGCTGCGATAGAACCTTCCCCAGAAAGAATGACCACAACTTGCATTGCCAGACTTCATTACTCAAGTCACAATGTTCACGCATTTGTGGAATTACATATTTCAAGATTCAAATGTTAACACGAACTATTGTTATTTGGACAAAAAAAAAGAAGGTTTTCGTACAGATGTTTCCCAAAGATAAAACTGAACCTAAATACAACTGTCATTTCCACCACATTCAGAAGTTAAGTGGAAACTGTTTTCAACATCCTTAGCAAGAAGCTCCCCCACAATTTTCCTCCCTGTGTATCTGAATGTAATTCATATCATAACCTAGTATCGACAATAAATCACACAATTTCCGACAGAACTAAGATGAATACACGTTCAAATAAAAGAAAAAAGTGGTAGAGCAATATAGTCCTCGGAATTTAACACTCCTTGGTCAGAAGGTCACATATGTTAAGTTTCTTATTTATATCCCTATTAAAGTCTTGATCTGTGGGAAGCAGGATAGAAGAAATGTGACTCATTTTACAAATAAAGAATGTATTGTTATTGTACTGTACATGTTTTGTTTCTGGGTACTTACTGATAACAATGTATGAACTGCAGGTGACTATAACATAATGAAAAAAATATCTTCATCAGGAGTCATAAATATTTTTCCCAACCACTCCTCTGGTAAGAGCTTCACTGAAAGCATAATAAAAAAACTATTTTATGAATGGGTCATGCAAATTAATATTCTTCATATTTTTTCTTACTTCTATATACCTCTTGACATCAAATTATATACAGGCTGACCTGGTATTTTTCATGTAATTATGCTGAAAAACTAGCATATAAAAAAGGACGGGAAGGAATTTATGCACACTGCATACTTCAAATCAAGATAGGCAATTACAGTGATCTAGAGATTAACCCTGGCCACCTGAAACCAACACTGCAAGCCCATATTCACCAGAGAAGCCTTTCCAGCACAAACTATGCTGCAGCTTAGTGTTTGTCCCAAACATTTTTCTCGCAATATCAATATTTTACTGCTATAACAACATTTTACGGCTGTATATCACACAGGCACATAAGAAAACAACACAATGACAGGTCTGTATCAGATAGGTATTAATTTCCCCTTCAAGAAATTTTCTTTGAGAAATAATCAAGTGAACATGTATGCCTAATGAGTCAGAGGCTGGATAATAAAAATAAGTAACAACAGAGGACAAAAGAAGACTGAGTGATGATAAAATATTGAGTGCAAGTAAAAGCTGAGAGCTTTGCAAAGAGTGGAAAGACTTGTTTTGGAGTTTGGGGATTGTTCTTTTTTGTTTGCTTTTCTGAAGTGAGCCCTCTCATTCTGGTCCAGCATAGTCAAGACCTAGCCCAGGTACCCTGACTTGTCAGAGCCCAAAGTCCTTCCACTGATTTTATCCAGCTTAGTATAAACCAGTAGTGGAGGCTGAGGAAGTGCTGCCTTTTTTTTTTTTTTTTTTTTTCTTCTTCTTCTTATTTTATAGCCTTCTAGCCTAGCTGTGATTGTGCTTGGCATGGGTTTGATAGGACAATATTACCTTGGTTGTGCCTCCCTCTTTCAGGCATAAATATATTCCCTTTGAGCAGATTCTTTTTTAGTTGCAATAAAAAGTGACTCTTATTGTTTGTTTGTTTTCTCCAGGAGCAGCAGCTGTGCAGGATAATTAGACTCGCTCCCCTCGCTGGCAAGCAGCAAGCTGCCCTTCTTTGGGTGCTCAGCCTGCCCAAGGAGCAGGGGCCAAAACACCCCACTTGGGAGCCGACACTTCTCCCAGGGCCTAAAACATACTGTGATTAAAAAGGGGCTTTTGTTTCATTTTTATTATACTCGGCACAGCTAATTATTCCATTTGAAATATATTACATAATGTGGGATATCAGCAGAACAATATTGCACTGTATTAATTAGTATTATTAGTTTGATTATTTGTATAAATTCAGGCTTGAAATCTAGCACTCTGCACTGTCAATGACTAATACCTGGACATCAGGAGCCAGGCAGGGAACCTAAGTCCATGAGAAAAACAGTAGAAGATACAAGGGAGGCAAAAATAAGGAGAGTCAGAAATACTGCAGAAATCCTAGAGCAAAGAATTTGACCCTTCTGCAAACTGGCTCACACTGCAGTTCTCACTGGGTTTGTACAGCCCGAACCCCCTCATCCCTCTCACCTGTCTGACCGCGTGAAGTGGTGTTTTGGCACAGGACCCATCTCACCACTGTTGCAGTACCCAAAAAATGAGATCCCATTCTTGCATACTCCTTTATCAGTACCTTAACAAAGGAACAACATTATTAAAACAGTTCTACAAAAGTCCAGTCTCACTCAGGAGGAGGAACAGGAGATGGAGGTCAGCATTCTTCGCTGCAGTCTACAGAGAATCGAACACAACGGGAATCAAGCAGCAGGAGATGGCTTCCCTGCTCACAGCTTCATGGTCCTTTTAGCAAGCACTTTACGCAAAGCTCCATCTCCTTCCTAACATCACGGCATAGCTGCTTCCTCGGTGCACGTGGTGCTTCCCAGCGTGCTCCGGCAAGGCCTCTGCCCTTCCCCAGCACGTGCGAACACTCAGCCCCAGGAAAAGCCCTTCCCCTCCCTCTGCATTTAACTCCCAGCCCACGAGAAAGCTGCTCCAACAACGTAACGTTCATCATTACACATGGGGAGAACGTTCAGGAGTTGTTTCAATATTTTCAGCTATGTCTAAACACAGGTGCGTGTAATTGTTCCCTCACTCAACTTGAATAGAGGGTGGCTGCTGCATTCAGCAGCTGAGACGTCTCTCCCCATCCCTAACACAACCCCAACAATACCACGTCACCTCTGCATCCTCTGCCAACATTAGGATTTTGCCTTTTTATTCGCTGCTCTGTAAAGAGGATTATAGGCAGAATGTTCCTTTTACACTCATTTTCTTAAGTGGAACAATCCTTCAAAAATTATTTTTTTTCTTCTCATTTTTCTTTCTGTGTGAGCTTAACACACACAGAGATGCTGGAAACGCTTTCCAAGAGACTACAAATGGCTTGGCAGGAAAAAGTTCACTTCTTACACTGAAGGCAAGACATACGGTATTTCTCCAATCTGTCCACCAAATTATTATTTTAAACTTTGGCTGGAAGCAGAAGTGCTGCCACCCTTCAGTCTGTAATAGTCACACAGCCACCAAGTTGGCTTCTCTACAGATCACCACCACAGCCCTTCATGCCGGCATTCCCAGCGCCTCGTCCCACACCTTCCCTCCCACGGCTGCCTGGGTGGGAGAGAAGACTTGGCCTCCACCTTGGGTAGGTGGGCAAGCTTCACCCTCTCTTGGCGACGGAAGGCCTACAGGTAGAAACTCGCACAACGGCAGAGCAACAGGGGGATTCGCTGGGAAACCGTAATCTTTACAAACAGAAGTTAATCTTGTTTATAATCCTGCAGCCTACATGTGGAAGCTGGCCAAAAACACTATTAATGAATATTCCTCAGTTTCATGGGGACTTTCAGAAAGGTCAAAATGGGGCTACACTATTTATGTTTTATGGGAAGATGTATTTAATGTTTGTAAATCCATTTGGATAATAACACTGACTTTAATGGGCTGACAGATCTAACTTCTAATGTACATTACAGCAACAGCCACCTAGAGCCTATGAGAAAGTTAACATTTCCTTGTTGATTAGTCTTATATGTCTATATGTTTGTTACTTAACGACAGCTTTCAAAAGGGCACCAAACCTCTGAAATGCAACTGGAAGTTTTTCTTGGAAGTGTTAACTATGCACGGATGTCAGAAGGGTGCCTTCTTTTCAAGCCTTGGTTCCACAAGCACAAAGGCAACTCCATGCTTCTGGCTTCTTGAACCTTTGTGCTGATGGCTCTGAGAAGAATAGATCTTCAGTCACTCATAGATAATGCAGCAGCTTCTGGAAGTAGAAGATTTAAGAAGTCTTTATAAATGGAAGTGTCCATGCTAACGACATGGTGCTAATGTGAAAATGAGAGTTTTAACGGCTGTGTTAAGTCTCTGAGCCTTACCACTGTGAGCCACATATTTTCCAGGGCCACAAAGGTCTCATTCTGAGCTGCCAAATCATGAAGTTAATAAATTTTACTTATTTTTGTGATGGTTACCATCTTCAGTGACACATGAGGGATTTAAATAGAGCCTTACAGTGCTAAAAGCAGCAGGCTCTAAAGCTTGACTGAAAAGATCCAGCTCTGTATGCTGGGAATGAGAAAAAAAAGGCAAGTCTACCATGGGAGCACCTGGCAAACACAGAGCACATGCGGCCTGCGGACCACTACTATGCATTACAGCACCAGTACCTCGTTACCTCCTGAGTGCTCATTAAATATTATAGGAGATAGAAAGAGAAAGTAAAATCTAAATTGTGCAATTACATGAAAATACAAGAAAACTTCACTGGGACCTCAGGGGTGTTGATGGGTTCAAAATGTCAACAAGTGGGCCTGTCGGACTGATGTTTGTACTACAGTAAAATATGGATTACAACTGAGGATCTTTAAGCACTCTATTGAAAATATTTCTTTCTATTTGGATATACAGCATACTGTGGAGAATGCAGGGTAATACAAATACAAAATGGAAACTACATACAAAAACAGAATAATGGGGATTAAGAAATACTAAACTTTTTGCTTGTTTGATTTTTTTTTGAGATGCCAGCAGTCCTAAAACCTACAGAAATCACAGTGAAGACAAATATATACAATAAGACAAAAATGACGTTTGTATCAGAACTGAAACCTAGACAGAGAGCTTGGTCAGGAGATGTATAATCTCTGCTGTCAAAACACAAAACTAATGGTGACAAGCAATCTATACCAGAAAAGAAACACACTGAAATGCATGTTGTAAATATATGTCAAGAAAGATATAAACGAATCACAATTTCAAAAAGAGGACCAAATCTCTGCAAAACAGTCCAAATTGTTTCTGTGCTGGAAGTGACCCTTTCTATGTCTGCTAGCAGATCTGACAGCTCCAGTTGCCAGGATAATATATCTAGCATAAGGAAGGATTTTCAGAATCATAGTAATAATCTCTTCACAACTATCAACACCCACAGAATTCACTTTTTGACATCCACCCAGACAAACACAAGGGAAATAGGATTTACTTGAAAGTAAAGTGGTAGCACCTATTGATATGACTAATTTCACGCTAAAATATGCTAAGACTAGATTAAGGGACCATAGTTAAATACTCAAAATTAAGGAAATCTTAGGTTTCTTCCATAATTTGACAAATCTTGGCTACAAGTCCACAATTTACATTCTAGGAAAGTAAATGCAAATATAACACAGTTCACTAGCACATTCCCGATCCCAAAAGCTGCGAGGTGTCTGAATCAGAACGTGATCCAGCACTACATGCAAGTACTAACTCTGAGGTCTACGTGCTTGATATCTGCCACCGCTCCATTAGACCCACTTTTGTGGCCAGTACGACACAGAGAAGAGAGGTAAAGAAACAAAAGCAGCCGGTAGATACAAGGTTCTATCTAAGACATGATGACAACTGACAACAGTGCCGTTCTTCAGACTAGTATAAACTGGCAGCAAAGTTACCAGTGGAGAAGACAATGGAGATAGAATAATTTTTACCTTGTATTTAACTACTTGGTAGTTCTTTGATGGCTTGTGATGGCTCTGCCCATGTACCTTCTTGTATCGTGCCTGAACGGGCAGAGTGCTGCTATTAAAAGAGACATCACAACGGGCAACAAGGAAAGGCGAGAGCGTCCTTTTTCAAGTAAATGTATAAAGTGAAATTTAATAAAATACATGAACTCTTTCATCACCTCCATGGAAATAAGCGTGTGGAATTTACCTCAAAGACCCTGGAACAAACCTTTGTGGTATCGTATATGACACAAATCCTTTACCATTTGGTATGCACATGTCTGTCTGTCTTTGCCATTGCTCTTATGTCGTTCTTAAAAAGCAAAGCTTATGCCAGGAACACACAGTCACATTCTTTCTTAAAAAGCTGAAATCCTCAACTGTTCAGAGACTCCTTAAATGAAACAGAACTCTAAACCTTTGTTCTGTTCTTGGGGGGAACTTTCCTAGCTGAGGGTTTAGACAGAAAACAGCATGGAAATTATTAAACTGGGATTACACTTACTCTATCTTTCACAACAATTATAATCTAGGTGGGATAAGAGTACCTAGCATTAGGTCTTCTATAAATTACATTGTTCTTGAAAGAATGAGTCACAAAATACCAAGACTTCTTTATGCAGAAAACCTTTTTTATGCAAGAACACAGAATTAAGATGTGAGGCCAAATTCAGACCTAAAAAAAAAGAAACATCAATGGCACAAAACCATATGAAAATGAATTTATGTCACAGTAATCTGCAGTGGAACAAGAAGGTGGGGGTTTGCAGAATGTATTGCTCTAAAACAACACAGCTCCCTGCAGCCATAGGAAGGACATATGCTAGTAGCTATTTCCCCCTACCAGTGGATGTTTCACTAGATTTATTTTATCTCTGCTTTTTAGACACAAATATAAATGCAACATGGATGGCAAGGGAAAAGGCAGCATACCTGTATAGCAAGGTAATGTTGATCTCATCATATTTGTGGATCTCCAATGACTGCATTACCTGCATAACATAAGAGGGAAGGTAAGGTCATTACAAAGGCTGAGAGTGGAGATTCACCTGATAAGAGAAGAGATGGACACAGCTGGCTGGTGTCAGAGAAAAACACATTCACACTAAGTTCAACTGAAGTTAAAATAAATATATGAATTTTGAGACGTTTGTCTGCAACTAACCTGCTGGAATATACTTTTTCTGTATCCAAAAACAAATTAAACAAAACAAAATGAGGAAAAAAATATTCTCAGGAAATCTATTAAGAATAAACCATATTAAAAAGTGACCATATTAAAAAAACAGTGATTATGGAACAGAATCTGGACAGTTTCAAAGCATGCAAATGTAATGAAGTACATCAAAAACTAGGAAGTTGCTGTTAAGAAAAAGATGGAGGTACAACTCCATCCTATCAGCCTTAAAGTACAATATAAGTATTAGGCTAAAGAATTTAAAAGTAATTCAGATTTTAAAATGTGTACTAAGATATTAATGTTCAAATAATTTAAGGCTTTTTGATTTCGAAAATAAAGCAGAAGAGTACAACAAACTGGCACAGAGGGTACTGGGGAGTGATTTACACACATTTTCGGGTGCTACGCACAGGAATGTGGTTGCAATGTCCACTGCAGAGGAAAGACTATGGGAACTAAGATTTTAAATGCATGTTTAAAAATACGTTTATTGTGATTCCAAAACTAACACTATTCATTACTTGCCAACATATCATGCAGACGATACTCTCACACCCTCTGGGGCTTCCTTAATTTTATCTGGATTTATTTATGTATTTGAGCAAGCAATAGTTATAGGTTTGATATCTCTTGGGTTAAAAGCATCCCTAGATTTCCTGCTGTTTCTTTTATTTGCCTTCATCTTTTTAATATCTCTAAAACAAGGATTAAAAAAAAATCAAATAGGGTTATTTCAATCAGAATGAATCAGCTATGTGATTTTTTCCAATGTATTAAGTTAAGATAATAACTGATTCAATGTTGTATTGATCCAATGTGGTATTAATGAGGGAAGCTGGAAATTCAGCAGTTTGGCACTCCTTGAACAGATGTGGGCACTCAGGGCTATGGTAATGAAGCCCAAGTCAAAAGCACTTTACTCATCTTTCCTTCCAGTAAGTAAAATTATTCAACAAAACCCTTCATTTGAATTATGTACCAAAAGAAACCTAAACACACCCACAAGGCACTCACAGACCTGCTCGAGGATTTCCTGCCTGCATTGGGAACGACAGCGCGTCAGCGTTTGGCAGCGCTAATTGCGGGCGCTTCCCCCGCGCGCAGGCAGCGCCCGGCAGGAGCCGGCTGCTTCTGGCCGGCATCCCGGCCAGCCGCGGGCCCCGCGCTGGGCCTTCCACGAGCCGGGAGCTGCAGAGCCCCGGGAGCCTGCGCCACAAGAGCGCGTCCCACGGGACAGCGCCAAACCTCAGGCTGGAACTGAGCGGAGCCGGCAAGCTCCGCGCTGGGGAGCCCGGGAAGCGCCAGCCCGGCACGGACACTGCTCCCATGCGAGGGCAATGCCCGGTGCGGCCCTCGAGCCTCTGCCCAGCTGACGGCTACCACAGCTTCCCAACCTCCAGCTCTCAGAGCAGGGCTCCCCGGGCTCGCTGCAAGCCAGGCTGCCCACACGCAGAGACTCCCTCGCAGGTTTCTTCACAAGAGCCATGCCTTGCGCCGAATTAGATGGGAAAACCCAGATCGCCGGTCTGAATGAAAGGTGAACCTAGGTTTTAGTCACGCCTGTGAATACACCAAGAGTCTGCAGCATCAAGGACATTTGAGCAACAAGAAAACAGCCTAGTGTGAGCTGCTGATGATAGTGATGGCCATCACAGGCTGGCCATCAAAGTAATGACCTTCTTCGTAGACAGTATTTGCAGCCTGCTGCAAAATGGCAAACTACTTACATAGATGTGACCAGCCGGCTGATAATAAAGCCACTAAATGCTTTATCCTGACTGAAATTGTATCTCAAATTAATGAACGTGAGCTAATACCCAAGAATGCACCACGCTTCCTGGGGAAGACCCACTTTATAGCGTAAAGGTAGGACTACAACCTCCTGCCAGAACACAGGCACCTGCGTGGAAGCTGCAGGCCACTGTGAGGGTAAATGAGGCGGGCTGCACTGCCCACTACAGAAAAAATACATATGAAGTGTCAACACATGGCAACGTGTGAAGAGAGCGAGTCTGCACGCATAAAAGAACACGAACATTTACAGTACACAGTAGTTCCCAGCTCAGGGAGGGTCTGTGGTTAAATTTAAGCCCCTCAAACGCATGGGTAAAAATGCCCCTGCTCTGCCAGCTCTTCCACGCACTTGGGATGACACTCAGTGGGAGCAGTGCTAGCGCTGCAAACCCCTGCCAGCTTCAGGGTAGACAAATTCACAGGCCTTGCTCTGAACTTGTGGAATTCGGCCTTGATCACTGAGACACAGAATAGACCCAAACTCCTGAAAACTTCCTCTGGGAGCATCTTTGGAAAGGATATTGCATGCATGTCTAATGGAACTTCCTAACCGGCCCATGCCACCACATACCTACCTCTGCTACCTTTTCCAAAAAATCATGTACTTGAATCTCTATCAGTGCCCTACAGCAACGCAATGCTTCTCTCTCAATCAAAATCAATATACTGATGTCTGTGGTTTGAGTTTATTTTATTAAACAGGCAAGGTTTGGGGGTTGGTTTTGTTTCATTAAGTTCTTTTGCTTGTTTTTCCCCTTTTGTTATTTCCTGGGACCCTAAAAGACAGACTGTTTGACAGAGACGCTTGGTTCTGGCTGCTTGCTTTCCCTCATTATCTCTGGAGGGGAAAAAATACCACTTTTGTTCCCCTTATCACTTCACTAACTTACCCAAATATTCATTTCTCTTTTAAGACAAAAAAAGACAACTGAAATCATGCAGAAACTATGCCTTATGTATTAAGAAAAACATGATCATTCAGGCAAAGTGCTAAGAACTCAGATAATAAAATAGGGCTTTCTACTTTTTTTTTCGAGCTTAACTTGCACAACTTAAGACTTGGTGCAATATGAAAGAAACACTTTGTGAACCAAACTTTGGATTATGTTACAAATAATTTATCTGGATTCAATCAAGACTTTTGTATGCAACATTATCAGCAACATATAAAATAAATGGTGACACCTCAGATGGTGTGAACTGGCAGAGGTCTACTGTTTCCAGTGGAGTTCTACCATTTTCCACACTGGCTGATATTTTGGACCTTATGTTTTTATTATAAAATTAGAAACGAATAAATTGCAAATGATCTCTCCCTAAATGATACATTCTCAATGAAAACCAAATATTCTATCCAAGGAAATTAAAAGCATGTCATAAAGTATATTTATTGCATATTTAACAATAAATGCCCCTGAGAAATATTACTGGTAAGGTATCTGTATTAGAGGTGAAAATTTGCATGGCGATAAATGCAATGGGGTTTTTCAACTTAGGAAAGTTTTTTTAAAAAAATCTGATTAATTGATTTTTCTTTTTTTCCTTTCCCATAATGAAGTGAAAAACCTACAGTCTCATGAAACACACATAATTGTTTTTCCTCCAAGTCTGTACAGTACAAAAAGTCTGGACACAAAATATTTTCTCCCAAGCAAAAATGCCTGATCATTATTTTGAGCATGTGGTAATATTTTACACTATTTTTCTATTTATAAATACTTCGTTATCATTCACTAGGTGGTGTAGGATATTATACCCCAGCCAGATCCCTAACAACACTATACAACAAGCAGGTGTTCTATATATGCCGATTCAGCAAAATAGCCAGGTATAACAGTCATTAGAGCAACTTGCAGTAACTGCATCTGTGAACTACTAAAAATAAAGTGTATTCAGTAATTTTAATTTCTTATTAAATTTTATAACTGATGATATAATAATTTTAATTTCCAATCCTTACAAATATACCAACATAAGGCAAAAAAAATCTCTGCATCTGAATGTATGAGATTTACAGGACTCCTCAATACCCTCGGCTCTGAGACGGTTTCCCTGCACTTCCCGTGGTTCAGGACCTGGCCAAGAAATAACAAACCTCGCCATGGCAAAGATCTACACAACCAAAGGGTGCCAAATGAACATGCTGTGACTACAATACACTACAAAAATAAACAAAAACCCCTCAGGTCATCTAGTCACAGCTCAGCAAGTCCAAGCTCTCTTTCATTAAAGAAGTGGACTGGCAAGTCTTTCCTCTGAGGTTTCTTTAGTCAAACCTACATAGTCCAAAGGGCTTGGGGACTTAAATTAAGGGGCCTGAGATCATCTAGTACACATGCTCAGATCAAGTGGAATTTGTTAACTGCCAGTGACAGAAGCATCATATCATAAACCAGAATGATGGCAATCAGAGTTGCTGCACATCACTAAGGATTAAGCACCTAATTTAGTCCACAAGGCTCCCTGGTTTTATGTGCTGTCCATGTAGAGAGCCTGGTCTGCCCCTTGGTCTCTCTCAACTCACTGTAAACGGAACCTAGAGCAAATACTCCGACAAGTTGGCCAGCTTATCCAGATGGCTCACACTGGCTTGTTTGAATTTCCCCTCACTAAATAAAAATCTGTAGACTTTGATTTAAAGAAGAAGTGGCTGGATTTTAAGAAATTAAGAGGAAGGAAAGTAAAATGGTTAATGACCACGGCCTAGCAAAAAGTAATCTTGAAGCTGCAGGCAAAACTGTCAGCTTCTCTACATCAGCACAGCGCTTTCTCCTTCAGCTCTGCAAACTTCTGAGAGTTAATAATCTGGCTATATGTACAGCTAGGAGAAACTGTGATTAACAGACAGTCTGGGAAAACAGCTATATGGAAGAGGAAGTGCCTGTAGAGAAGGTAAAAAGGTAAATTCCAAGTTGGCCATTTTAAAATCAAATTGGTTCAACATTTCTATCAGTGTGGACCAGATCATGATTCTTGCATGTTTGCTGTTCACTGAGCATGTTCAGCTACAAGACAGGAATTTGGCTTTTGGAATTCATATGCTGCCATTCTCCATCTACTCCTAAGCAAATAAAGCTACAAAAAGAAAAATTTCGTACATGTTCAATCTCATGCACAGAAAAGCAGCAAAGCATCACAGCCAGAAAAAGCACAAAAGAACAGTTCACCCATACCTTCATTTTTGCAGGCCTTGTGCAAGTGTATCCCACGATGTAAAGACACAAATTTCCTGTACGAGGTGGCCCAAGGTAACTTCATCAGAGGACAAAAGGATCTCCCTGAGTAAAATCTATTAATCAGTATTATTAATTATTGCACAGGAACTGCTTTCTCCACTCCAATAACATAATAGCAAAGAATCAAAGTAATCTAAATGGTTGTTTTTCCACCTCTACTTTCTGTCATTATTTTTGGTTAAATTATTGACCTTTTCAAGCCTATTTCCATTCCTAATGACAAACAATTCTTGGAGGAATGTTACAGATAAGCAAGTATAGTGCCGGCTTCCATCCTTAATCAGGAGGGAAAAAAAGGAGGTTAATTGTTTGAATTACTCTTTAAAAACAAAACCAGTTAATTTTTCCAAAGGCTTACAGCGATTTCAGGGTAGCTGCTGTCAAGGAGTGTCAGACATTCTGTCAGAAAGTAAATGTACCTTCTGGCTGTGAAGAATGCTGGTCCCTAAGGAAGACGTTTCCAAAATTATTTAAATTTGAGGAAAAAAAAAATGTCGTTTTGTGCTATTATTTGTCTTTCATTTGAATAGCAATGTACTATCAGAACATAACAGGAGAGCTGTAGTAATAAACATTATTGAACTCAGAAGCCAAAATCTCCAGGTAACAAGGCAAGTTTTGTAAGGTGAATTTCTAAAGAGTTCAGTTCACTGGTTTGATATCTGCAAGCCAGAGCCATTTAGGTTTACACTTAGCGTCTGACACGTTGAAGATTTTATTGCATTCAAAACCTGGCAGAGCCCACACTGAGAAAAATGTGCAAGAGCAACGAGGAGAGCGTGTTGTCAGCTTCACAGTTCACTTGAGGTTACAAGGATGGTACTTAGACACCTCAGTCAAGTATGCAGAACTCTCAACTTTCAGTTCAGGCTGGTGGTAGTGATGATCAAATGTTCATGCTTTGAGAAACTTTTTTTTTTAATCATTTTCTTTTTTAATACTACCACAATGAATTTTCTCAACCTGATTTGTTTTAAATCTTTTCTTGCTAAAGTTTCATTTATTTATTTCAATTCCTTAAATATTACAAGATTACTATTATTTTTAGGTAATTACATTAACAGCATTAGAACTGGCATGGGAAAGGAAGGGTAATTACTGTGGACTATTTTTAAAATGCTAAACAATTACTATTATTACTAAACTATTATCTAAACCTTTTGATTTTGCAAAACTGTCCAGCAGTCTGACAAGGCCAAGCTCTCCCTTGATTTCTGTGGGAATTTTTTTTTTACAAGCAGGCCAAAATATCCCACAGAAATATTGCCTCCTCCTTATGCAGTATACCAGCAACACAGCTCACGTCTTGGCCAGACCCTAGAAATGCAGAAGAGCGTGAAAATGAAAAGTAATGAGGGTGGAGAGGAAGGAAACATTCCAAACTTGTCAAGCCTCAAGAAATGTTAAGTTTGGGCCCAGTTCAAGTTTTGGGTGAAGGCTTAACTCAGTTTTTATTTTCTTCAGAATGCCTGAGCACCCTCAGGGAGTATTCTCTTCCCAGAGATCTCTTGGAAAAGCATATTTTTTCACTGACAAAAGGATCAGCAAATGGACCCTGATGCCAAAAGTTTGAAGTTAAACCACTTACTGTGTCAAGGCTCACTTGCATGTTTGTTCCTTAAAAAGGATTTTAAAAGATTATGCAGAACTTGTGCATTTAGTGATTCTTTGTATTTCCAAATAAGAGAAACAGAGACAGTTGTAGATTATACTACATGCAATGAAGCAAAAATTACTTCTTCATGTTTTAGTTTCAAAGTCTCTTGCAAATTGAAGTCGTTCCTCTAAAACATATTTGCTGAAGATATTTAGAGCTAGAAATGTGCTGCTGATCCAAAACATCAAGAAAAGGAACAGAGGAAGAGGGAGGATCTCTGAATAATTTAAAGCAGCCTCCTCATTCAGAAGTCATTCTCTTTTTAATCTCTCACACTTTGTAGCCAGAGCCTTTATGCTGGGCTCTGGCAGAAAGTCAGGAAACAATATATCTGAAGCTTTATACTAGGATAAAAAGAAACAACACAATGTACAGGAGACCTACTGCAGGTTCTACTTTCACACAAAGCTTATTTTCCAGATATTTGCCTGTATCCTTGGGTGCAGTACACTACGTGGGGACAGACTCTCTGCCCATCTACTCCCACAGGGCACGAGGGCGCAGGCACATGTATGTGCTGAGCACACACACCTTGCTCTGCTTCAGCACAGTACCTCTCACTAAGCCTGTGACAGTCACAAAGACAATAACACACAGAAAATTGATCCAGGCCAAAACTCAACTACCCGGATTTTCAGAAAAACAGACTTGACTCTAACAGACTTTAATACTTCCCTTTTTTCTGCCATAATCACTTCTTTAAAAGACCAAACGGGCCTATTTTAGTAGTTTACTTAATTGATTCAATAAGGGAAAGGCGGCCACCTGTCTTGAAGAAATACTTTGCAAAGATCCCTGGGCAGAATCAGACAGCCTGGAGAAGAAAGGCTTCCCAGACATGATCTACTCAAAAGCTGACTACAGAAAATTCATCTAGAATTACAATGACTCTAAATTACCACTTGTCCTAAACCGTGAGGCCAGCAACAGCTTTTTGGTCAGCCACCTGTGTTTTATATACCCTAACAAAGTATTCTCCAGCTCTTACATATGTTTACCATTTTCAAAGGAGTGTTTTGTCTTTACCTCCTTTCCCCTCCACTCACAAAATATTGTCCTTCTCCACTTCTACAAGAAATATGAAGAAAAAAATAAATATTAAGACAAAATTATTTTATTTTGTTTTGAATGCAATGTCCTTTCAACATAAAGCTTTGAGAAGCCATCAATAAACATTTCACGAATCACAATCTGAGAGTCAGTCACTAGCACCTCCAGTAATTATTATGGGGTTTTCACCTAGCACAGACATGATCAGAGAATCATTTTCTGATGAACTAGAACCTTCATGGTCAAAATGCATGCAAAAAGAAGCCTGAAAATTCAGGACTAATCAAGCAAGTTGTGTAATCTCAACTCATGCTCCTATTTAGTGCTTACAAGGTAACTTTGGTACATGGCTAGCTGTGAAGCTCTAAGCTTACAAGACACCTCTGCCTGTCAGTGTTTCTGCCTAAAACAAAGGGCACTTGCACAGAAGGGCCTACATCAACGTGAACGCAAAATCAGGGACCGGATTTTAAATCCAGCCAAGTGCGACTGGACTTATACAGTTACAACACATGAAAGAAATCAGGGAGTTCAAAACATGAAGCACATACAGTACAAAGAAAAAAGGGGAAGATATTTAGATACAAAAAGAAGGAAATAATCGTTATAAATAAGTTATAAATAAATAAATAAATATTTCAAATCTTAAATCTAATTTATCTTAAAGGAAAATACTACAGGATAAAAAGGGGCTATGGAGAAACAGTAAACTTTACAACCTGCAGATGCAGCCTTTGCAAAGACTATATGTAAAAAGCAATATTATTCACTGACAAAATTGTACTCTCAGGGCATCTTCCTATCCTCTTAGCCAAACATGTACACTTTTAGCCTGAAGATTCATAATAAAATATATATATATGTCCATA
Source organism: Crypturellus tataupa (assembly GCA_034781795.1). NCBI lineage: Eukaryota > Metazoa > Chordata > Aves > Tinamiformes > Tinamidae > Crypturellus > Crypturellus tataupa. Next base: position 1,843,585 of record JAWLRI010001050.1, on the reverse strand, counting down.
GTTAATGACAGGGAAGTGACTAGAGCCGAAGAACACTGCCACAGCTGGTGCTAGGCTGGGCTGAGACGGGACAGCCGATTTTGCCAAAGAGGAACAGAAAGGGCCATACACATTCCAGGCCCAGCTAGAACCCAGACCAGGCCATGGAAATCTCAGCGGCAGGTGTCTTGGCCTGCAGCAAACCACAGCAGCAGCAACCAAAACGGGCCTGAACCGCAGCCGCTGTGCATGATCTGAACACCAGCGAGACACCCAGAGCGCTCCAACAGCAGCAGCGTTAGCCGAGCGTGCAGAAAGAGCCGTTTGCAGCTTTTCAGGGCAAAACAGTTGTGACTGGTTCCTCAAGAAGCTGGAAGAAAGGCTGTGATACAGTATCTGAGAATATGATAAAATATTTTAACTGATTTAACACAACCATTAAACCAGGCTACATATCAAATATTTTATCTTTCAAAGACTTCTACTGCATTTGTACATTCAATTCATTACAAATCTTTTTCTTCTTATCTCTACTGTAACCCTAGCAATCAAAGCTTCCAAGCAAAACTATTTAGGGTGGAGAGCGTGTTTTCCTTTCCTTTGTCAATGCAGTGGAAAATCTTTGCTTTTCTTTGTCACTGTGCCATTTCCTCTATTTAACTGTTTGATCTGTTTCCTCTGTTTAATTGTTGACACAGTTTACTCATGCCTATGTAATTATCTGATTGAAATGTTTAACATTAATGTCAATGGTACTGTATTTTGAAGCCAAATAGATTTTTTATGAGACCATGCAATCCTAGTTGGCTTCCCTTTCTGTTCAACGACCCTGGCACAGCAAATAGCACACAATATGAACAGTTAAACTATTCTCATAATTATTATACCTGGTTTACTGATTCCTGCTCATCTAGCATCTTAACTGAAAGGCAATAAAGACCTTGTTGATCAATGATATCATTAAATTGGCATATAACAATAATATCAGATTCTTAAAAGAGTGTCCTTCCTAAATTTGAGCATATGCCTTTATGCTTAAACAATTAAACTACATCTGGATACAAAAAGCATATTTCAGTTGTGATAGCATTTCTGAAACTAGCTGTTCCGGAATCATTATCACCTCCCTCATATATTTGAAAATGGACAGAGTGACTATTTAGGTCATGTCAGTGAAAAGGAATGAGGATAACTAAATGGGTACTCGGTGGACTTATAATTTAATTTTATTTTAAGACAAAAACAGCCCCTTTTGATTTAGTGGAAAGCCCTTTTTGTATTTAAGGAAAATTAAAATTGTACTTTCTCTGATAAAAGAATATCCTATTTGCACCAAAGTCCCAAAAGGTGCTGCTTGCAACCAAGCACTCTTTTGTGTAAGTGTCTTCAGTGATGAGCCAACTGTAGGGTCAAAATCTAACTGCCCTAAGGTGGCACACACAGCACAAATCAAAGAAATAGAATAACACGTGAAAAAAAGGAAACAAATCAAACTGTTACTCAATATATCATAGTAAATATTATACACAACACATTGAAATACTTTCATGAAGCTCTCAGTCACTACATTTAAACTTACTATAAAGCTGAAGCTTAGGACCAACCGCTGTTTTCAGTAATTAGTGGCACATTTGGGGAAGGCAAACTGATAGCCAGGGCACCAATACACATTTCAAATATTCTAAAGACCCTGCTATTTCCAGCTCTCTGTAGTATTTTGTATTAACTCGATGATACGGAAGAATAATGACAATTTCTTCAAGGAGCTCTCTATACGGAGAGCAGATAGTTTGCAATAGCGTTGCAATTTTTTGACATGAAGTTAGGACAACTAAAACAAACAAGTCAAATTGTATGTGTCATATAAGCAGTTATATGCTTATATACTGTGTTTATACTTGGAGAATAGCTTTAATCCAATAAAATATTTTCCTTTATGGCAAACATGATAAGAGGCTAAATAAAATAAAAGTTTAACAGCACAATAACCACAGAGACAAGAGAATCTAGGTTGCCAATCATGAATGACTGTCAAGCATGATACCACTGCCATCAAAAAATAAGAAGGATATCATGTAGGCAGGGAATAAAGAAGAAAGAGTGGGAGACAGCTATAAAACATAGCTTGAGTTTTCAGGCAGCAAGTTTCCTCATAATCTGTGTGTCACAAGAAGACTCCGTGACCCAAAGGGTAGTTTGCCAAAGATGAGGCTTACCCATTGCCCTTGGATAGTCTCATCCTGGCTGAGCAAAACTTGACTCAGAATTTACAGTAATTGAGGACTATATTTGAGCTATCTTTTGATAAAGAAAACTAATAAAAAGAAAGAAGTAACCCAAGGATGCAGGATTTTGGGGGTACTTGAAATCAAAATGCACCAGAAAATCGCAAATGATTTCAAGAGATTTCACATCAAGCATATACTTCCCACAGCTTTTCCAAACACTACAAAGGACCACAATCAGGCCCACAGTTAGGAACCTGAAACTAAAGCAGTTATTATAGACTCACACAACTAGTTAGCATAGCAAGACATACTCAGCTATACAAGCTCACAGGCTTTATAGATAAAGAACACAAAGTGCCATAGCATCTTCACTCTAAACCGCTTGACCAGACGAAGCTATGTCCTGCTAATCTAAAAAGCATATAATTGGATTTTCAGACCCATCTGTTTTGTTAAACTCTAGCTAACAATTTTTAAATAGAAGAATGATAACTTATGCTAAGTGTGAAGACATCCAGAGAATTTCATAAGATTTATATAAAAAAAATCTAGTATTATTATTATTAAATTCATATTTCTATTTTAAGAATAACATTATCCTATACTTGAAAAAACATACTGGGGCTTGACTCCTATAATAGCATAAAAACAGTTTTATTAGGCAAAAGAACAGCCATCTTACATTGGTGGATCTTGTTTTGGGCTTCTCATTGAATTTGGGAAAAGCATAATATGGCCTGGTCAAACTTAAAAGCTTAAAAACAGTACAGAGTAGCTCTTCAACTACTTATTTTTCTTTCATGCTGAAAACTCACAACCACTAAAAAAGTCAAAGCCCATATGCAAAAGAAACAAAGTTCCCAATTCAATACATTGTTTGCACAGTTTTCTTAAGTTTCAAAATTATTTTCCCACAACTTATAAAATTCCTCAAAATATTCATGGAACTTCCAATGGGAATGCTATCACACCTTCACTGTTGATATTAGTATTTCTTCAGTGACAACCCGAGTGCTGAAATTACAAAGTATTTTCTCCTACGCGTGTTCTCTGCAAGCCTAACCTTTGAACGTAGAGATGTAGAACAAGCAGCAGTATTAGTCACTTGGCTGTAAAGAGTTATTTACGAGATGTATCAATCCAGTCTTTGGGAATCCATCGCCTTTTATTCTGGAAGTACAAAATAATGAATTTAAGTTACATGCTAATAATAATCCTTCCATTCAGAGGAGATCCATACAAAACTGATCAAATAAACACAAATGCAAAGGAAGTCTATAGTCTCATGTTCTGACCTCAGAAACACTACTCATATATCCTGCTAGACATAAATAGGAGGTTAGAGCATACTGCGAAACCCCTCTTCGTAGTTACCACGGGAACTATCCCCTTCCTTCCCAAAACAGGTATCTGCTTATTGTTTCTAAAGCTTAATTTTGCCAGACAGATTATAGGACAATGGGTGAAATGTAACTACATTTAATTTTCAAGTAGCACTGAAGTCCCATCATGGGATCTCTCGGGAGGATGTTTGTGACTTGCTGGCCAGGTCAGTGGGCAGGGTCCAGAAGTTACTCAAAGAGAAAATGGGAACAAGAGGGAATTTGCTCCCCCTTGCAGTGGTGAAAATTACTGCACGTGATGCAAGGCAAAGGAGAATGTGATGCAGCGTTTGAAAGTCATCTAGATGCCTAAGAGCAGTACCTAGCTCCCCATGCTCTATTACATCCTCCCTTAAAGCTTTATTATTATAACAAAGTTACAGAATGCTCTCATACAGAGCAGGTTAACTTATGTTTAGCTAAAGTATATTTTCCCCAAAAAGCATTTGATTGCAATTTGAACACATGAAGCATTCCAGCATACAATTCTGCTTAGTAACTTGTTTTGTAGTTAATCATGTTTCCTGGTATACTACGTGCCCTTTAACACCCATCTGCCTTCAGCTGCCGTTCACCCATTCTAGCTACACTTTTAGCACATACTGTTTTCTTCTGCACTGTAAGATCATTTACCACTTCTTTTCTTTTTAATATAAATTATACACATGAAAGTTTCTTCTTAAGGATTTTCTTCAGTACTCTTGTAGTTTTGGCACTTCATTCCTTTACCATCTCCTCATTTTGAACATCTTTTAATTGTTATCTACTAATGCTGTTTTAGGAAGAATAAAATAATGTCTCTAGCTTGTATTTCCATGGATCACACTAGCCTCTTGGCCTCACAACTCATTTGGGAACTCACAATCACACCTTCCTCCAACACAAGCACCAGTTTTCAGGTTGTAGTTCTCTAACCCCTCTCTTTGTCCCTAGCTCTGAAGTCCGTTATTTGGTGGATTAATTCACATATTGTTTCAGAAGATTCAATCAGCATATCATATAGATCAGTCTAGGTAACTGCTCTCTTACTATCCTGTTTTTTTTTTTTTTGCCATCACATATTCTGTTATCAGCTACAAGACTGAGATACTGAATGGAGTTGTGTTTTTATCAGTTATTCCAGCATGTACATTAAAACCTATCTACATACATATTAGTGTGTTTTTGTCTATTATTTTTTAGCAATATCAAATTAGTAGGATTGGAAATAGACTCATTTTTGTATCTGAATTACTAGGTAAGGAACACAACCACCTACTGTTCTTGTGGTCCTCTGCACAGTCACATTAATAAAGTCATTTAATTTGTTAGTCTGTTAGCCCTTTCAGTAGCTGGTATACATTGCTCATTTTGACAGCATATTTGTTTCACATACATATAGGTTTTTGAGCATATAATAATCACTTCCTTCTCTAAGTTCAGCTTTTATATATAGCTGTAAGAATAGTTTTGCTTGACTGAGCTTCGATTTTGCTTCAGAAAAGTTCTTTGGGCACTTACAGAAAGAACAGCAACTCTTCTCTGCATCCGGGAGGCTGTTACACACAGATTATTTATTTATTTAAGCTTATATGCAGTTAATGAACCTGTAGCAGAAACATAATTGTAAAAATCCTTTCTGGGGTAATTAGGGTAGAATTAAAAGAAAAATTGGTCAGTCCCCTTAAGGCTACAGTCAACCTAAAACTCATATGTCTCATTTAAATAAAGGGCAAATAATAAGATATCAGGAATTTAAACATGGATAACAACTTTGGGACTAACATTGGGACTAGAAGGCAGACTCCACTGATTTGAATTGCAGATTAATAACTTGTGCCCAGTAGCCTCCATTAAAATAGCTAACAAAACTACTTTTGCATCAACAGCTTCTAAAAATCAAGCAAAAGTCACAACAACCAAATCACAGCCTAATGTATTCATCCTACTCAAAAAGTAAACCCAGCCCAAAAGAAAAAAAATCCTTGATATAGAAATCATCCCTGCAGAAAATACTAATCACACCAGCTAAAGGTGATGTGTACCCCTTAAACAGTAAATTTTTGTAAAAAAGGAAAAATATGTGATATAAGTAAGAGAAAAGCTCTTGGCAGAAAGTCTGTACCCGGTGTACAGGAAAATCTAGTTATTGAAGTCCGAATCATCGATAAGTTGTGATATAGCCTATACAAAATGGACATTAGGCAGCTGTAAGGAGGATCATCTTTCAGACAAACTTCCCCGGAAATTATAGCTTATAAACCCCCAAATTCTCCTGCAAAGCCAGAATGCACAGATTGGAGCATGTAGCAGAGCAATGTGCCTACAATACAAATATTAAAGTTATTCTCAGATGACTCCATGGATAGTTTTAAGTGAAAAATGATGCATAAATGAAAAGAACTATCATCATTTCAAGTAAATCCAATTGCTGACACAACGCAAGTGACCATTCTTAGCCTGAACAACATATAAACATTGAAAGAAAACTTACTTGCATCTAATTGCAGCATTTTATTGAAACTTTTATCATCTGGAACCCATATGGGTCACACTGTCTTCATAAACAATAACACATTTTATTTTAGTTTACTGAAAATTAACAGGGCATTTGGGAAAATACTATTATTGTAAAAGCCTGCTTCACATTGTTTTGGCAATATTAGAACCATCTAAGTGGAAAACAAGAGAAGCAATTTTTTTCTCTGTTGTTGATATTAGAAGAAAACAATGCAGCTGGTAACATTAATGATACCCTATATCCTCAGCGAAGATGAAAGAGGTCAAACAAAGTTGTAATGGGCTTAACCATATGAAACAGCCATACTGGATTGATTAGGTTAGCATTCAGACACAGTAAGTCCATTTTTTTAAACATGCTTTATTCCAATAGCTCTGCAAAGTTTCAAGGCTTTACATAAGACAATTTTGTTAATATATTGAGCCCTACAGCAAAATGCAAAGAAGGGTTATTTCTGCTTTGGCCTTCAGACTTGAGGGAGAAGGCGGGAGAGAAATCTGACTCATACAGCATCTATTACAGCACCACGTTGGCTACTCTGTTGTGAGAGTATTGTCAGCAACCATATTATACAGTTCTGTTTTCAGAGGTTTACAATTAAAACTCCATTATAAAAATGTCTTGTTGGCTAAAACTTAGCAAATAAGAGTTCTTTCCAAATGGGATTTATATTTTAATTAGAGAAAAATCAGTTCAGCTGTCTTTTTGGCGAGTCAGAAGGTTTGGCTAAGGAAGACAAACAAAAACAGATTTTTTGTGGTTTTTGTAGTTCTTTTGTTCTTCTTGAGGAATCAGTACCATGACAATGTAATAACCATAGTGTAATAAGATCCATAACTAGAAAGAAGGATTTGATTTGACAACTGATCAACACTGCTTTTAAGCGTAGTTAAGATTATACCCTGGTAACTGTGTAATCCAGATCCCTCTATTTTTACATTTAACAACAACAAAAATCAGAATCTACAGTTCTGGAACTTGTTTTTTTAGTTCTCTTGCCCCTTTTAAAATACTCACAACCTTCTTGTCCCACTACTGCCCTGCTCACCACTTACTACTGCAACTGCTAAAAGGCATTGCAGCTCATTTAGCCTTTTCGATAAAAATCATAAGCCTCCTTAACACAGGGCCATTACCGTACAACTGATTCCACTGCTGACCCACAAAAAATGATGAATTAAAAAAGTGATATTCAGTATACAGCAATCCAGAAGCGGGACAACAGTAAGACTTTTCCTTAAACCATACACCACTAGGAAGAGTTTTATTATTCTTGGGAACCTCCCCCTTGGCCTGAAGGAGTAATTCACTGATGTTGGTAGGGCTCATGCTGAGTAAATACTATTTTTTATGCTTAGGGTAACTATTTGCTTTAGCTCAGGACCAAATTAATACACAAAAAGCACAGTGAATGCAATGGGTACTTACATGGATGAAGCATAGTTTGTGGCGTATATCAGGCTCGTTCCCATGCACTTAGAGATGCCCCTCTGAGATGAGCAAAAGACTTCAAACCCAGAAACAGCATTTAAATAAATAACAAAAGGCATTTTTGTTGAGGTCAAAGCATCAATGATCTTGGGGTTCTATCACCATTGCTCAGAATCTGAGAAAAAGTGGTTTAATAGGTTTTGAAATCTTGTATAATTTCATGAAAGCAAAACAACTCTAAAATACTTGTAGCTGAGTACTTACAAAATAGTTTATATTTGTAGCAAAAGCCGACAAATTAACAGTAGAACTTTCAAAAAGGAATATTCATTAGGAAGTTTTAAGCTAGGATTTTTCTTGTAATCCTTTGTCATTTGTGCAATGTGTGATCAAAGACATTTCCCTTCTCCACTCCTCAAACATTAAATAAATGTGTGGGCTTAAAAAAAAGAAAGTTACACAATTCACAGCAGTACAGAAAATAGTACTTGTTACATTACATAATTCAGGCTAACAAATTAGAGGGGAACGAGGGGCACAGCGTCTGATTTTCTAAACCGCTACATGATGAATTACTTTTTTTTTCCCCGAAGACTTGGAGAGAAAAAAAAATCCCGAACTCTTCCTCTCTTCGCACAGATATGTGCCAACTTCTCATCTCATTCATTAATTTTATTGGCCAGCATGCTTCCCATCTGCTTAAGGATAAGCAGAGGGGAGGCAGATCAATCCAGCTGCTCTACTCTGGTGGCATCCTTCCTCCCGCGAAGGCCAAGAGCCGCGGGGAGAGGCGGCCCTGCCCCAGGCAGGCGCTGAGCGCCGGCCCGGCCATCTCGCACCCGCGGCCCCTGGCTGCCCGCGGCACCAGGCACTACCTGGCCACGCTGTCCCTGGCCCTGCCGGCGCTCTGCTCTCCTCCAAGCACTGGCCCAGCTGGAGGCACGAGGCTATCAGCTTCAACTAGCCGGAATAGGAACCCTCCCCTCAAACAGGAGAGAAAGGGCAGCTTTTACCTGAGGTTTTAGATTTCCCGGCCAGAAAAGAGCTAACAAAAGCCAAGGGAACTACCCATGGAGAGAGATGGAGAAATGGCTGCAGCGCAGCAGGAGCCTTTGCTGGTCTGGGGGAGGCACTCCCACCCTCCGCAGCTGTGCTAGTTGCATACAGACTCACGACAGCTCCTCTGTGAGGAGATGGACTAGATTTATCTCGGCTGCCCAGTCACCAGCTGCCAACTGCCCAGATGTCTCTCTCTGAAGACAAACTGGGTGAGACAAAAGCTGTTTCAACTCGTGATGCCTCAGAACCGCCCCCCAGTGAATCAGCTGCATCTAGGTAATACTTCACTCTCTTTTGCAACATTTATTTCATTTTTACGTTGCAGGAGTGCTGAGGCACTCTAATCAGGCTCCTATTGTGCTTCTCCCATGCCAACAATGAAATACCTGCCTCGACTATCCAATATAACATTTAAGAAAAACAGCACCACACGCAGGACTAGGCAGGAGTGTCGGAGGAACAAGCTGTAACGCAGAGCTGGAAGAGCACGAAAGGACATGGATCAGGAAGAGAGTATTAAATCTGAAAGTCACTGGTGTCTGGATGACAGATGCATAAGATCTGGAAGAAAAGGAAAGAGGTGAAGCAGGACAGAATTTAGTGAGTGACACTATACTGCACAACACAGCAGATCCCAAGACTCCTCTCATTCTACAGTCTGTGCAAAACGTGAATTGTCAAAGCAGTGTAAATGTAACTGACGATCGTCCCTTGGACGAGAGGAAAAGAGCCTACAGCCTACAGTGGCTGAAGGATTGGCCGGGAGGAGACAGTCGGGAAGCAAGCTCAAGACAAGAATTGCAGGTGAATAACTCTAAATGTCGTAAGTAGCTAAGATCAAGATGAGAGCAAAACGCCCTGAGATACCACGGAAGTCATTTGAGATTTTAACACGTGCAATTTCAGGAAGACAAACTGGAGGTGAGCAGGGATGGATCCAGGCTGGATTACTGGAGAGCAGCTTAAGGAAAGAGCTGCAAACAACCCATTCAGCAGGCTTGGACTTGTAATCTAAGTGAGAACTAGAGCCATGATCTGGAAGACAAAAGAGGCTGACAGTAAGAATGTAGGAGAGCAGAATATGCCTGGTTTTTGATGGGAATAATCCAAAAAAAGGAAGGGCTAAGGACAAAGATAACAGAGTAAGATAGAAGTAAGATTAGCAGGAGAGCAGGAATGAACTCCATGATTGGAATAAAATCCACAGACATAAATAAATAAATAAAAACAGATAGGAAATTCAAAATTATTGCTAAAGGGGAAGAAAAGACCCTGTAGAAATGCTTTACATCTACAGAGAAGTATGCACTGTGCCAATTATAATTGAATGACAATTAAGGTTTCAACAGGCAAAGTAAGTCTGAAACAGCAAAAAAAGGAAGAAATTTATTTTAAATTCTATTGTCATCAAGTAACTTGCTTTAAACTTCACCAGCCATGTAAAAATAGCCTGCTAGCATCTTGAAAGACTTTTACTGTGTTTGTGGCCCTTGAATGATATGCACGATAGTTGCAATATTTAGCCAAATATTCAGTCTTTTAGCCCTCCTTTTTTTGCCATTAAATGATCTCTTTCCCTAAACTGCAACATGGTCAGAATGTCTATAAATCGCATACATTCTCTTAGCTACTGAACAAAGCTGAATGTTTTCTCACTTTCAGCCTGTACGGGTTTGTACTTAACTCTTATTTTCTCCCTGGAGCAACATTAGTGTTGTCTGCATTTACCAACCAGCCAACTGCTAAATTCTCAGCAGCTCCTCCTCAGATATCAGCTCACACTATGTCTTTTGCAATGCTGCAGCGTTACACTATTTTTCCTCTTTGGCAAAAGCAGCTTTGGAGATATCTGAATCAGGATTCTCTTGAGATCTGCTCTGTGAACAATTTCCTGAGGTTCATAATTAACACCTCCTCTGGCAACCTGGCTGAGCAGGTAGCCCCGTAAGTCCCAGAGACGAAGCAACTTCCTTTGAGGCTGCTACTCACCTTTCAGTCCATGTGACAACTTCTGCTGTGAAGTCTGCAAAATAAACAGCCCACAGCGAAAGCTCGTTTTTGGTCTTGCTATAGATATACATAGTATAGCTTGTGGGTTTTGGGGGTTTTTTAATACAGCTGAAAAATAAGAGAATTTGGCTGAGTTCATAGTCTTCTGTAGATATTGTACAGACTATTGCAGATAAACATGATGCATTTTGCAAGGAGAAATGCCAACCATTTACTCTTCAATCAAAAGTGTTGCTACCATTTTTGTGAAGGAAGGCAGTAAGTGAAAGGTGGAAGTAGAGGCTCAAGAGGGAGAACAACCTGGTAGAAGAGGTTATATAATAAACAAGAATTTCAAATTGAGTTAGGTACAATACAGCCAGTTCTGTCAGACAGAAACTGCAATAGCAGTTAATCTACTCAAAAAAGTCTCCTCTTCTGCAGACTAATGAAAAATGTCAAACTGGGCAGTTTTATGCAACACTTATTAGGAAAAGCAGCCATGGCAGGTGAATGTTGATGTTGTGGCTCAAGAGCTCTTTTTCCCCACTAGCATCAAGGAAACCACAGGATATCCTTCCACTAACCTAGAACCTTTTTAGTCTTACATCTTGCACCATTTTTCTCCACAAACAGGGGATTTTACACTCCCTGATACACTGTTTTATTCTACAAGAACCTGCTAGTCCAAAGTCAAAGCTTCTAAATTGTTCTTGGATGAACAATTCTCAGATATCGCTAAAGCCTTCTGAACCTCTGATTAGTCTTCTTGGAGCAAAGCTGCAGTCCACACTTGTACTGAAGGGCAACAAACTCTGTTAATGCAGACTTTCAAGAGACCCGTTATTAACGTGAATTCTCAAAGAGCAGCCCCTCTTCCCGAGCAGCTCAGGTTACTTTGGCTTTTCAGATTTTAAGGGTGTGGTTTGATGATCAATTTAAACTGATCTGTGGCCCACTGCCAAATGGATAACCCTACATCAGTGCTCCTCAGACTATGAAACAGGTTAGATCTACAAATTTGTATAACTGAGTATCTCTTGCATGCAGAGACAGTTTTTTTGTCAGATATTTTACCAATCCAACCCATTCATCACTGCGTGATAACAAGCAGAATGGCACTGAAGTCAGAAGTGACAAAAAACTACAACTGGCAATGAGGGCAGCATATGCTGCCCAGACTTGGATCTGTTTAAACTTATGATCAAACAGCATCCAAAACTGGACATCTGGGCAGATTATTAATATGAGATAGAACAAAACATATTACAAACAGTAAAATCTGTGAGTCTCCATCTCCCCACAATTCCACTGCAGCTGTGAGCAAAGCAGTAGTACTGCGAGATGACGATGCAGAAGTGTGTGCTGCCAGGCGCCTTCCGAGCTCGAGATGCAAAACCCTGGGAGAATCTGTTCCATGACAGCCCTAAGAGAATCTTCGTCCACGCTACACATCCTGACAAATGGTTCTCACTGGTTCAGCTGTTCAGAATCTGTTTTGGAGGTTTCTTTATTCATTTGGACTTGCCCTCATATATTTACCTTGTATCATCTCATGATTACTATTATTACTACATGAAACAAAGTCAACAGTTAAAAAAAAAAGGAAAAAAAAAGGAAAAACTTAATTCAATTTGCTACTTGAGACCTAGTCAAAGATAATATGAAAACTTTTGGATTAGCTCCTCCCTATTCAATAACTTTACTAACAGGCAAAAAAATGTTTGTAATGTCTATTTTTAAAGAAACTAATAAGTGATAGGACATGGATATAACTCTTTTATCCAGTAACTGGATCTCAGTTACATACCTCTTAATTATATGAAAATGAAGTCTATCCATATGGTGTATTATTTATTTAGGACATTAACAGGACTTTTTCCTCTAATGCAGCCGAAGACATGATGATTCCAGAAGTGTTTGCATATGGAGTTAGCACATTGCCTGACCAGTCATCAAACAGAAACAAGCAATAGAGCTCCAAGTGTTTAGTTAAATTTAATTTACAACTAAGCAAAACAATGTCTAGTAGAACAAAAAGGTCATTAGTGTCTTACTAGGAAGCAATTAAAATAACAGATCAAAGCCATTCTTCAAATCACAAAACAGATGCTAAGCTTTACTGTAAGAAATCTAAAAGCAACGGTGTATGTAAACATAAAAGTCTACAAACTACATTGTACCTTCTCTGACAGTAGAGCAATTGCTAAAAAACAATATTTATTGCATACTGGATTTAACTGTGATTCTCCAGATCCAGAACATGTTCACCTTACTCACACAGAGAGTCAAAGGGAAGACAATGGAGTAAATGAGATTCAGCTTCTATGATTTTAATAGGAAAATTCAAAAAATGCACAAAAAATAACTCTCATAGTGCAAAACTCTATTCCAACCTCATCAGCGAGTACTGCCTCCACAAGAAAACAGGAATCCTCAGTGTTACTGGGCAAGAACAGAAATGAGACGAATAAATAAGTAAATCAGAGCTTCTGGCAGTTTGCACCCTGAACTTCATTTTTGCTGTTCAGTGGACTACCCTGACGGGAGCTGATGGAAAGCACTGCCCACACAGCAACGGTGCGTGTACAAACCAGGCCTGAGCTGCAGCCAAATAGCCCCAACCCAAAGGGAATTCAGTGGAGCCATTCAGAAACCAGCAGTGTCCATGTCCAGGGGTGAACATCAGCCCAAAGGCACTGCGTCAGCTCAAGTTTGGCTAAAATCCTGCTAATAAATACTTCAGAAAAGGCTTCCAAATTGTTCTTTACCTACAAACCAAATTCAGTGACGGGGAGGCATAAGGTTGATGCAGATCTCTTAGGATTTATTTTCCAGTGCTGCTACTCTCTGCATTTTTCTGTTCTCCAGGGTACCCTGGACCCCTTCCTCCCCGCCACTGAGTGACACAGGTTGGCTGCATAGAAAAAAGAAAGATATCCCAGATCTCCTGTTTACTGCAGGGGAAAATACTTTCTCTTGATTCCTGGGGTGACCTGCACACATCCTAAAGCAAGTTATTTGATTGCCCTTGCATTTATCACGCAAAGTATAAATATTATCAAGGGTCATAAAGTTATGTGACAGCAACTGTCATTACCACCCTTAGGGCAGCTCTTCTGTCTGTACCAACAGTCAGTTCAAATCCCTCCTAGTGAAGCCTCCCTGCTGTTTCTCACAAATTTTAATATATGAATTGGGACTCTGCTGAAGAACACCCTTAAGCACATCAAGTGGGGATTCTTGCTAACAGTTATCAAAAGGGAACTCCATACTCTCTGCAAGCAGCTTTTAACCAAGCACAGGGATTAAGTTACTGACACAGAGAAAAGAGTAGAAGCTACCAAATTTCCAACCTTCATATTTTTCATTTTGCAATGATAGGAATTATTCTTCATTTCTTTTTAATGGAATTCACTCAGCAGATATCATCACCATTGTATTTTGTTGCCTGTGAAAGGAGAAGATGCAAAAACATAAGAAAAAATACCTGGCATTAGCCTAATTTGAAAACTGATCCACTTGAATACCTGGCTGTGGTGAAGGGAATGAGAAGGAAAGAATCACCCATGTAACCACTTAATATAGGAACCTGTTTTGGACAATGTGTCCTGACAGGAGAACCATTTTCCACATAATCCTTGAGCCTTCTGTTCAACCCAATATACTCTGCATACGGGATTTCACAAATTTTCATATGCATCTTTTAATCAACAAATTCAATCAGCTTTAGCCAAAAATGAAGGTTAAAAGTACCTAGATTGTGCCACTGTTCTTTGTGAGCAGTTATCAGATTTGCTTCTTAAGGAATTTGGTGTTTTCTGTGCATGTCTGAAGCTTCTGAATTATTTTTGTTGTATCTGTGGGAGCTCAGTCCTTTTGCTTATTGACTGCCATCTTGCATTTCAGCCCCGTGATTGACAGAGCAACGAGAATGTACAAGCAGAAAATCAATAATGCAGGACCTCCCGACACTCCTCTGCTGCTCTCAGAAGTAACTGCTTTGCTGGACGCAATGCCAGTCACTGATCAGAAGATGTAAAACTAGCCAGCCATGAATAGAAACAATGTAAAGACAGATGCACTGTTTCTTTGCATGAAAGGATTTTTATATTAGCTTCCTGTGTTTAAATTCTATGATATTTTTCTCCCAAGGCAGACTGAAGAAGGGACGGACAAAAAAAGAGCAGAGAAAAGAGAAGGAAAGGTATTTTGAAGCTTTTTTTAAGAATGCATTTCTGTTTCCATCACCATGCTATCTTTCACTGTTACATAAGACCTAGGGATTCTACATGTAAATTTATACGTCAGTGTAAGATTCTCCTTGTTCCTGAAAGACACACTCACGTAGAAAGACTTATTACTTTAAAAAGTTAGCATTTTACTGCTAATCCATTTTGCTACCCTTTACCTTCCAGTTTTATGTTACTTTAATTATAGTCTGCAGGCCAATGATGGCTTTCTGCCATCCAGGAAGCCAGCTTCAGGTGACTCCTGGCCATTAGGACCTCCTGCCGAGTTATTGATTATTAAGGTAATGCAACTTTACTCCAGTATAGGACTAACGGACATAAAGTGAAGAACAGCTTACAAGTATGGAAGACTTGGTTCCCTCAAATCCATATTCCCTAATAAGTTCTCCAATTTTTTATTCCTTAGCTTCCTCTTAATAAAGAAATCCATTAACACTTCATTGTGCAAGATATTTTTTTAAGAAATATCAAAGCAAAATGGTAGATGCAGAAACAAACTTGATTTTTTGAGTGTTTTTTAGTTTTCTAAGAAAACGATCTATTTCTACATAGATACTAAGAAGAAATCACGGCAAAGACTTCTCAATAGTTCCATTTAAACCTTTTATAAATTGAAATAGGCAATGACCTTGGCGTTAATAAAATGTTCTACTTAGGGATATTTGATAGGTAGAATGAAGAACAAAAAGCACTAGAATGGTGCTTTATTACACATCTACAAAACACAGCTCAAGGCTGGGACTACAGCAGCACTTCTGACTTCACACTCTAAAGCCCACACAACATAAGTGCATAAAAATGACATATAGGAAATTGAGCTTGGTGAATAAATTGCTGGAGATAGACCAAAGATAAACCTTTACTGAGAGCAAAAGCTCTCTTATTCAAGAAACTTTGTAATTGGCTGGGATTTTTCTAATGAAGCGTTTTGTATTTTTTTTCCTTAACGAATATCAATTAGTTGAAACTGAAAGCATGTGAAACAAGAAATAACTTACTGCTTAAAATATTTTGGAAACGCTGTCCAATTTCAACTTTTTTTTTTTTCAATTAAAAAAGTTGTTTCTTTAGTTCAAAGTATCTTTTCATAATCACTTTTCTTATTTTGTATTATTTTCCCTTGCTGTGTCACGTGTAGCTGCACAGTTGTTGAGTGTGATGCTGCTGCTGGATTTACCCAGCCAGCCACCACAGTCAAGTAGCAGCTCTGAAAAGGGCCTTAAGTGTCTTAGGAATGAGCGAGACACCACGCACTTTTCTACAGCATTTCATGAAAAAGGCCACTGGACTGCCCTTTTGGAGAAAAAGAGGCATTAAAAATTCTCTCTGAATTTCATATTTTACGTAAGAAATATCCTGTTCATTCATGCATTGACCTTTTCTAAAACATATGGTAGTCCCAACCTGTGACAGCATAACTCCTTAAGGATTTTAAGCTTATCTCAATCAGGTTTAAATGTGAAGTAGGTTCTCATTTTTGTCAAGACAATCGTTGAATTATTTAAGTAGGAAAAACTGACAAATAGACAACAAAATGAATAATGCTTTTCTGAAGAATACTACTCATCCACATCTGACTGCTGAAAACCTCAGTCATTTTAAAATACTGCTGATCATATCTACAGGCCTTTATAAAACTGATATACAGAATGCTCATTCCAAAACATTCACTTATTACACAAAGATACAGACTATAATGTTGCTCAGGATTTGAATCCTACAAATGAAAACTACCTTCAGACTGATAATGCTAATAAGAATAGAACATATTAGGATTGAAACCACTTTTTAAATCTGAAGATATGATAACTTCTATGGGTTTAAGAATGTTGTATTAAATGCCACAAAACCCATGATTGAGGATTTAGAGGAAAAAGAGGAAAAGTAAATGCAAGTATATAAAAAAGTACTAGAAACATACAGGGAAGACTGATAGTAATTAATATAAATTAGGAGCCAGCTGATTGCAAGAATGCTAGAGGCTAGAAATCAATGGCCAGCACAATTAACGACAGCAAGAAAGTTTCAAAATACATTAGCAATAAATTCATTCCAATATTACTACAGTAATAGATTAAGACAGTAGAATGGTCAGAACATACCCCAGCAACATGAAAAGGCTCAAAAATATTTCCATTCAGAGCTGGGAGAAATCCAATAAAAGATGATAGTGTCAAGAAAGTATACTACATTGCAGGAGTGATGTAAGGAACTATTAGAGAGCACCTACTACACTGAGATGATTTTAATCAGCTCAGAGAGAAAACTCAAACCTAAGAGCTAGAGTAGAGCTTCCTTTACTGAGGGTATGTCACAACACTTACAGAACATCCAAGAGAAAATTATGAAAACTAACATTGTGTCTGTACAAAGTGGTCTATGATCTAAATAGCTAACTAGCTGTGACCTCAGTCATAAGTAAAAATAACACTGAAGTTTAATAAAATTACTTGACACTTGTCACTTAATAAAGATTTAGCAGAGTTCACTGAAGAGTCTGGATTTGCTAATTGTCAATTTCAGAATATATTTGAAAGTGGAGATTCCTCATTGCACATGTGCTCCTACTTGGTCCCCCACAGAGAACAAATTTTAGTCACATTGTTATTTAGCACAAAACTTTACACACAAATCTGATATGCAAAAACACATAAATAATGAAGAGACTAGCTCCATGCTACAGAGCAGAGCACGAAGGGGTACACAGAGTAATTACATGCATTTCAACGTAGCCAAACACAGAGCAAAAATTCCAAGAGCCACCAGTCAAAAGCTACCTCTGCCTACTCCAACCAAGCAGAGAGGTGTAACAATCCAGCAGCTAGAAGCTGACAGACAGATGTTTGTTAAAGTGTGCAGATTACAAATGTTAGATAAAATAAAGAAGCAGGATTGTCGTGCTGGCATCTCCTGTGCTAGAACTGTTCAAATCAGAGGAACAATTTTCTTTAGGAAGTAGAGTTTCTCCAAAATGAAAATTAATTTAGGGAACTTTCATGTTATGCTGTCAACTCGCATATAACCCTCTTCCAAGTGCAATGTGTGGTCACGAGCACAGTCACTTCTAGCTACTCCTGGGCACACAGCCAATACGCTGGTTTTGATAGAATAGAAACAGTGTCCAGCCCAGCACACCGGGCCAGCATTTCCACTGCCCACCTCACTTATAGCCTTGCCACATTCATTAAAGTCAGCGAACATCTCTGATACAAATGAAAAGGAACAGAGGAACTAAGCGGTAGCCAATATCACTTTGAAAGCTTATTTTCAAAGTGCTTATTAAAAGATTATTGCAACATTGCATGTGGCATTGCTAGGTCAAGAGCAAAATTTTGCCCTCTCTGCTTGTTCTTCATTCAGAAGCAGATCGCAGATAAAATGTTTCAAAAGACAAATAAAATGAAAATTGATAGTTTATCAATCTGGAACACCAAATGACATGCAGAACACCGAATGACACCATTCCCAACAGTGTAAGAAGCGAGCAGACAGATATCAATAAGAATTGACTATTTTCAAACCAAGCTGGTTTGTTAATACCTCTTGCAGTCTGAAATCCACATCATTTACAGCCATTCATCAGAAAGCATCTAAATTTTGAAAAGTAAAATCTGAAATCTGGCACATTGATTGAGGAATGATGAACAAATAGCCTTGCACATGGCAGGACACCCAGACTGCCCACGGTATTAAGCTTCCACCATACAACAGCAGTATCAGACTCTTCACTCTGAAACCAGCTTTGAAAAGCATCAGTTGACATCTCCCCACTGTAATGCTTACAAATATTACAAGACACAGAGCTGAGAAACTCTGCAAGTGATGACTAAGGAGAGGACTTTTTCAAGTACATAAATATTACACAGTAAAATTCAGCCTTCTAGGATTAAAAAAAAAAAAGGAAAATGGGGAAAAAAACACCTTTTAGACCTCACTGCCCCTCTCTCAGGGCATTCTGAGGGGACTAGGTGGCAGCTTATAATGTCAAGATATTCTACATTTTAAGTCATCCAAAAAACTTACTTTAATTTTTTTTTTTTTTTTTTTTCAGAGGGCCATCACTTCAGTCTTTCAGGATTCAAATTCTGTTTAATATCTTGATACTACTCTGTGTCCATGAAAGAGTAATAAAGGAACTGGATTTCACAGCCATCTTCCCCCTTAAATAATGAGTGGAAAGAATTGAAAGAAAGCTATAAAAGGAGAAAAGAAATGTCCTAAATCCTCACTGACAGAAGGCCAAATGAAGACCATCCTATTACAGCTTACTTGTACATGCCACTAAATTTCCAGCTGTCTTGAATTCTTCTCGTCTCTCTTAAAAGGTATGCATTGCTAGCACTAAATGTAAGGTATTTTGGTCAACTGAAGAAAGATGGAAACAGTAAGCAAGAGCCTTCGCCAGGCGCTCTGCTTTCTTAAACAAGCACGAAGGTCTCTTTAGAACTACAGCATCAACCTCAGTGGCTCTGCCAACAAAACATTTAATTCCCCACAGTTGTCAAACAACATGTTTAAGCCTCATGCAGGCAATGCATGTTAAAAAGAAAAGTTCTGTTCCAACAAAAGGAAAAGCTCAACTGTGGAGACCTTTGAAGGAAATGCAGCACCTTTGCGCTAAAATCTTTGATCCGCGATTGGTACCTCTAACAGAGGCACACTTGACACTTTAAATATTGATGAGAAATTTGCTGAGCTGCCATTGAAAGCCAAGACATCACTTTCTAGTGAAAGAAAAACACAAGCTTCAAAGACTCTGCAGGGGTCCTGATCTCAAGAGCCTTTAAAGTAGCTGAAAGTGTATCAAACCAAGGGAAGGGGATCACCCCAGCTTGGTTTGATATGCCGAAACGCCAGTCGTTATACACAATTGTTTGGAAGTATTTAACGTGTGAACATGCTTTTGTAGTTATGATTCTTGTTCTGCTTCCCAGGGTGTTAGAAAAGAGAATCATCCTCTTTTTGTCAAGGTAGAACACGTTAGCAGGTAGTATTTATAAAATCCATTTAATACAGTTTATACAAATGCCTGCGCTTCCCTCCCCCCCCCTCTGATTTTGTGGATAATTCTGACATTTTATTAACTATTCCTGACACACACACACAAAAAAATGCATCCAAACAGCTATCACGAGACACAAGTTCAGCCACTAGACAACTTCATGCTCAAACTAGTCAGAAGGAGGTGAAATTTCAGGGTCATATGAACATTATGCAGATGAAGTAAAGCAAGCGCCAGGGGCCAATAAAGCAAGCACGGAGTTTCCTTGCCTATTCCACTGGGATTCCATCCATACATCCATCTAAGCTTCATTGTTATTATTATTAGTGTAACTAAGAGGAACAGCACACTATATATGGAAATAACCATCAAGGATAATGAACAGAAGTTAAGCTACTAGGGGTTTTTTGTTGTTGTTGTTGTTTTCTTTTTAACATGAAAGTAGACAATGACCTTAGCAGGTAAAGAGAGCACACAAAGGCACTTCTGATCTTTGGCCTCAACTTTGATACTACAGCTATAAGGCTACTGAAAGCAATTAGGATGAAATACCCCTCCAGAAACGTACTGCAGTTGGATTAATACTGCTGGATATGAGAAGTGAAGGGCAGGCAATTACTCCATTTCTACTCAGCATTCTGATCTGGAGAGCAGGAAGGAGAGTGAAGTAGCAGCTCTTCTCCTTGCACGTGAGCTGGGGAAAGCAGAATTAGAAACAAGAAGTCAGCTGGGACAGGAGGAGGCTTTTCTCTCCACAGAGCAAGAGGAAATAGGAGCGAAGTGTACGGCCCTGCTCTCCAAGTGGCATAACCTTATGTCATCCTTAAACGGAGAACACTGCAAGGCGCCAGTGCATCCCCATATGCCTTCCTTAATGAAGTGGATATGCAGCAAGTGTCTTTGAATATAAAAGGCAAAGTTGCCTGTTTATGTTTGCCAAAGTAAAGTTTAGAAAAAAATATGTATCTTTGATTTAAAATTATTTTTAAACTTATTTTTAAAAGGAAAAATTAACAATAGACTCACATCTTATTTTCAAAAGTTCAATTTTACATACTGCTATTTCTTGCTCAGTATTAAAAGGGAAAAATATTAGAGCAGTGCCGTCAGTAAACTTAGAGAACTGGCACTCTAGAAAAAGACTTACAGAATAAATTCTGAAAATAAGACATATCTTAGCAATCATAGATGGCATTGCTAAGACTTTCAGCCAGCTCCCTGCATGCAAGCCCGGACAGTACATGTGCTCCTGCTGGCAGCAATTTGCCTAAGTGCTTGTGCACAGTAATATGCATATATTGTAGTCAAGACACTAGATCATCAAATAAAAGCACTGGCTTCAGTATAAGTATGTGCTAAGAACAAAAGCAAGAAAATTAAATCTTCTTTTTGACTGACATTAAATTAAAAGTGAACATGAGCAAAAAAAGAGAATTTAATTAATAATTTGACTTTTTTAATTTACATGTAGAAATGAAAAAGTTTTTAAATGATTTAAAATCTAACTGTGGAAAAGAAAATAATATTATCTGCATTTGATATCACAGTGCTGTAAGACGTTACCTGAAAAAAAAGAAAATGGCCACTTTAGTTAATTTTCTCTATAGAAGAGGGGAGAAATATGAATGTAATACAATTAGAAAAATGTATTATGATTCTTTATAGATTCAGAAGTGAAACTTGTTATTCCATTCTCATATCCATTTTATTCCTAATAACTACAGTTTCATCAAAGCAATTTTGATTTACGCTATGGGTGAGAGAGAGCATCTTTGCAATTATAGATGGATCAAAAGGTAAGCTATTTTACAGACCTGTCAAGAAACAAAACACATTCTTTTCGCAATGTAAAACAGCTGCACATTATCCTGAATCACACCCTGAGAAAGGCTATTTACTCAAAAAAAATCACAATTCAGACATTTTGGGGCTTTTTCAAAGAGCACTCATAAAATTAGCTTTTCAGTTTCAGATATAAAACACAGAGTCTTGGTGCCAGACCCTCAGCAGACAAGGGGGCAAAGCTCAGCCATGGTCCTGAGCTAATCTTACTCCAAAATTAGATAATGTGCTTTGGTAAAGATTTTGAATTAAAAAAAAAAAATAAATCCTACTAAATACTGGAAGAGCAACTTCATTAATTCTGCCTAGCAGAGATTTAAAAATTGGGTCCCATGAAATGGATATCAACCATTAGGCAAATATTAGCCGCGACGTGCTCAGCAGCTCTCCAGCCACAACAGAATCGCTATCGTGCCTCCCTTCCCCTGTGTTACCTCCTCAGGAATATTACATTATTATGGCCACATCATCACACGGAGGAAACTGGCCCAGAACGACTAATTTCAGGAGAGCTCTATAAACTTGCATCCACTGACATTCTGGGTGTTCTTAACATAAATGCATTATATACGTAAATCCAAAGCTAGAACTGTGTGGATCAGTTACAGGTACTCAACCTACATAATGCCAAAGCACCTGTAAGAGACATAATACAAAGAAACATCAATAATGGGGCTTACACTGGAGTACAGGAAAAGCTGCTTGGGAATCTGTTGGTCTAAATATAGGGACATACTGGTGAATGTTGTTTCTATTTGCTCAAAAAGATTATCTTCAAATAAAAAGACTAATGCAATTTAAAGTCCAAGCCACCTGCAGCAAGGACTTACAAAGCAGGCAGCAAGCCCTATTGAAGTGGATCACTCAAATAATACATACAAGTGAAATTATCTAAATACATTTCAAAGGCAGAGAATAAGCAGCAATTCAGGTGATGCAGAGCAATTTACATAGAGACATTTTAAAAAGAAGAAACTTGCAAACATTTCTGAAAATAATAAAGATATGCACTAGGCATTTTCAGGAGAGTCTTCATTTCCATACTCCAGTCATACTAATTTTGAGTGATTTGGCAGAACACACATAGGTACAAGGCCTCTGAGACATTATCCTGGACTCGACTCCTTGGTGAAATAGAGAGACAATCCTTAGCATGGGCATCCTAGCACCCTTCCTCCCATAAAGCAGAACTCAGGTCTACAGGGATTTGTCTGGTGCCCTAAATTCAATTGCTCCCAGCAACAGGTTAATGCAGAAATCTTGCTGCTGGACCTTTAAAGGATCAAAACGCCACATGAGGCTCACAGATTTGTTTCCATAGACTTCTAAAATGATTGATTTGTCATGAAATGTTTCACTCCCATAACCATATCACAGTATAACTGTTGTTTGTAAGATATGCTGCATGCCACAAATATCAATGCTTATGGAAAACTCTTAAGATTATATTTGGATTTCTTTCAGAAAAAAAAATGGATTCACACACTCATTCATCACACGGTGATCCTTACAGCTACTTAGAATCCTCCAATATGGGTAAAATACCAGCACATATTTTACCCAGCTAGTAATATGGCACATGCCTAGAGCGTTGTGGGAGGCAGGAGGCCAACAGATGGATCTAAACAGCAAGAGCCGGCCCAGCAGAGGCCTGGCCAGAGCCTTTCAAGACGTTCGGAACAAAAGAAATTATACCGGGAACGTTAAACTGCTCCAGGTTTCTTGTCTAAATGAAGCTGTAGTCTGGAAGCACACACACATACACACACACGGCCACGCAGAAGCCCCTGAAAGCCAGAAGCACTGCGATGCTTTAAACTTGGACAGAGTGCAGAACTGCCCAAATTCACGCCGCTTACATGGCAAGTTCCCCGATTAGCCCAAAGAGCAGCAGTGGGTACTGAAAAAAGTAAATTTGGTCACGGTTTCGTAAGGGAAATACAGGTGCAAATAGTAAACATATATTAAATACCTAAATAAAAGTATTTAAAAATAAAAACAAGCCTATTTAGATTTAATATAAATAAATTTTACGGGTACTCTTATGCTTGTTTAATCCTGCTGAGTTCAGCAACAAGTGAAATTGAGTGAATAAGGAAGAACATTTGTTACTGAAAGGCTGGGGTGTCACACTGGAAGAACATCAGAGCACAGCACAGAGACGCCTCATGGATCAGGCAATTTAAAATATCCCTCGGTTTAATCATCCATTACCGTGCGCCCAGACTACTCTGTGCCCTCAAGTCACAAGTCCTTTAGCTCCATCCGTAAGTGCCAACATACAGGGCTGCCACCTAACAGACCGACAGGACGCCAGAGAATTCCAGCTCCGGCAGGTGCCCCTCGGCCTCAGCGGTGCCTGGAGACACGGCCGGGCTGGGGGAGCGGCCCCGCTCCAGGCTGAGTAGGCAAGGATCTCATGGTTAAAGATACAGCTGGACAGCAATGTTTAAACCCAGCAGAAGGCGTGAATTTGCAAGAATGTTTATTGTCGGAAGAGCATACTAAACTGCGTATAGGGCTTACTAGAATCCCTTAAAGCTATAAGGAAATGCCACGTAAAGCAACCTTAACACTAAATGCAGGCATAGCTCATGTTGCTTTTGAGGACTAACCACAACAGCAGTTCCTATAGTGCGAGAATGCATGCACCACTTCTGATCACTACTGAGGACTCTTTCCAAAGCAGAAACACAGGAAGAAATGACAGGTTGGAGCTTTTAAGGCTATTCCTCTGTTCCATAATAAACTACAGATCGGCTGAAACAGATGCATGCCACACAAGTATGGTCATTACCCATGAACAGTGATGCATCCTTAAAATTCACAATGGTATAAATAAAGTACTCCCATAAGCTTACTGATACTAACAGGCATACTGCATTTATTTCCTATTTTATGTGAAGAAAAACATTATTCCTCCCTGTATCTAATCTAAGGAGACCAACTTTCTAAATTCCTCTGGAGGAAGAGACACACAAATATCTTGCCATGATTTTTACCAACTCTTATTAAGAGATGAAATCAAAGAAAGACTAAATCAAAGTGTTTGAAAACTCTGCACACTGTTTTTCAAAGACAGAATAAATATTTTTCTAATATTATTGTAATAGGGTGCCATATTGTAGCTACTTGATATAAATTTTATTGTTTGACTGAAACATAATAATTATCTGTGTCCTCCAACTTAAATGATATTTATAGGGTCCAACATTTCTGCAGATGGAACCTTTATCCTTTTTTTATTAAGTACAAAGACTAATAATTAAAAATTGAAATAAAAGGTAATGAATACCTACACAGCTGTCTAAATAATTAATTCAATCTTTAATATTTTCCTCAGCTAAATTTTCCATCCTAGTATAACTGCATTCTCCGTTATACAGAAAGATCCCTGGACTTCTAAACCGCAGCTAGCATGACTTTTACTTTGCGTTTGGTCGTGATCTTAAAAAATCCAGAGGAAAGTCTTTTTCTTTTTGATAGAATTCTACAGTACTGTAATGGGAAAAAAAAGAGCTGGGGGTGAGAGGAGGCAGCTTCTCCTCTGCCCCTGTGAATACCCCTCGCAGTAGAGCCCAAGACACAGCCCTCACCTGTAATGCGGGGCCTTGCTCGGGCCACCTGCCAGGCACAACACGGTGCTGCCGCGGCGCGAGGCCGCCTGACCGGCTGCTCCACAGACAGGAGTGCAAACTCCGTAGTGCCCAGATGTTAATACGAAACTGCAGCTCTCCCTAAGCGCACCTGAGATGGGCTGATTTAAACTTGCCATGGACTTCCAACATACAGGGCCAAGACCTTTACTACAACCGCGCAGATGAGATTAAGGTATGTGAGGAAATAGAGGGATGCAGAAAGGAAGAGAGATCCATCCTTTCTGTCAGTAAATACGATGTCAGCACCACCAGCTGCACTCCTGTGTCCTCCTTCAAAAGAACTGTTGGAGACCTCCAGTAATAAACTTCTCACTTAAAGGTTATTTTTTGTATGACAAATAATTCTCCTTTCCCCACTGTTATGAATCAAATTAAGTAATATACAGTCAAGGCTGGAGATGACAGGGCCTATTAGGTCATCTGCTACAGTGTGTCTTGATTGCTTCTGCCCCTGCTTCAAATTACTTTTAAAAGTCTCAAAAATGGAGCTTTCATCTTTTCTTTGAAAAGCTTTTCTGGAATAAGAAATATCAAAATTCTAGGAAGTTATATTTATCTGCTATGCTAATTTTTTTTAGACACTCAACCTCATTTACTAGTATTTTTTACCATTTTTGCCATCATGGATGACTTTGTTTTTATTGGCTTATACCCTGTTCAAAAGCCATTCCTCACCCCTTTGCATTAGGGACTTTCCTTCCCATCTTTGTCCCAGATTCTTCTCCTCCCACCCATCCCAGCTTATTTTCCTTCCCCAAGTAGATCTCTCTCCCTGCTCTCTCTTTAATTTATACATGACACTGCACTCCCTAATCTCAAAAGGTCTTCCTAACTACAAAATGGTGATCGCATTGGGTCTTCAACAGACCCAGTTTGATTATTTTTAGAACTCTTACTAGTAAGAAAAAAAAAAAAGAAAAAAAAAAGAAAAAAGTCACTTTGTATTATCATTTGGATGGTTACAGCACATCAGTTATATTTTGGGGAATAAAGTCCATGTAAGGATATTCAGGGCATGAGCACTAACGTATGGCTACTTTTGTATTATGCTAAAGCAGGGCCTATTCAATTTTTAAATAAACCTAGTCTGCTGCCAGTGATAAACCACACAGGATTTTGCTGTATAAATAGGACGACAATGTGCAGAACCACCATCAAAGCACCAAGTTACTTGGATCAACTTCCAAAATGCACTAGTGACGTCCCTGTTTAAATCACTAAAACACAACAGCATTCTGTTCAATGCGCAGCGTGCGGGTTTGTTTCACTGAAAGTTTTCTCTTTTAGCAAAGCAAGTAAGCAATTATTGCCTGGGCTTACATATTTCTTGTAATTCCCTACTGATTACATTCAGAAAGGAAAACAAGCAAAGGAAGGAGTCAACATCATCCTGGATAAATCCTGGACGGCCAGGCAGGCAAGGCTGGAGAGTGCCAGCTTTCAATCGCAGCGCAGTGCAAGAAACCATTAATGAGCTATTTAACAGGTCTGTGTCCTCTGCCGCCACTGAGCTCCAAAGAGCTCCCATAATAGCCGGAGCAACCTCCCTGAAGCCAAGTTCCCTGCCCTTTGAGGTGTCCTGTGGGAACCGTGTAAAGGACAAGGCCATCACAGTATGCGGCTCTTTTGTTGGTTTATTCATGCTCTTACCCCAACACTGATCACACAGAGCTCCTTTGAAGGCGGATGGCTTGCTCTGCACCTGACCTTTGTGGTTCCATTACTGACTCCACAACTCCTCTGCTAATGGACTGTTCTGCTCTAAAAGAGCATCTATATTCAGTCTATCTGCTAACATACCCTCCCAGAAACGCTAGTGAGCCTCCAGGGTTTGTCTCGAATCTTTATCCTGCCTGGAAGTCCTGTAATCTAAATTACACCTATTCCCACCTCTTCCTCTTGCACAGTCCCTGAACTACTTTAAGGTTTATCCCCAACCTGCAGAACTCAAATTGCTTTCCCCTTCCCCACAGTATCTTTCATCTTCATATTCCTTTCCCTCTGCCTCCAGCCTTAGTATTAAGAAATTGCTCACTCGAAGATGGGTAAAAAGGGGAAATTAAAACAGATGCTCAAGCAACTGTTATTTATGCTTCCTTTATCCCCACACAAGCCATCGTGCAGAACCCCTGAACAGGACACGCACATCAAACAGCTTGATTCTGCTCCGCAATCCCTATCCCGTGACGTCCTAACAGGTTCTGCACAGCAGGAGTCCACGTTGCTGTTGGTGCTTCTGCTCAGCACGCAGGAGCAAGCCTGAACCACAGAACATGCTCTCTCAATAGGTAGGAAGGAATAAAGCAGCAAATTATCCTCATTTTATAGACAGGAGATTGAAGGACGGAACAAGCTAAGAAAAAAATCATATCTTATGCCTGAAATGTCACATTCCCTCCCTGAAAAAGCACTCAGAATACCAACATGCCGCTTTGTTTTTGTTTGCTATGGTTTATTAGCTTTTAGTTTAATTTCTGTTAAAGACTTTTTAGGTGTTGAAATGCAGAACTTGACACAGCTAAAACACTACGACAATATGTACTAAAAACATCGAATGAGGGACAGTAAGTGACTTCAGGCATGTAATAAGATCTATCAGAAAGTATCCCGAAAGAAATACAAGGACAAGTATATGCTTTACAAAGCGAGGAATAAGACCCCAAGAGATACTTACTATTATAAGCAATGAAGATACAGCATCCACAGAATTTGAACATGTGGGTCTTCAGCACTTTTATCACCACTTTACCTAGCCTGAAGAAGTATATCAAACAGAAGGAACTACCATGGAGATTAGAGAAGACAAAAGTTTAATGGCATGAATTCCACCTGTGGGGATTCCATGCCTCACTCGCTTTTAATAAAACTGGGTTGAAGAGCCTTTCTTTGGTCATTTAGAAAATGAGTTGCTGAAGGCAGGAACTGCCACTAACTAACCAGCCGTGTTGGCTGCCAAACACGGAGGAGTCCCAGCCTTGCTTAGGGTCTCTAGCAGCCACCATAATTCAGATAAGCAATAAATGATAGCTGGCTGTGAGGTCAACAGGATTATAGAAACATTCACTGGGGTTGGTGCTAGGTGTTTATTATTGCTGTTATTACAGTCTTGCAGCTATTAGTGGCCTCAGATTAACTGCTCCTCCTGCTTCCGCAGTTTCCATCTGGGAACCTTGCTTTCGGTTGGCCTATTTTTATGTTATCACTTTACCTTGGAATTTTAAATTATTGTTTAAGATGAATTCATAGCAATTTAATATCTTACCATGTAGGAGTTAAAACGAGGCGGGCAAAAGGGACTCTGAAGAACCCAGGAAAGCAGCTGACCCTGGGTTGAAGGAACAAGGACCCACCCTAATGGAGGTGAACCCAGGAGATTTAACTAGGAGGTTTAAATGGTTGTTTATTCCCCATCTCAAGAGAAATAGAGACAACTTCTAGGTGACAGAGTGGCATGCAGTAGATGGGCCCTGTTAAGATAAGAGGTCAATTCTGAGATTTTACACCGAGAGCCTGTGGGACCTGTCATGGGCCAGCGGGATGCAGAACCAGCCATAGCAACATGCCCTCTTCTTTCAGAATATCCAAGTCTTCATTTACACTTGGGTCTGTTTTTTGTTTGGTTGGTTTTTTTTTTGGGAGGGGGGGGGGGGGGAGGTGGGTTGTGTTTTGTTTTTCTTCTTATGGCAACAAGCATTAAAAAGGAAACCTAGATGTCTTTCAAATCTACATAGGAAAGGGCTTCTTATTATTTTGCTCAGGTATACTAGACACAGTATTCTGAACCTTGGCAGTTTATTCCTTCCCTTATTTAAATACGCATCCTACCTTGAAATAAGCAAGAGATGAAGTCAACTTTTTGAAATGTTTCTCATTTCCATGCAGCATATAGTATGATAAGCAAGTTAAAACAAAAAGTAATATTTGATATGTCAACAAAACCTCTTTCATTGCCAAACACTTCAAACTCCAACACAACAAGAAAATTTTAATAGGTTCCAAAACATAAATATCTTGGGACAAGGTCAAGCAAGACAGGTGGCAAATATTTGTGAGTGATACACAATTCTGCTCAATGAAAAACAAGCAGGTGTGGATATTTGTGGGGTTTTTTTCTGTTTGACTGTTTTTTGTTGTTGTTTTTGTCAATGCAATAAGCAAAGGACAAATGTAGAAATCCCTCCTGTACACAAATATTTTGAACATAAAAATCAATGTTTCTTTAACTACTATCCCTAGACTCCTTTCCTACTAGTCCAATACCTATTGACTTCAGATCTGATATCTTGTCCCCCTCCAATAATTGAAGGAAGAAAAAGATACTTGTAGTCCTCCAATCTCTGATTGTGGGAAACATCTATGCCCTGGAAACACTGCTTTCAATGTAGGGTGAATATTGACAAGCTTTAGGGGAAATTCTTGGGTTAAAAAAAAAAAAAACAACAACAAAAAAACATAGTGTAAGGGACTGTACTGCAACAGAAAATCAGGCCATTGTTTTTTTTTAAACACATGGAAAAAATCCTGTATTCAGGGAATACACTGAACAAGTGGGACATCCAAGAAAGTAAAGTGGCCAACACTTCTGAAGTTCAAATAGTTAGTTATTCAGCAGACATAAAAGTCTAGACTCAGGGTCCTTAGGTAAAACTATACTATAACAAATGGGATTTTTGCCCGAGGTAGGACAAAATTGGGCCCCATCATCTTTTGAAGCACACCAGCTTCCCCATGATAAATGCTTCATTTAGAAGCTGGTGCACAAAATATTAAGTGCTCTGATAGCAAAATAATAACGTTCGATATGCCTGCAGCCATACCATCTCCAGCTCTGATCCCCCCGGCTCGCTGAGGCTCAGCCAGGTCAGCGGAGGTCGCCGCCAACTCAAACGCCTCCGGACAACGTGCAGCTGCAGAAGCGTTTTGGTGGCGCGATGCGCAGGGGCACCTGGCTCCCCACGAGCAAAGAGCCAAGGGCTCGCTCTCCTGAACCTCATTATTCTTACTCACCATGGATAACACTGTCCAAAACAGTTTACATAGCTAAAAAGTGTTGTTAAAGCTAAATGTGATTATCACAGGCTGCAGAATGAGATGAGATTGTTCAATTATTACAGGAACTAATGCAGTGGCAAAAAGAATGACTGGTTCACAAGCCATCACCCTCTGCCAACCAAAGGTATAGGTTTAATCCCTCCTGGTCAAGCAGCTCAGATGCCAATTATTAGGACATTCAACATCAAGGTCTCATGTTAGGGCAAATCCAAGTTAGAGGTAATATTCAAGCAGTTAACACAGTCTCTTCTTCAGTGATAACAGGCTTTCAGTAATGACTCCGTATCTGAACAGAACGCTTTAAAAAAAAAAAAAAAAGTGATACTGTCAAAGACGTCTTCTTTATTTTCTTTTTCACCACCATTCTAAAGTTAGAAATTATAAGCTGTATGTTATGTTAACCCTTTCAGCCTGTCCACTCAAAAACTTCAGTATCCTTTCAAAACAGAGATGAAACATTCTACTCACCAAGGTCTCTAGCACTGTTTAATGGAAGCCAAACCAAAGCTTGGAAACAACTTATGGAGCTGCTTCCTAATGCCTCTCAGATGCCAATACCCATGTAAACCTCTGCTGAGACCAGGAGGAGCTGCTGGTAGGGATCTCCTTCACCTTGTTCCCAGAGGTGACAACTAACAGCAGCTACTTTTGCAGCTGATCGGAGTACTGGCCAGGAAGCACCGAGCCCTCCAAAAGGCGGTTCCCAAACTACCACTCTTCAGATGAGACCAGATGGCCTGGAGGGGGGAATGCCCTGTTTCAGACAGGCAAAGAGGAGGTTAGCAACAGCCTTCCGGTGAAACCTGCCCTTGGACAGGGGCACAGAAGAGAGCGTACGAACAGGCTCATCTGGTTAGACCCCATAGCTCATGCTTGACACAAATTAGTGCTTAGTAATTTTCAAAGAAACAAAAGAGCACTCAAAATGGTGGATTAATCCAATGGAGACAAGTACACTTGCTTTACCGCAAATTTAGAGAGAGCATAGCTTCACAAACAAGCAGAGACAAGTTACAAATTATTCTGGTTCACTCTACCCAACTCACAAACCTAAGTCATCCTGCCATTGAACTATGCCCTCCTACCAGGCAATCAAACTAGCCCAGATATGCTTTCATGTCTGACATAATAAATAGATGTTTTATGCTTAATCATTTAGCAAAAGTTATCAATTGCATTTCTTGATGGGATTATGAGAAAAATTAATAAGGTTTCCAAGACACATTCAGGAGTCCCATTTAAACAAGAAAAAGAAACAGAGTTTTGATTCATCATTCTGCTATGGCTTCACCCAAGCTCTAAATTGCCTCTGGATGATCAAAATACAGTATTCTAACTGCTACTGTATAATGAGAAATACAAACCACCAGTGCCTTTTATAATTAAGTCCATTAATAGCTGACTTCGGTGCATTTACAGGAAGCTGAACGAAATCATCCTGATATTACCCTTGCAGGGGAAAGTTGCATGTCTCTTCTCAGACAGTCTGTCTACAAATGCCACATGTGGTAAGTGAAGGTGCAAGTAAATTTGTC
This sequence comes from Crypturellus tataupa, assembly GCA_034781795.1. Lineage (NCBI taxonomy): Eukaryota > Metazoa > Chordata > Aves > Tinamiformes > Tinamidae > Crypturellus > Crypturellus tataupa. Next base: position 1,811,674 of record JAWLRI010001050.1, on the reverse strand, counting down.
TGAAACCAAGTAATGTCAGCTTCATTTCAAATAGTGCATTTCGCCTAGATTCACTATTATTATTTCTAATAAGCAAAGCCATGGCTGCAGAGCAGAGAGAACTTATATTTCAGTCAATACTTTTGCACCATTTGAAATCAATATCTATAGAAGATGAATTAAACTTCACTAGAAAAATACCAGTAAATAGAGCCAATTATCAGATATTTATATATTCATGGAGTAGAACTAGTCATTGTCAAGATAAGCTATCCTTTTAATGAATTACTGATTCATCCAGTAGTTGGAAAGATTTAATCATAGAAGATGAGAAATCTATGAGAAGCCGTGAAGTCAATGTATGCTGACCATAGAAAGTCATTATTTTTTAGGGAGAGTGCTAATGCCACAAACTGAGCGGCCTCTATATAGGCATTCCAGTTCACTTCTTATATTAATAAATTAATTAATTTGAATTTGTGGTGCTTATAACATCCCTAAAATATGTTCTAAAAGAGAAGAGAAAGTAACTGGTTGCAAAAATGAACCCTATTTTTATCCATTTTTATCATTACAGAAGGCTACCTGGATTAGGACTCAGTGCAGCTGCATTACAAGTGGGGCTTGTTTGTTGTTTCCTTGGGTTTTTTTTTTTTTGTTGTTGTTGTTGTTTTTTTGTTTCTTTATTTTTTACCAACATCAATGAGAGAGAAAGGAATGAAATTTTATTTTACTTTCTAGAAGTAATCAGCAGCCAAGTACTACTCGTACTGCTTCCTCAAATGCATGATATGCATTTCAGCTGCTCAGATAGCATGCAGTACTAAGAAGATATGACAAATAATAAATTCTACTTTTTCCTCAAAAATTAACAAACAGATTATAGGATTTTTTCTCTGATTTTTAGCGTTTTTTTCCTGCAACAACAGCTTTATTCTTAAAAAACAATTTTCCACCAATTTGAGTTCTGACTATAATACCCTTCTAGCGAGGACCTAGGTATTAGAATCAAGAATTTACAACAAGACCAAATTTTCACTGTATAAATCACAACAGAAATATTTGGAGATCCTGCTTCACTAGAACTGTTTGCCTTCATAGGCAGAACTGAGGAAAACGCTGATGAGACACATTCATTCATTCATCCCTCATCCACATGAAAAGGGTGGGGAAAAAAAAATATATGCCCAAAAAATTCCCTCTTAGAAGCGCCCAAAATTCTAGTGCTGAGAGGATAGGACAAATTCCCTGAAAAGCAAACAGAGTATGAGCCCTGCACTCCCAAACAGCAAGGTAATTGAATGCATCACGTGAAAACAGGTACTGTAATAACCATTATTAGTTCAATATTCTAAAACCTGTGAAAAATAACACAAAGATCCTTACTCTGATGTCAAACACATGTTTGAACTAGTTCTTATTTTATGTGACCTACTCTGACATGCATATATTGATACTGGGGCAGAGCAAAAGCAGTTTTAGGTACATCTGTATTACAGTTACTGCTTGCTGCTAATCATCCCAGTGCTTTGATATGGCCAGAGGTTTTTTCCCTTTTCAGGAAACATTACAATCTTCTTTTATAAAGAATTCTGATCAGCAGAAGACAGCAGTAAATTTCAAAGTACAAGAAACAAATTTTCTCAGTTAAATCAACACAACACTGCAACATCCAGCTCAGACGCCACCAGGCCTCATTCTGGCTCCAAGGGTCGGTCTCTCTCTGAAGCCTTCCCTTCCACACATGGTGCGTGACAGCTCACTGAGCTGTGGTCACTTGGAGCGACCTGCTGCAAAACATATCTGACTGTGTGTGCGCATTTGGCACACGTGATACAACACGGCTTGTCTTCTCCTGCTCTCCCCAAGTTTCTCAAGGAGCTTTAACACAGACCAACCTTGTTTACCGTGCAATGGTTGGGAGGACACGCACAGTCAGTTCCTGCTGCTCAACTGACATGTAGCAATTTGTGAAGACAAGGTATCTTGGAATCATCCAGCCATCCCCTAACTCTATCTTTTCTCTGTAAATGCACTTGTCAACTAAAATTAAATAAATCCCCCTTTTTAAATGGAATTACTGCTAAGCGTAGGTTCCACAATTTGTTTAGCTTGTAAGAAATGCTCAAATCCACAAAGTCTACAATGGAGGACCAATTATTCACCAAGAAAAGGGCTTTCCTAGAGAAATGAATTACTGAAACGATGGTAATTTCTATCCAGATGAATGCAAGTATCAGGATGCAGCTGTCTTGACAGAGACATCCCTTGGCAGTGAGTCCACAGGTCAGCCCATACTGCCTGTATCCGTTATCTTTGGAGCTTTGTGTCCTTCCCTTCCTAGGGACCGACAGACTGTAGGCCTGCAAGAGGAGCCCCAGTGAAAACGTGGGCCACTTTTGCCAGACAAGCTCTCCACGTACCCTGTACTGCTCTTGGCTGCTTCATGCTGACCTGCTCTGCAGTCCTCCAGCTGACACCAGGATTCCTCCCCACTGCTTCTCTGCAGTCAGTGCTGCACTGTGCAGTGTGAAGTATGTAGGTTACCAACTACATTGATTACAGGGAGGAAAAGATTTATTTCTTTCAAGCTCACTAATGAGTCTAAGCAAGGTTTTACAGCAATAAAAGTCATTTTGAATTACTAAATTTGTTTTTACTCACTGCACTATTTTTTTAAATAAATGCCAAATATCCCGTATTTTGCTTAAGAGCTCAAACTCAAGGAGGAGAGGAAGAAGCGAGTAAGTTCATGCTAAAGGGTTGCGTTATTGCTCTTCACCGGTGACTCTACTCCAATGTAGAGCATGGTACGAGGGCCAGAGCATACCAGAACTTAAATAATACCATCAATTCTCTGTCAATAAAGCTGTGTGATAGAAGTTGTAATTCATTCAGTCTCTTTGACACTTCTCATTCAGTACAGTGTATTTTTGTCAAACTTAGGCCATTCTGAATGCTGCACAAGGTTTTTTTTATGGGTAGCCTTATAATTAACATCTAACTTCTGATCTGTTTTCTTGCTGATTCATTGACTTAGAAACCGGGAAGAATTTAATCTTGGAATCACATTTCAAAAAATCTTTACGTTTTAGCTGGTCAGTCATGAGGTCGATGTTGCTCAGACAGTACAGCAAATCATTCACGGTATCTGGATAGGTTCAGCTGTCCTCCATGAAAAAAGACAACGTTAGTGAAGAATAGTTTGTTCCCTTCACAGCTACTGCATTAACAACAAAATTTCAGAGCTATGCTAACAAAATTTCAACTATAGGTTATTATAAGATGCCCCCTCCCCTTACTATAACCATTCCATCACAGAGTACAGGATTAATAAAAAAATCAGAGCTAGAAGAAGTTATTCATTTTCCTCACTGTTCAAATAAAATTGCTTTTTCATAATTGCATCCCAAAAGGAAAGCAGCCCCCTAGTCAAATGAGTACTCTCTTCTGAAAAAACCTACACATTCCTATTGCTTTCTAAGCTTCCTACTCACTGACTGTCAAACTCTCTAAAATGCTGACTTGAGAGATGCGGGTTCATAAGCTTCCTGACTCCTTTTGGACCTGTGCTTACACTTTTCTGAATCCTTCACCTTATTTACATTGGCTGCTGGCCTTTCACCTGTCTCCATGATTTGCTTTCTCAGCTACGAGGGGCAGTTAACACTACAGGAATATCAAATGATTCACCATCTCTCTTTCACAAACCAGCCATAGAGCAAAAAAAGCATTATAGACCTTGCTGGAGAGAAACCTGTGTCAGAGAGGTTAAGGACAAAGTTTCAAAGAGTGTGCTCTAGTTCTGGGATTCCTACAGAAGGGAACAAGAGGTTCTCAGCATACGAATGAGTGATGCCTCTAGTTAGAATTACAAGTGCTCAGACACCTCGAGCTGAGCTCACAAAACACAGAGCTGCAAAATGAGAGATTACTGACGTCCTGTGTCTCTCACAGGCTTAACAAGGCTGCTCAGTCGCAAGCCAAGAAGGAAAAGCAGGACTTCAGACGTTCATTACCAATGCTTCTGTACCAGTCCCCCAGCACAACACAGGCAGAGAGCATCCACAGAATTGCCCACAGCATCACGTACAACTTATGTAAAGAATCCATTTTGTCTCCTTTGCAAAGCTACAGATGAGGTGAGACATGAATGGCTGCATTACTCCTCTTACACTGTTTGGTGACATCACCCGAGAAGAGCACTGGCAAAGCTGCACCCAACCCCTATGGGCAGCCTGAACTTGTAGCGAGACCCAGTGAGATCAACTGCCAGACCAAAGCTTATAAAATGGGGCTGCAGCGCCTTCCTTCTTAATCCCTGAGCAGCATTTCCCTTTCCTATGGATCCAAAATCGTGATCCCACTGCCCCTGGCTGCCGTTCTGAGCAATAACCGCATTGCAGGCGCACAGCCCCGCACCCCGCGTTCCCCCTGCCTCGCTGCAGGGGCACCAGCACGGACAGGGAAGGTGACAGGCCTCCCGATTTTCAACTTGGCTTTGCAAAGCTCATATCCTTCAGAAATTCCCCATTTCCACTTTTCTCCCCATTTTAGCATACGCTACTTATGCGCCAGATGGGTTTTCCCCAAGCTCTCACACCACTAGTAAAACTGCAGCATTTTTTGTTAATTTATCACTGTATTAAAATATAAGAAGTGAACCATACACAGATAAAATGAATTATAGCTATACCTCCCATACATCCTGTACATCATGCTAAGCAAAAGCTGTGTTGTGTTAACTGTCAGGCTGAGAAATAGCTGACATTTGTTATTTTAATTAATAGTTTACTTTGCTGAAATAAGCTTCTATCAGAAGCTATGACTTTTATTAAATGTTCACTACAGCATTATTTTCACAGATTGGGAGGCAAAAACTAATTTTCAAAACCGCTTCGCCCTACAAGGTCACCGCTAACAGCTTGAATGCACATGTCAAGGAGACATCTGTTTCAGAGATACCAATCTATGTTAAGTGTGCATTATTTCAAAAATTTAAGATACTGTTCACTGGAAAAAATGATTATTCAGTAATTATGTAGTTTTTAACTGGTGTTTAGAAGTGAAGATTTTTATCCTCTGTGGATTTGTTTTAATATTTCAAAATCGCCACCTACACTTACACCTCAGCATTTGCCTTTGAAATCACAGAAAAGGATAACCGTGGATGAACTCAGACTATCACTGATGTAAGTCATTACAAAATTACACAGTAAATTTATCCATTTGATTTGCCCAAGTATTTTGAGGTCACTGATGAAACCAAAAATTATTTGTTTCTCTTTTTGTATAAAGTGGGCTCTTTTTCAAGTAGACAAAGTTATCCCATTTCAAACCAAAGCCAATACGCTTGTCAAAATGAAAACTTCCTAGCAATTCTCCGAATTCTTTATCTAGCAGTTTTGCAAGGTGTATTGTCATGAGTTTTCTCACCACTGAGCTTGGTGCATTTGCTGGGCACTATTTTATTGCTTTGCTTACTCATTTGTCTTTTTAGCCCAGAGGGGAACTTGCAGATAAACCAAGTTAAGCTCAGCTGTGAAAGCCGAAGCCTGAAGAACGTCCCCTTAGCTTTCAAGGAGGGGCAGCAGTTTGCTCCCGGAGCCAGCTATGGCCATGGGGCTCTAGAATGATTTGTTCGTATCCACACTCTAACTGGATCATTATCTTGCACATAACTGCTTATTCCTCCACGTCATTTACATCACTTTTTTTCTCTGCATGTAAATGTTTTATTTGGTTATTAGTTCCCTTGGCCTAGTGTCAATAACTGCATTGTCTTTTCATAAGGACCTTGGATTTTTTCCTATATTGGTTGGAACTGTCCTGTAGTATTTAAAATTTTAGAAAGTGAGAAACTTTTGTATAACTCCCTTCTTTCTTTAAAAAAAAAAAAAAAAAAGACTATTTTTATGCATTTTGCAGGGTAGTAGTAAAGCTGTTGAAATCAATTAGTTGGTTGGTCTTAAAGACCCAAGAAAACCAAGGTTTGCAGAGAGAAAGAAAAATTATTAAACCAACACTGGAAAAATAGACAAGGTCTTGGTCATACAACGGCAAGGGCACACGCACAGGAGGAACAAATACACGCTTGAATACAAATTCCCTTACAGACATAAGCACTAAGACCTATTTCTTCACTGCTTTCCTTCACTGGAAACTAATTCTGCTAATTTTGTGAAGCACGGAGCTGTCTCATGGTCCTGGGTTTCTATCACTGACCTACTGGGAGCCATCCACCCTTCAGCAGCTCTTCCCAGTCTGGCATATCTAGTACACCTGTATTTATGTCTGATTTACTTGACTCTCTTTTCACATATCATAAATTTGAAACCCTCGAACCCAGGGGGGATTCCGAGTTTACGTAGTAAGCAAGATGCAAATTGCTCAGCTGACCGGTCCTCCAGGGGCTCCGCGTGGCTCTCGGCAGCGTCCCAGCTGCGCGCGCTCGTGGACGAACCACTGGCCGCAGGTCCCATTTTGTTTCTGCAGCCGTCAGACACCCTGTCCTGCCACATGCCTCAACCTGCTGCAGCTGAAATAAGTACTTGCCGAGCCCGAGGCTGTAACCTGCTGCTGTTGCCTTCACCTTCTCGTTGCTAACTGCCTGAGGCCACCTGTCTACCTCACACGATACAGCAGTTGGGCCTGTGCTGGCTCCACCACGCAACGCTGGAGCTCCCTTCCCGTCACGGTGGGCTCACAGCTCCCCGATACAGCAGAGACGCTTCCTTACGGACCTGGAGGAGCACTCTAAGGCACACGTCAGAGTCTGAATGGGACACAGCTTTCAGTCTGAGCCTTGGCTGCCCATGAGGAGAGAGGCAGAAAGCTGAGCCGCTCCGACAACCACGCCACAGGATTTCCTCCCTGATACAACTCAGAGAGGCAACTTTGTATCTCATTAAAACCTTGCTTATCAAACATATTTATTGCTTGCCAACATCACAAAAAGGGACCAAAGGGAGAAAGCATGACCAAGGTTTAAGTAAGGTAGTGAGCGATCCCAGCAAAGCATCTGTGCTGGCCACAGCTGTGTAAGGCCGTGATGGTCCCAAGGAAGGAGGCTGACCTGCTCAGCCGGCCGCACCAGCGCGGCTAAGGAGCAGCAGCATCTGCTCTAGTAGCTATTGTATTCTGCATTCCTCTATTGCCCACAGATACCTACAAATACCAAATAATATCTAAATTATCTGCAACGCCGTCATAATTATATTTTTACAAGAATAAGTCACGATTATTTTATATTAACAATATCAAATGTTCCTGTAAAAATGAAAGAAATGATAAGCAAAAATGAAAATGTCAATGAATACTTATTGACTCTGGATTTTTTTTTTTTTAAATAATAACAGGAATCAAAAGAGCCTATAATACAGGTAAATAATTAGTCTTTTATCTTCATTTCCTCTACATCATATACATATATATATAGACACACACACGCTTTGTGCCTATTAACATCTGGAGATAACAAGATGGTATCGGTAAATTTTATAAACTTTATAAAAATATTTAAGTCTTAAGGTGGTCGTCTAATCTTTGGGAACTTTATTTTCAATTTCTGACAGTTTACGACAATTCAAACTGTACATCACTGCTTAATGATAATATTGAATACTAAAATGAACATTGTAAAATGCCACAAAAAGAAAACACAACTGATCTCTGCTTAGATGACATAGAACAGGTACCACTGGAACATATTCCAAAGAAGTAACAAAGTAACATATTTAGATATATTTGCATAGCATCCCTAGATATGAAGTAGATATCTACAAGATAACAATCAAATTAAAGGCAGGGAAGCAAGCAGCAGCTGAATGGCTTATATCAGATTTTTAAATGCAAACCATTGTTGGTTGCATTTTTCCATTTTTTCCCCCATCAACAATATAATTCTACTTTGTGTACATATTCCTTAGCAATCATTTCAGCTTTGCTCTTCTTCTGTTCTGCTCTCCATCCTACCTTTCAAAATCTCATTTGTTTTGAAAAAAACAATACATTGAAATCGCAATGTCTTTAACGCCTGCCAACTATTAGAATGAAACCTAACAAATACTAAACAGAGAGAACCTGCTAAAAACACGCTAACACAACTGAAATATGAGGAAAAAAAAAAAAAAACTAGTGGTATGTGAGAAGCATACAAAATTACTTTACACATGTCCTTCAAAAAGTTTAATACATAGTCAGGTCACATTATTGCACATCAAATTCTCTAGGTCTCTAGCTGCCAGTAGCAATTATCTGTAAGAGAACATATTTTCCCTCGTGACCAGCTATCGGGAATTTTTGAGTATACCTAAGCATAGCCTTGAGCAAAACTCCTACGGGGCATATTTGGAATTGAGCATTTCATTTGGATGAAATACCAAGGTTTCCGTGCAATATGTCTATCTATATATTTATACATCTGTTTCAACATATTGATCTGTTTATCTGTTTACTTTAATTACTCGAAATAGTTGCATTAAAATGTAAATAGTTCTCAATCTACATATTTCGGTGAAGGGTTTTTAAAGGTACAGATTCCTGGCTGCTCGGAGGGAGCTCCGGCAACGTGCCAAGGCAGACACTGTTCCCAGCCCGGCGGCCACACGGCCGAGCCTGGGGACAGGTGCAGAACAAGCCCCTGTTGCCCCGTGCAGCCAAAGGGACTGCGACAGGACAGTGCCTGGTGCAGCACCACTGCCCGCCACCAACGCCATCAGTGAAAAAATGTGGAGTCTTTATGGAAAGGGAACAAATTCCAGCATGCCAATGGGAATAAAGTTCCATAGTTCATCCTCTTTAAACGTGCACAGGCAATTCAGTGTGCTAGAATTTTGGCAATGCCCCGTCAATGCTAACGGTCCCACAGCAAGAGCCACCGGGCTCTCGTAGTAAGAAACAGTGCAAACATGTAGCAAACTTCCTAACAAATGAGATGAATTTAATTTCCATCTTGCGAAGACCTGTGCAATGAAGGCAGCTGTTTTTAAATTCGATTATGCTGGTCTCACAAGGAAAGGCATTGGGTCTTAACTATATACATCACCTGTAAGAATGATAACTTGGTCTAATACTCTGCTTTCTGAAGTCTATACCCAAGTCCATGACAGTTTTTCCATTGACTTTAGTGGCAAGTGTGGTGCACGCATGTATACTGGGCTAGCACATTTTAAATGCACAGCAATATAATTGTAAAAAGTAATAAATCATTATTCAAGTAGATGTAAATTTTATCAGGAGACAACTGAACTATTTTCAAATACTTTTAGCAGCAGATGATCACTATTTTTCATTAACCCATTAGTTTAAATACATGCAAGAGCAAGCATAGCAAAGATTTTGATAGCTTTTCTGTGCACTTTATTACTGTGAAATAAAACAGCATTCCAGCTTTGATAAATGAAACATTCTGTGAGTCCTTATAGCCCTCATAGAATAAAAGTTGCTAGCTTTCAAATGACCATGAAATATAAAAGAAAAAAAAAATAAAGGCAAAAAAAAGCATAAATTCTCATCTCTGCTCTTAATAATACATTCATATACTTAACTAGTTTTCATCCTTCCTGGATTTTTCCAAATCTATCCTATTTATCTGATTGGATTTCTGTCCCATCTTTCTACAT
>JAWLRI010001050.1:1671544-1801972 GCA_034781795.1 Crypturellus tataupa | reverse complement strand
ACTAGTTTTCATCCTTCCTGGATTTTTCCAAATCTATCCTATTTATCTGATTGGATTTCTGTCCCATCTTTCTACATCTTTCTACATATTACAGCTAATTAGTACCCCCTGATGAGAAACAGTCCACCGATGGAAAAAGCAGTTGGATAAGATCTACATTAACAAATGTAGTTCATTTAATATCATTTGTACTGCTGCATTATTAATAATACATAATTACCCTGTGCAGGCTGCAAGGGGGAAGAATAAAATCATCCATTAATTTCTTGGCCTTTGCAACAAGAGGAGTATATTTGCCAGGAAAAAAAAGGCAGTATTGGGCTTTTGGACGGCCATTCATCAGATCTGCATGTCATGTTCATTTTTTGCTTGGAAAGAACTGTTGTATTTAGGTGAGATCCTTAAAACTCGCCCAAGTTACAGTAAGCACCAGGCCACCGCTGGAACCCTAAGTTGTTCTTGTGCAAGCCCTGAGCATGGCAGGTCACTACCCACCTCCATCAGGGATGTTTTCAGTGCATACCAGTTCCAAGCAAAATAACATACGGAATTTTCCATGCCCATACACCAGGCTGTATTTCTTTCACAATCTCTCATATTCTTTCATTTACTCTAGGTGTCGCACATTATGGATGGAAATATGGACCTGCTTTATTGTTTTCTTTCCCTTTGGTCATTTACTTCCAAATCAGTACAATAAAATTTTATGCCAGTTACAGAATGCTGTAAGAGACTGCTGAATTGGAGACTAAAATTACCTTTCAAGATACTCGCTAGAGTCATCCAAACATGCGCCAAAATCTCGCACTCTAGCAGAACTCTCCGCATTGCTGTGCAAGTTCGGCCTCCGCAACAGGTCACGAATAACACTTTGGATTTTTTTGGCCCTCGATGCACTGTAATTAGAAATACAGAGCTGATCTGCCTTATAACCCTTTCCAGAACTCTAATATTGCAAAAATCACTTGAGAGCTCAAACAGAGCTCTGCATTTGCACGTTTTTCCTAAAAGCAACTGTTGAGGATTCTACTAACAGTGCCAGTAGTTTGCTTTGCATAATTTTAATGTAAATAGCACAGTTACAAGCTACCTCTTTGTTGGGCAGATACTTCTGGCCTGCTTGGATGTATTTTCATTTTATACTAACATTTTCTAATGCATTAAATAGGAGACTAAAAATGGTATTATGGGAAGATCATAAAACAGGTGGTTAATGCTTATTCAGAATACTACTACCCAAGTGACATTTTCTTTGTCTCAGGAACATAAATGAAAATATACAAAATTACCCATGGATCAAAACACAGTTGTGCTGCAGAACCGCAGCAAGGTAAATAAGAGTCAGAAAATAATATGAGGAAAAAATGAATTACTGTTCTCTCATATAAAGGTAGTAGGTGAGAGAACCTTGAAACAGAGAAAGGCAGGAAAATGTGAGAAGAGAATTTAAAAAAAAAAAATGAAGTTGTATATGTGAAGGGCAAGAATATTAGCTATAAAACAAAAGTACAGAAAAAAAATAAGTCAAGAAAGAGCAGTAAAATGAACACCTTCGATAGAAAGCAGGTTTGAGAGGAATCAGGAGAAATGGAGCTTTCCAGGGAGCCGGGTTTGGGCTACACGACGGCAGCGCTGACCTGGAGAGGGGGAAACGGTAACAGCAGGAACGGCCGCTCATGGGGCGGCACCGGCTCCATTAGAGAAGGTCAACGCAGGGAAAAAAGGGCCAGGGAAGCCTGCCCCGCTTCATGAACCACATTTTTCCCTAAAAGTTCAAACGTTAAGACACTTATTTGTACACAAAGCCACACAGTAATGTGTGTGCATGCAGTTGCCCCCTGAACTAATGTAACTATGACTTTAGTCCCCAAATTAAAAATATTCTACATGCAAAGCCAATGAACTCTGATTTATTTGAATGCCACCATCTCACTGTTGTAAAAAATGAAAGCAGTATATTCTACCAAATTGGAAACCATAATTGTGCACATTTCCTCTTTAATTCTGAGAACTCGCATAATGTCCTTTTTTCTAAATATTTTCTCCAAATGTGAAAGTTGATAAAAATATTTCATATATGTTCAAGATACATTATATATTTAAATGCATGTTAATAATACATTCCTAAAGGACCAGACCTACACTTCATTTTCGGTCACCAATACAACCAAAGTCAGGGTTAACAGCAATGTTACCCTTCACAGTGTTCTCCATCACCATGTCCTAATTTCACTGCATTTACCAGAAAATGCCACAGTGAAGATTATGTCAAGATAAAATAAATAGTAATAAATAGAATAAGTAGTTTAACAAATAGAAGTTTCCATATATCCAGAAAAACAGATCACTAACATAAAATGCAGAGACTTCCACTTTGCTCAGCCCAAGGGTGTCAGTGATGACCAAGACCTCTTAGAGAGAGGAAAGTCACAGAACAAGTTTAGCAAAGCCAAATGTATCTTATTTTTATCTAGTTGACTAGATATTTGAGAAGAATATGCAAGGGACACCGTTTTGAAATTATTAGCAATTCCCTGTTTGAAAGCTACTTAATGTAATTCAGAACAATAAAAGAAAAGATGAAAAAAGGAGGTTACCACAACCTGTTCTCCACCACTCTTCATCAAGAAGAGATGGAAAGCCAAAGCCATATGTCATCTTAACACTCTCCTCCTGTTAGCAGCCAACATGGATTAGTTTGAGGTTTGTTTTTCCTTTTCAGGATTTCTCTCATGTTCAGGTACAGAGAGACTGCACAAAGCTGAGGAATAGAGATTGCAGTTCATGATTCAGAAGCTTTGGTATCCTAGGGTAAACATAAATAAAATATCTAAAAAAAAACCACTAAATATCCTAGTGTCCAGAGCTTGACACAGGCAAAAGCAATATTAAACATTAGCTTCACTACAGAAGCAGTGTCTCTTTCCCACATCTCTCCATTGTCTATAGGCAGTGCCAAGTATTGTACCACATCCCACCCCTCTGTTCTCCTTTTGTTTCTATAGGGAAGCGTATGGAGATGACAGTAATTGCTAGCACATATATATTGACCTGATTTTTTGGCAATCTATGCCAATCTCTCAGTAGTGACTGCTCTGCAGTCCTACGTGCCACTGACACTCCCCATTAAGTGAGAGGTATAATTTTTGTTCATTAAATCGGTGTTTAGCAGTTCCCCTCCACAGCAATACACCAGAGAAGCCACTTTGGGGAGTAATGTAGCAAAATGCCCTGCACAGTCACGACCAAGGAAGGGGATTTGCTGACCTGAGAGACCTGTTCTCTGAGCTAGCACGTACAAATCCCTGTAGCAAGTTCATTCATTCTCCCTTCATGGAGACACTGCTGTATTTGTTGGCCAAAAATCCCTTAACCCAGGAGTTTTGTTTTTCAAAACGGACAGAAAAGGGAGTGCTGGAGCCCTGAATGCTGTAACGACAGGCACTCCACCCACACACGCTCCAAACCAGCTCATGCAAAGCGCTCACCCCGCCACGTCTCCACGCCGCACATTGGGTTAGGTATTCTTAGGCTTGCACGAACCAACTAGGGTAACCGTATTCTAATACCTTGCAAGTAAAAAATGTATTTTCACTCCACATGTCTGTTACTGCCGTGTATCTGCAATGTGAAAGACACCGGGTCAAGCAGGCACTTTCCCTTCCCTGCCCAGGCCAACACGGTGACCGCACGTCCCCCACCGTACCCAGCAGCTCCGCGCGGCTCCTCTGCTGACTCCCCAGCACCGCTCAGCAAGGAGCTTCAAAACGGAGGACGATATAGTGCTTGGAGGGAGAGAGGGGACAAAAATTCAGAAAAGTTTGCATTTAGTAAAAATGCTTCAACAAGTGGAGCAAAACAATGAAATATTAAACCTGATACTGGTGACATTTCACAGATCTTGTTAGAAACTAGGGAGCAGGCTTTATTTGAACTTTGTTGCCCTTGTATTAGATTTTTTTTCAGAATTAATTTATTTCCTTGTAATTCTCATTATGTTTTTATTGCATTCACAGAACAGCAGAGCGCTTCTCTAACTAATTTAACACCTGTAAATTCCCATGGCTGCTAATGAAAGATTGTGTAGACTACCAGATAAATTTCTAATTCATATTTCAAAGGTTGTGAGTTCAAAATCCTAGTAAGGTTGTATTTATTAGTGTTTCTGTTAACTCTTTTCCATCTCTGAAGCTACAGATTGAATGAATACTATCCATTTTTCCAAAAGCCATTTTTTCCAAAATGTCATACAAGGAAGAGACAAGAAAGGAGAAGAAAATAAATAGAGTAAAAGGACAGCTCAGAACACCTATGCTTTTTAAAGGGATACAGCTATTCCTGCAATTAGAAGTATAATCACTAAATTTATAATAAATCTTGAGTCCTTCAAGCAAAAATAAATTCTGATGCACAGAAAACCATGAAAACCAGTTGTTTTCCTACAGAGTGCAACTGCAAAGTGAAGCTTTGTCTTCCCTTTCTTTCAGCCTCAGTTTCTGGACAATATTTATCATTTGCACCTCTCTCTCCCTCAGTTTGCACATCTGTAGCATGAGTGCAATATTCATTGACGCATTGTTTAACAGTCCTTAATCCTCTGCACATCTATGGGTACTTTACTGGAATTTTAAAGCTAATAAATTAAATGCAATTCCAATGGGATTTTGTCATATTGTTGCATTAGTTACAGGATTCCTAATAGAACAGCTATCTATATACAAAGAATTGATTATATCTGAAAACCAGAAAACAATTCAGCTATATCAGAAATACATACCACTAGAAATGACCCCGTCCAATGAAACTAGGAACCAAGCAATCCTAATATTAACTAACCCTAATATTACCCTTAACTGACATACCTTTAAATACCTATTTTAAGGAGAACAACATTCATGCTGTATTTATACAGATACAGTATCTACATCTGCTGTCAGAAATAGCAAAGCAAAATGTTTGAGGATTTTGTTAATACATTGCTCTGCATATTAGATAACATCTGAGAAGATGCATTTATGGAAAAACAGCACAGCTATTAAATAAACTAATGAGTGATACACAAATACACAATATTTGATTAGCAAACAATAATCTAGATTTGCCTTTCTTGATGAAAATTTTCTTCAAAAATGATTTACCCGAGTAACCTTCTCCTCACGTGAATTTGCAATGTACAAATAGTCTCTATTCTTACAGTGATTTCTAAGTCATGGCAATAAAGAATGAACTGTCATTTGTTTCTTTTGTTTACACTTTGCTTCTCAATTGCTTCTTAATGTATTTCCAATTAATGTGTGACAAAACTATGCTGGGATTAAAAAGAATCCATTCAGACTCCCAAATCTATCGTGTAGTTATTATATATATATATATAAATACAAGACAGACATATATGCACACACATCAACTCATCCAGGAATTTGTGGAATAAACCTGAATCAATTTAAACCAGTTTGAGAAAAAGCAAGAATATAAGTTGCAGAAACACCTTTCTGTACCTGGTTAGTTAAAATTCAGTTAGTTTTCTCGTTTGGCTTTCTCCTCAACTCCTTAACTGCAAAACCACTCAAATAGACCAGGCCCAGGGTCAGGGCTGAAAATACCCATTTTGCCACAAATCCCATAATCACCCACGTCCCCAGAAATCCCAAGGTGCTCCGGCTGGAGCTGTTTGCCGACACCGCACCGTAGTGCACAGCAAGTAAACATCCCCACCGCAGAAGCCATCATACAAGGTGAGAAACTTATTGACCTTCCCCTCGAACTCCCCGGAGCCCTGGCTTTACATTGGGCTGCACGTTTGGGTCACGTTTGTAGCCCAGCGACAGCTACAGACCCTGCCAGAACTGCCTTTGGTCTGACAAGCTCCCCTCTGCTCAGTTTCTGGACGAAGGAAAGAAAAAACCAACAGCTCCACGCTCCTTGTATTTGCAAAGCTCTAAAAGCTCTAGAGACATAAGGGGAAGGAGCTGACTTCTTGCAGCTGATCAGAGAAGAGAAAGAAGATTGAGGCCTTTATGCAGAATGTCAGGATTTATATACACACACACCAAGAGGGGCTGTCATCAAAATAAGTCTCAAGCTGCACACCAGACTCTTCGGATAGAGCATTAGATTCAAGGTGCATAGGCTGAGGAATCCCATCAACAGCAGTTCTGCAACAACAGCCTGCCAAGAAAGCCAGGGAGGCTCTGAAGAATGACAGGGCAGGGAATGGGAGAAAGAGCGTGTTTATCCATATGGTAACATCACTCCATCCATGGTAACAACACTCACATGGCTCCTACTAACGCACCATACGTAGTAATGCGCTTGAGAGGAAATCATTTTCAAATATATTGTCTTCAAATTATTATGATTCATGCTAGCTTGTAAACTCCTTGGAGCCAAGTACTGCAGTCCCTCCCCAGTCCTCATTCAAGCAAAAATCTTGCTGGAGTCAACAGGAGTTTGCTTATACAAGGAGAAAGTGAAAAATATGAATAAAATAGGGATATGATTCACAGTATGCATAAAAATTATTTTGGTTGTTCACACATTCTGACTATAAATCATAATAAAAAGATGCTGTCCTACTGATGACCTAGTTTTCAAAATTTGTACACATTTATTAATACAGTTGAAGACAAAATTCAGCACACATGCAGAAATGAACTGTATCACCTAGCTGACAGCCTGCACTCAACATACCCCATTTTCCTGGTCAGTTCTGCTGAGTGCTCCTACACATACACATATTGTGTTAAGTTAATTTGGCACAAGTATTTTTGGGGGGGAAAAAAATCAGAAAGAGTATATTTGATTAGAATGGGAAACATTCTGGTTTTGCTATGGTGCCATCACATAAAAATAACAGTGCTACTGATTTTTTTTTTTCTAACAACACAATTTGGGATTTATTCTGGAGAATTTGGGGGCTTCTCACAAAAAAAAAATACTATGCTAAATATTTAGTTATTATGTAGGTCATGTTTAATTCGTTTTACTAAGAATATTATTAGTACAGACACTTAAGAAAACAATTAGAATTGTTTTATTATTTGTAAATTATATGTACTGAAGTTTTTGTTTTACCATGACATGGAGTACTGCTTTTCTTCAATCATTTACTTTAATTTCTATTCACTCCCCGCTCCATCCCCTTCATCCTCATTTTCTGCTTAGCCATGGCACTGCCAATGCCTCCCCAGTGGCACTTCCACGCTTTGCGGTTCCCTTGCACTTTCCATCTCTCCTACCAGCAGGACTACCTACAAGTTTTAATTTAAAACTCTCCTCCTCCCCTTCCCAACCCTCCTGTCCTTCTACTTTTCATCCAAGACATACGTGTGTCTCTCCCTGCCTGTGCAAGGGCCCAGCCTGTGTGCACAGCTGCGGATACATACGCTCCTGCAGCCGGTGCCCGTGGTGGGGGTTAAGGCACCAATGTGCACTTATACACACCTATGTGTGTGAGTAGGTGTACACACGGGTGACTCTGCATGGGGGCACAGATAGATGCCAATTATCATCCCTTCTCCTGAACTCTGTGATGGAATGTAACATGCACCAGAAATTTATCATTATTAAATTCTGTTTCGAAATCATACCGTAAAAATATTTTGCCTTAAGCAAATTAAATCAAATACAGAAGCTCAGTATGAAATAGCAAATGTCTGCATCTGATATCTTTGAATCTGTTAGAGAGTCTGAACCCAAACTAGAACATGAGAACATCATAAGTGACAGGATGATTGTATTTTTAAATGGAAAGTAATTTCCAAACTGCTGAGCCCCACGATACGATCTTCAGAGGAAGCGAGCAGCCTGATCCCGGGCTGTGCACATTAGTGAAGCTGCAGCCTATTGACACGGAGCAGCTCTGAGCGGGAGGACAGCAACCCATGGGGAACGAGGCGAACTCCAGACTGAAACAGAGGAGAAGGGAACAAAAACCTTCCAGAGCTCAGGACGAGGACACAAATGCTAACAAATTCTGCTCAACCTAAATGACACTCTCAGCTGCTGAACCCCCAGTTATCACCAATACAAATAACATATACAAATAAGCCAGCATTAAAAACTTGGGTCTGATAACAGCACAAGTCCCATATTCTGAACTTTGACCATGTGTTCTCTTCACATGAGCAAAATTAAATATTTAAATCTTCAATGGAAGAGTTAAGACTCATTTTTCTAAAGGCTACTTTCTTTATACAATTTCTTTGCAATGAAGCACCTTAGCATGACTAAGGGGACTCTGCCTCGTGCTAATCTGTCACCTTTACGTTTCTCTGCTGCCTCTTTATTCGCCTCCCATTCTGCTGTTTTTCAATACAAACTGGTAACTCAGAAGTCATGTTGATCTTTAGGTACCAAGTCAACTGTCTTTTACCTAAACTTACTTTTCATTTCTTACTTCTCAAAGATTGGTCTCTGCAGATATAGTAGTTCCAATTCTTGCTCCTGGGTAACCCATTCTTTAAAAAGATAAAGATTGCCTAAGATATCTTATTTTAAGAGTAATAGGAAATGCACTCTACCATTAAATACTAGCCTAGTAACGCGACTTTTTTTCAGTGCCAACAACTCAGCAAACTCATACCAAATTCTCATCCTTTCGCTCCCTGAGAGCTTGAAGTAGTGCATCTCACTTTGTCTTGAAAATAAGGTATTCACCTTCAGTGCAGATTGAGATTTGCAGCCTGTATTAGTTAAAAGGATTAAGAGAGGAAGAACAGTTGTACAGTTAAAATACTCTCAAGCAGAAGGGGTAAAATCTGCAGCTCTGATGCCATCAAGATTTAGGAGAAAAACATTGAATCTCTTATGTGCTTGTTTTCCCTTATAAACATGGAGCCCCTTCCCGTTTCACATTTCCTCACCACATCCTTCAGAGACACAAGAGCAGCGGTGACGCTCACCAAGGCCAAGAGAGCGGCCAGGACTGGGCCCAAACGCAGAGCCCTGGCAGGACCGATACCACAAGGAGAAGCCATTTCACAAACCATCTCACGTTCATCTCTCCAGCAGTTCGACAAACTGGAACTTCATGCTAGGCTCTCTACATTGAGACAGCAGGTCTTTCCTTCAGAAAGAAAAAAACATATATGTATAAAAGTATATGCACACCTCTCCATCAGATATATAATGGTCCTGATATTCTGTGGCACTTCTTTCCATCATTGCATCTATGTGGACTACATTCCATTTAGCCTTCTGTCACCCCACATCATTTCCACAGACGTATAATTGTTATTACATTTTCATCAATACCTAATTTACTTTGAAAACATAACAATCTTTGTCCACCTCCCGACAGGAAATGATTTTTGTTTCCTACCCACCATAGCACTAGCGCTGCAATAATGAAATGTCTCCAAATTATTGTCAGATGTGTTTCTCATTTTGAAATGACATCATTACACAGTCCCCCATTACAGCCAGATAGGAACAAAACAGTAACTTTTCAGAAGTCACATTTCTCAATCAACATCCGTTTACAATTTTAATAGTGCCATCCGTCAGATGCACAGGGAAGTGATAGTTTGTTTCATACAGACCTGCTGTCAGCCCCCGTTCTGTGTCACCATCACCCAGGAAAAACACAGAAGATATAAATTTGCTTCGGTAATGTCTTTATACATGGACTCCACTGCGTAATGGTTTCTGACTAGCAGAATGCAAGCATGTTCAAGATGTGCAAAATCAAGCAGAAAAGTATTTTTTGTCATTTCCCACAGTGAGACACCCAACTTCTCACCTGCTGGTTTTGCTACTTTTGTCAGAACTGAACAGCAGTTGGGGCCACCAGACTCTGTTCCTGCGAGTCGTGACAAAATGCCACACTTAAGCGGACGCAAAGGAGCAACAAAGTGCAAAGAGAGCACATGGCACCACTTGGCATCACTTTGCAGTGCCACCACTGTGACCACTCGACAGCCAGGTGGGACCAGTAGGAGCAGGAACTTTGCGCTGCTGCCATTTACTCTGTGAACTGAATCTTACCAATTCATGTATTTATCTCTACCTACGTGCATTTTCGGAGTAACGGTTACAAAGACCTGAGTGGTTATGAATGCTCCATGAAGTGTAAGACTAATAAATGGTGAATGACTAGCTCAAGAGAGACGTTGCTATCCTAGCAGAGGTCTTGGCCCTTGCCAGAAGCATTTTCAACATGCTGCCCCTGCCTCTGAACAGGATCACTAGTTTATGCCAGGGATATTCTATCAGGAGGCAAAAAGCATCATTGTCACTCTGGACATAGTGTTCTAAAATGTGCATTACATGCTCAAATTCCTAAATGTCCCCTTGCCCAGGACTTGGTTCATACCCTGGCTGAATTCTCCGGACAACTAGCATCTCTTCTTTTTGCATAGATCATTAATATACATTACAGAGAGCAGGCATGAACGAACAACCTGCTGGAACTCCGTACTGCAGCATACAGTCATTTCTAAGCAAGCAGTGTGTTCAAACAGCTCTCTTGCTTCCTGGAAAGTCTGAATGGTGCTAATATAGCAGGAGAGCCGTGCCTATAAAACGTTGCAAACAGTGAGTAGGCATATCATATTTGTGCTTTGCTCATCAGAAGTGTGATAGCTGAACACTATATATTGTTTCAAATTTAGCAATCAGTAATATAGGAGGATTAATAAAAAAACAAAAATAGTTTTACAGTTAAAACCTGTTTTCCCTTGATAGCCTGGTTAGACTTTCTGCTGGAAGTAAATACAGAGGTTGGTTCATGTACTTCATTGCAGTTGTCAGCAGAAGACTATGAAAATAATGATAGCCTTTATGGAAGCTTTTTTTTTTTTTTTTCTCCTCTCTCTCTTTCTCTTCATTTGTGGTTATCTAACTTATTGCCACTAAGCTTGTAGGTAATGAGTCTTCTATCTTGTCTAATGATAGGAATTAAATAAACTCAGCCCTCTCCAGCCCTGCTTTGAAAACCTCCCTTCTGATGTGCCATCAAAGCAGCCCAGAGCAGGCTTTAAAACCAGAGGGTTAAACAACCTGCAGCCCTCCCTGCTCCCACCTGCTGAATCCCAGGGCCAAGAACTGGCAAAGCCGTCCACATCCCCCCGCCAGCTCCAACTACTGCAGGCGACCACTGCAGCGGCACTCAGGGCCATCCCGGGACACGTGCTGAGATAGGGGTGACAAGGGGGCAGTGGACAGCTGAGAGCACCTTTCTCAGAGCAAAACCCACAAGGGTAGCTAAGAGAACCATCACAGCACTGACCTGTTTTATGAGCATATTACTGTTCTTAAATTAGACCAGGAGGACCCCACATGTATGATTTTTCTTTCACTCAAAAGCACACTGCTGTTTTGGAAAACATCCCGATGTGTATGAAGACTAAGAAATCCCAATCCATTAATACTTTTCCTTAGGAGTTAATTTCATCTCTGCCTAACTCTATAAAAGGGTTCTTGCATGGAGGTCAATAGAGTTGAACTAAAGCTGTGCAAAATGTTCAAAGAGCCACATGAAACCATATAAAGCTCACCAGGTCTAAGGTGTGCACTAATAATTTGAACCAGCAGGGCTTTTCTCTGAATTTTATTGAGCTGTAGTAGCTTTCATTAAATTCAGAAATGTAATTTTTAGCACAATCTAGAATTGTGCACATTTCTAGATGCTAATTATTATGCTTTTTATCTCCCCTGCTCTCCCTTTCCCAGGTTGAACGCAGCAGCACCAAGTCATTTGGTGAGTTGCTGGGTGCCTGACTGGCTCAGCATGAGCAGCGCGCAGCAGCCACCGTGACACAGGCGCTCCCCGGAGCTGCCCTGCATCATCCCCACTTCCAGAAGGAAATCAGGAAAACCCTTAACGCGACCGCACACCAACGAGAACATGAGGCAACCGTCAGTGCTCGCTGGGCGCTGGGACGACCTGAGGGCTGGAGCGCAGGTCTGGGCTCCAAGCAAGGGGTCCCCAGTTCATTCCCTCTGACAAAGCAATGAGGTGGTTACGAATCCCTGCTCATTTCCACACCACCTTTCACTGCCTGCTTGTGTAACACGGGGGAAAAGCGCATTGGTGTTAACCCTTTACATGAGGTATACGAGCCAGGTATACACGGCGCTCACAAAACTCCTAGAACAGTAATTCTAATCGGAAAAGTGTTACGTGGATAGTTATGCCAGCCAACTTTACCACCGCTTCATTAGGGATTCGAGTCTACAATAAAACAGCAGTGGAGAGCTAGGAGAGGTTTTGTTTCCTCAGTGACTCACTTGTTAGTAATTCACCCAGAAACACCTAAGTGTAACATACGCACTGTGGTCTCTTGATTACACCTGCTGAAGAAATAGTTTTACAGTCAAAAAAATGGTTTTAAGTTTGCATAAGAATTGCAGATTGACACAAAGTTATAAAAACTTTGGATATACCACTTATAGGTGGGAACTGGAACTCCAGGAAACTTCAGCTCATCTAAGTCCAGTATTTTCAGCAACTGCATGGATGCATAACTAAAGTAAACAGTACTAGCAGAAGCAGTTCCCTATATAGACAAAAACACACACACAAACACGCACACACACACACTGGGAAGAGCACCTTGGGAAGGGAGGAAATTTCAACAAGCACTAGCCAGGGCCAAATAAGCTAGAACAGTCAGGGAATGAGCCTGGCAATATTTTTCATCAAGGTAATTCTTATGTAAGTAGTTTTAACTCAAATTGCTAGAGACTTACTGTATTTAAATGTAAATTGAACTAGAAGTTCTGATAATAATTGAGCTTTTAAGACAAAATAGGATCAAGGAGATGAAAATGCTACTATTGATTTTAGTGGAAGTATTGCATCTTTTACAAAAATAAGACATTGTTGAATTTGATGAGGGCAATCAGAGCAAAAAGATGCAAGACATGAAGAAAAAAAAAACAACACAGATGAATAACAAGTGGATGCCTCAAGAATTCAAGTAGTAAGAGACCGCTAAAATTGGCTATTAAGGAAAAAACTTAAAAATAGTAATAATAATTATGAGTGACCAACAGCAGTCTTGTGCTGCAAGACTGTGGTCTTCTGTACTTCTCTAAAAGGGAGGCCACACTGTGCCCTCATGAGACGCACAGAAAGAAGATGGGGCATGAGCAGCACATATGCCCATCATCCTGCTTCCCTCTCCAAGCCAGAGAGGGTTTTGACTGCAAACCACAGAAAAAACAGATTCCACAATATCCTCTTTTTTTCCACCCACATTTTCATTTCAAGCTTCAGCTCACAGAAACATTTTGCAGGAAAAAAAAAATCCAACTTTTCCCAGTACTTTTTTCCAGTTGATTGCTGCTCCCTGGCACCACTTTTAAGTAACTGCTTCACAGCTGAACCAAAGCAGCCAAGTCAGCAGAATCGTGGCCTCTCCATCCTCAGCGGTCAGACAGACTCCGTGGAAGGGGCAAAGGTGAGGAAGACGCGGCCTAACAGGCCAATGAGGAATACGCGGCAGCTCCCCGGCCCTCGGCTTTCACAGAACAGGGATTTTGGGCAAAGCTTTTCGGGGCCAGCCCGATGAGGACCGGGTGCACAGGGCACACTGCCAGGCCTGGACGTGAGGGAGCGCCGAGCCCACCCACTAAAGCCACCAGCAGCAGCGCACACGTGTGACGAACTCACCAGCCTCCCTCTGCTCCATAGCTGCGGAGGCAACAGCAAACAAAGACCAAGCTCTGTTCCTCCGTTTAGCGAGCAGGCGGGCAAACAGGCAAGTGCATGGGAGTCTTCAGGGAGCCTGCAGTGCCTGGGCACCGCACTGCACACCCAGAGGCCCGACTCCCCTCTTGGATCCTGCTCCCCCTCGGCTCAGCCCTTGTCTCTGCCTCCTCTTGCGTTTTCCCAATCCCACCTCTGCTGCCTCTGCTTTGCAGCTCACCCTGCCCAACCAGCTCCCGCACTGTCTGCTGGCTTCTGCCTTGCTTTTGGGGTTCCTTGGAAGCCTCTCTCTGACCTGTATTTACTCCATCAACCCTGAAGGGATACATTTAAGTCCCCCGGGGTCCAAGATTTTTGAATATTAAATTTTAACCCCATTACTAATTTTCTACTCTGGCATCAGCTTGGCCTAACCCAGAAGTACAGTCAATCCCTACCGAGGCCATCACAGGTTCTTTAGACATGATTTTCCCTGCTGCCAACTTCCATGGAATCTGAAGCGCACCCCATCTCTTCACACCTCCGCTGCTTCCAGGTGTTCACCACTGACAGCCTGGCTCGGCTCGTCCCCCAGAGCTGCTAGAGTAAAGAGGAAAAGGAATCACAGCTCTGCTGCCCCTGCAATTTCTACTTAGATCATTTTCTTTCAATCAAAGTTGAGAGTGGCACTTAATGGGGCCCTATCCAAGTGGTAGATCTATAGACCAGCCTTTTGAACAGCAGTTTACAAAAGATGATCCAGAAAGTACTTTACAAATATGCTGTTGTTGATCTTTTAACAGAAGGGAAAAATAAAGCGCCAGCGTCGCTGCAACACTTGCCCTGTGTCACGTCTGGTACCAGTGTAGAACTGGATAGTATTATGGAAACAACTCTTTCCTGAGAGAGTAATTGTTCATAAAGGGCACTCCTGCATCCTCTCTAAATTACTTGTATTAAATTATTGTCATGCTTTCTTGTTCTACAATTCATCATAAGAACTGCATTTAGAATTATTTTAAAACATTCATACTGTTTGACAATGAAAATTTCCATTAATGTAAAAATCATAAGCAGTAATTAAAGTGATGCTCTCTTGGAAGAGTCCCTCATTTCTCACAAATGTATAGAAATACAGAACAACCAAACTAACAAATACTATTTCACCACTTTTCTTTTACTTTCAATAATTCATAAGTCTAATATTTACTCTATTACCTGTGCAGTATAAATATTAATGACACACCACTGCAAACTTGAGAGTACTTTCTGGACAGAAAAACAGCAGGGAACTTTTGCCCTTGTCCTGAAGAGAAAGCATAGTCACCATGATTTATGACAAAAATGACAAAATCTTGTAATTACAGCTAATGGAACATTATTTTATGGAAATATTTTACCAGTTTCTAAATGCATTACACAAAGGTTTGAGAAATATTCACCTTAAAATTAATGTATTACATTCAAGTAATTACAATTTTTTATTGCATTATAATGGTCTATGCTTCACATGTAAGACATTTCCCATTTTGCATATTTAACATTACAGTGCATTGGTAGAAATGAAGGTTATTTTGCACTTTGACTGATGGATTAACTTCACCTTATTTGTAGAGGAAAGAATTGTTACATAACCTGCATGGGGAAGAGATGGAGGTGCGGCAACCCCTCCACCTCTAAAGAAATAAACTAAATAGGATTCTTTCCTTGGACGCTGCACAAAGTGAAAATGACATTCATCTCTGATTTCACCAAGTTAATCCAGTCAAAGTCTGGAAACTTCTGATGACCTGAATCACTAAAACACACTCTTCTCTTTCCCTGGTGCTACTACTAGAAACGATTCAGCTTGGAGTTCTTTCATGCAGCAATTCCATACAGTTCAGCTCAGTCACTTGAGTCAGATTTAGCATTTGCACAGCACTGACACACATACACACACACACGGAGTAATGAAACTAGTACTCTCTCTCTCTGACATTCTTTAAAATGACATAAGTATCTGGTGAGAGATTGTCATTTTATACAAAGAACAGTATAAAACTGGACTTTGAAACTAACAGTTCATTTAGTTCATACAGTCACTCTCCTCCCCCAGATTTTTTGCATTTACTAGAAGAGCAAAACAGGCAGATATCTTACTTCCCCCTCTGAAGCTATACATCTTTAAATGCATTTCTGACATTTAGACAGCTCCCTATTGACTGGAAGATGCCAGAGATGGGCAAAATGCTCAACTATCAACTATTTATTTCACTGCCATCAGCAAGAACTCATACACCAAATATATATTAGCAGGTGAGTGAAATGTGGTATTTTTGGCAACCTTAGCAAGTTTTTGTTCTCCGATTTTAAATAGAGGCCTTTTCCCCCTAGAGTTTGGCCTTCTGATCTAAGCCCCAGGTGACAATACCCCTAGTTCAATATGCAAACATCGAGATCCAAAGCACACTCCGTTCTGTAGGGGCGCACAGGCGCTGCAGGGCAGCGACCGCACACATGCCCTTCTGTTTCTGCCACAGGGAGTCCAAGGGCACTGGTGGCACTGGCACCCATTCCAGCAGCCGCCGGTGAGTTATGGCATGAGCAGGAATTTCTGTGCTACCAGGTTTCAAACGTTTATCAGATTATCAGCTGCGCTGCTATGGGGTGACATCCGGGCAGTGGAAGTGCAGCAGTCAGTGCATGGATGCTGATGTGTCCTGAACTTTCACAGCAGCCATTTATGAACATTCACACGGGAAACACAGGAGGTTGGGAGCTGTATTGGGGTTACCATGTGATGAAAGAGCAAGAAACAAAGGTCCCAGCTTTAGGGTTTCCAGGAAGAGAGGAGCTTAACACTTCTCTTCTTTTTGATCCTGTGTGTCATGGAAATACTGCCCACCGGTAATCACACCAGGGAGTGGTGAAGAACAGGTGGGAAGGTAGATACACACTTGAAGAAAGGAGAAAAGACTTGCTAAAATCTGCCAAAAACATTTGGATTTGAAATAGGATGACTTCAGTCAGTGTTATCACACACAATATTAAACAGCACATCAGACTTTCGGTGTGAATACGGTAAAAATAGACGAGGTCTGCACATGAGGACAGGAAACTCGAGTAGGTCTCTCCCAGCAGTGAGGCTATGACTCCATGGTTACTCTCCAAGCTCCTTTTGGCTGCCCTGTGCCACCTCCTGCTCTGCAGCTGCACAGCTGATGCCTTGGAGGTGCCCTTCCAAACCCTATCAGGAAGGAGCTCTCTGGCATGGCAGGAAGGTGACCTGCTCCTCAGCAGCTGAGAGCGTGGATCCCAGGTCAATTAACGCAACCAAAAGAGCAGGCTCTGCGGGTGCTCACTGGAGGTACCAGCCCCTCAGCTGGGGCAGCCACAACAGGGGCTGCCCAACATGGGGACCTTCTCCAAAGGCAGGAGGGAGGGCTCTGTACTTGATGCAGCGTGAAGACTGAAGACCCTGGTAAGAGTCCCTCTTCCAGGAATGGTGCCAAGGAGCAGGTAGCCCCGGCTCTGGACAGTAAAGACCTCTGAAGAGGTCAACACAAGTCCTTACTTCATTTTATCAAAGCAGAGAAATCGGGCTGCAATGCCAGCTAAAGCTGCACGAGGGTCTACTGTCAAAGCAGAAAGACCGAGAGAGAGCAGCCAGTGTCGTGCTCTTAGTGCGGAGCTAGACGATAACAAGACTAGTAACTGCCAAGTTAGTCCCAGACACGCTCTTATACCGAGATTGTGTTGATGCTGCATCATGAATGCTCCCAGGCCTTATTTTAAGCTTTTTTCCCACAGCCTAATCCTTACACCAGGTGAGTACTTAAGGAAGCCAACGAGCCTTTTTGACTTGGCTCTCTATGTAAACACTATTCTGGAAATAAACAACTTTCATGGCCTGCTCAAGCAGAAGAAGACCAGCTTTGTTGCAGAAACACTGCACAGAAAGCACTCACGGAGGAGCTGGTGCTGAGCGGGTGAGAGGGACACGGGGCCTTCACCAAGTCTCCTCCAAGTTCCTCAGTGGGTAAATAAAAGAATTGGATCGTTAGAAAAGGGTTATGGCCAGTTTCTACTGATCCTCCCAAGGGAATTTAATTTTTTATGGTCTCCTTGATTACATGTGCAAGGGGTCAGATCACTTTTGTAACACGTAAGGTTTTATGTCATTTTTCAACTGCCAAGGTAAACGATTATGGCTTTTTCCCCTCTAGCACCAAATAGGCTATTGTTGTTAATGTCTGTTACATTAATAGAGTATGCAATATTAAGGAATATAAGATATTTATAATGAGTTATAATACAGCTATATCCTCAACAAATCAGATATCAATTTTTAATGAATTGGTTGCAGAGTCTATTAATTTAGTTATAGGATACAAAACTAGCAAATATATTCACTCTCAGGCACTGAAGGACAAGAAAAATATTAGCCAGGGTCAAATGCTGTTCTACACTTCTAAAAGAAAAGAGTAAGTTAGCTACATAGAGTTTAATTTAATGAAGATAACCTCCTAGTATCACTAAATATAAATGAAAAGCTTAGCTACTGTTTCCACAAGGTGCTTCTCCATAATGATAAAATGCTGAAAATATCTACTTGTAGAGCCTAGATGTCAGGAATTCCCTGTTGGATTCAGCCTAATTTATACTGAATAATATTATATCCATGGTCACAAAGTTTTTGATTCTGTCTATGAAAAAAGACAGTATTTAAAAGAGAACTATTTTCTTTCTGCTTATGTGCATACATATAAATACTTTTTTGATTTTCAATCCTAAAGTTTATTTCCTTGGGCTATTCACAAAATTTTATAGATTAGCTTTTAAAACTGCATTTCCTCCCACCCAGGGAAAATAAACAAACAAAACCCCCACATTCTACCTCTAGAAGTTCCAAATAGAGCTGGAGTCACTTCACTGTGTTAAATTTAACAACGTCATTATAAAGGTCTTAGGAAAAATCCTAAGCAAATTAATAGTGATAAAAAAGACATGCTACAGACCACACTGTAAATTTTAATCTATTTGCTCTAGCTTGAGTAGACTAGTTAGAAGTCAGTAGCAAGTAGAAGATTTTTTCCATCAATCAAGGTCTTTTTTCTGGTAGTGAGGCTTGACTTGCAACGTACAGCTCAGTCTGCGACATATGATAGCTGCACACTGAAAAATTCATTTAGTCTATCTCTACTTAATATCACTGTATGACTATTATATAAATCTTTATTCTAGATTATTTTACTTCCTTTCTCTCTGCCTCCTTCATGTTGACACTAAAAATTCTCATTTCATCTTCACCTCCCTGCATCACCCTTCGGGATAACTTGGGCAGACTTTTCTGTATACCGCTGGGTATAATAGCACTGACATTACAGTACTACCAGCAGACATGCTGCACTGGAGAACATGGGAGGTTATTTAATTACACTATACTAACCACTCATTTTCATCAGAATGATACTCCTGATAATACTTCTGATAAACATTTAAAAAAAAAAAAATCTCTTTTCTCTGGTTCTTGGATCACTAGCGTTCATGCATACCTCCTTGAACCCAACTTTTCTGCTTGCCTATCTGCAAATATGATTTTAAATCTATGAATCCATCTGGGTTATCCTCCACTAAACAACAAGAGTATTTCAGAGTAACATGGTCTGCTGGGAGCGCCTGCTGAGGGCCCTTCCTTTCCTTCGGTGCACGGGTTGCCACGAGGCCACCACCTCCTGCTGGCTTTGGTGGCACTCAGGGAGCAAGCAGCAAGGTGAAGGTCCAGCATGGGGCGAGGAGAACGTGTCCCTCATGTCAAGGCTAACACATGCCTTTAGCTTATGTTCTGCCTGAATTAATAACATTTCACATCCTGTGCTGTATGGAAGGAATTTAAAGACATCTTCCAACTTTTATTTCTCACTAGCAAGTTCCTCTGAATTCAAAATCCTGTTGTATTTCACAAGCAGTTTACTGAAAACTCCTATCTAATTGTTACCAGATTATTCTGCAACATTTTTCACTGCTTTGAAGACATTAAGCAAGAACACCAGAAAAATTTAGTGAATGAAGAAACAACAAAAACAACAACTAGTTGAATTAAACATCTCATTAAAAGCATTTATAGTAAGATAAAATAGCAGAAAGGGAAGACATCTGGATGACAATTTAATTTATAAACTGCCTTCCATCCATTAATCTCAAGGCCTTTGAAATCTGCTATAAGTTTCATCCTGGACAGTAAATATCATAACAGTCATTTCACTAAGAGGTAAAATTGGATTCAAAGAGATTTTCTCTATATCAGAAGTTACCAAAAATAAATAAATAAAAGCATGCCAAGAAAACAAAATAAACAGAATGAAATCATCAGTTTGACTTCCAGATTCTCAGAGCATTCACCATTATCTGAACAAAACAAAATGATATTTAAAATTCTTCTTAGAGTTGCGAAAAGGAGGCGGGTGAAGAGAGAATAAAACAAGGCGCCCGGGCCAGGAGCGCTGCCCTCCCTCCAGCAGCCGGGGTGTCCCAGGCGCTGCCTGCGGCCCTCGGCCAGGCCGGCAGCTCCAGCACGCACTGCTCTGCCCCCAGCTAGGGGAGCTCTGCCCTTCCACACAAACAAGGGAATCAGGACCACGGGGTCTCTACTAGTGTCAGCGGCCAGAAGCTCCTTCCCTCTGGAAGATCCTTGCCAATTAAAATATTTAAATACTGTGAGTTTTTTTGTTTTGTTGCATTGTTGCTTACAGCACCAGCAAAAACAGCTATTGCACTATTGTATCTTCACACCTGCAGCCCCTACACATCATGGCACATACTAATACTTTCCTGTAAAAGCAGCTACCTAAATGCAAACAACTGAGCAATCGTCCAAATTCTCCATAAAAATGAGTTTTCTTCCTTTGTCATTGCCTTGTAAGCCATGGAATAACCTCGGAGCTCTTCTCAACATCTGAAGATGCAGTTCTCAGGAAGTACATTCTTTGCATTCATTGGTTTCATCTATTAAGGATTTTAAATATATGTTACATAAAGATTTCCAATTTCTTTTGTGTAAAACACATCATAATTATTAGATCAAACAGACCTAATGAAATAATTCCACATCCTTCACAGAAATTCAGAAAAGCCCATATGTAGTGTTGCAACCTTTCAGTAGGCCACACACTACTCTGCTTCAGCAAGCGGAAGAAAAAACATATATGTACTAATTACTAGTATATATACTAACATATATATACACACACTAATTAGAAACTGCCATCTCTGGCGACAGAATGGCAGTGCCAAATTCTACATCAGATGCTGCATTTCCATCACAGTTCTTGCCATCATTAGAGGCTTGGCTTCCCACGGAATAGGGAGGAAAGAAGGGAAGAAGAGAGATCAGCAGTGGTCACCATGACACTAAAATAGTTTTCAGTGTAAAATATTCTTTGCTAATATACATCTTTTCCTCACTTCTCTTATAGAGCCCAACAGAATACTTGTAGGGGCTGAAAGTGCTGCAGAAGTGCAACATGTGTTCTAAATTTAAGGTGTCAGCAAATAACTCCCCTTTATGTTTTCAGCCCTCACTAAGAGGAGGAGCAGGATAACTGTGCAATGCAATGTGGCAAACATCTCCCACACCAAAGCTTACGGATAACCCCGAGTACTTGGACTTCAAATATTCTCTAGACATGACTATTAGAGCATTCAACTTGGACATAAAAAGAATAGACTCTCTTTTTATCCATGCAACACTTTCATTCACATAATCACCACCCTCTACATTTAGGCTTAACGCTAATTATAAGCAAACAAACAGTTATAATCTCAAAAAGCAACTTCCACATGCTTATGCATATTGGCTTAACAAAGTCCTTTCTCTTCCCTCCAAAACTCAATTAACAATAAACAAGCCCACAGACTATGAGTTTTATTAAATGCTATTTTTCCAAGCATTAACAGGACAAGGGTTTAATACCATGGAATTTTTAGCACAAAGAACTGTAGAGAAACTATTTTGTGGGAAAACGGTAAAGGAATCCTATATTAAAGCAGCAGGAGAAAGGATTTGGAAGCTACAGAACAGCTGTTTCAAATAACAATCATTTGCAACTGTACTATAGATTTTGGTTTTAGCTTGATAAAGTAACACAAATCTTTATGAACTCTATACTGTTGAATTTAGGATTAGAGCATTACGGTTAGGGCTGTTTATTTCAGAATACAGAAAACAGTAAAGCTCATTTTCAAATAAAATTATGAAATAGTAGTTGGAGAAATCTGAACTAGAAGCATGCTTCAGAAACATAAGTCTGCCTGTATACAGTTTAGTATGGTGCATATATACAATATGACTTTTGCTATTTAGAGATCATTGTTAAAGTATTTTATGAGTATCACAGCTTCGCTAAATAGCACATTTTTTTCTTAAAGAAAAGCAGATGCTTGTTTTCTTTCTAAGGTTGTTGCCTTGTTCACTTTTAAAACATTTTTGCAGCCTACTATGAGGGTACTGTATAGCTAAATGCCAAATGATAGCTTATATTTCTCTTGCTTACAGTAATAATGCCACTTTTCAGAAAGCAGTTGACTTGTACTCTACATTGCTCTTCCATTAGCTCATCTTGCCCTTCTATGTTATCCTTGCCATTCATCACCTGCAATTACATGTGTGAATTAATCCCAAACTCGTCAGCTCTGCCAGCTTGTCCTACTTGCACAGCTTCCAGCACAAAGCAGGGAGGGCACTTCCAACTATTCATGGGAAAGACAAAAGATATTAACACCTGAAAACCCTTCCTTTGATTTTCCTTAAATCCTTCATTGCACTGTAACAGAAGCAGGAGCTCTTTTGAGGTATCCTGCTTGTTTGCAGGTTGTGTGCCTATATATGAGAATTAACAAAAAGGAGCTGACCTAAAGCAACAGATGCTGCATTTTCATGTGCAACTTGCTGGCTGGGTCTGTGTCCCCCCAATATTCCCCAGCGGCCACTCACTGCTCGCTGGGCTGCCCAGGAGCAGGCAGGGCTGGAGCCCAGGCTGCTCTCTCAGGTAGCCAGGTCCTTTCCAAATAATCATTTTCCTCCTCAGAACTTAAAAAATCAAGACAAATCCTTTTGAGGCCCCTATAACCATTACTTCATAACCATTACTGAATGAAAAGCTGCCTCAGACCACGCAGGGCTGAAGTAAAACTGTACCTGATCTCAGCTCTTTGAAAGCAGGTCATAAAATGTTCCAACTGCCCCCACATATTCATTCCATTCCTCCCTATATGAGATATTTGACACCTGCTCTACTGACTCACACCACTTCACGTTTCTGTAGAATAGGCCTGGCTTTCAAAATGTCCAGCCTTTCCTCTTCAAATCTATCATTAATACAGAAAATGGCTCTTTAAGGTCCTTTGTGCCATAGTTTCTCTCTTACAAAGAGCAAACATTTTGGCTAGCACCGCGGCTCATGTTAAGAAAACACCGAGGTTGCTGCACAGTGGGTTCCAGCCAGGCTAGCTTGCAAGCCACAGCAGTATGTTTGTGAAAACATGCTTCAATACTGCAAAATACCTGTTCCGTGCTGTTAATAAATGTGTATTTCTTTTCCAAACAGCTGTACTTTTTTTCTTTTTAAACTTTTATGATATGCAGAAAGATATCTTACAACATAGCACAGATTATAGTAAAACGATGGGCAAAGGAAAATAGTGAATAGAGACAATATGGCTACTTGCAGATCATCATGGATGGATGCAATATTTTAAAATTCAAACGGTCTGTAATTGTTGCAGATTTTTCACACTTCCAACAGCAAACATTTTTAATGCTTGGTTTAAAAATGTTTGCAGCCACTAAAAATATTCAGTGGTTATGTAGGAATCAGAAAAATGTAATTGAAGTTTACGGGATAAATTAATTTGCACCAAAGTAACTACAGATTTCCATGGAGTTACCGGTTTGTGTCTGTCTCTCTCAACAAAGTGCTTCCAAAATTGTGATAACATTTGTGGAAACAAAACCATACAAGTAGGAGAGAATAAAAGAAAGACTGGGGTATCTCTTATTGAGTCTGTACAGCATTTAAAGATGCCCCTAATAGTCATATTCTGTTTTCTTTGGTCCTTCCATTTACCAATTTAATATTTCTCTCTCAAAGACATACATTTTAGAAAAAAAGAAAAAGATGAAATGTGGTGTTGAGTTTCCAGAGATATAATAGTTACATTAATAGTGACCATATTTAGAGAAAAAAAACACCAAAAAGTTATTTTTATTTGTTGCTCTGAAGGAAATCAAGAATCTAGATCAAAGGGCACTTTGATATGTTTGAAAGTTGTAAATGACCCATTTCCAGATTTTATAAAGTTAGGGTGCAATCTGGGAGCACTTGTGCCATAACTGGGAAGGACGGCTCTTCAGCGTCACATGTCACTGCTGTAAACATGTGAATCTGGAAGATATTTCCCAAGCAGGCAGCCATGTGTAACATTTACAGAACCTGTCATGAAAGAGCCGCAGCTGCAAAGTGCAAACTTGGCACCGTGTCGTCAAGAAGCCAGATGGGGGATGTGAGACTTTTTTCCCCCCCATCATGGAGAATTCCAGCTGGACCGAGTTGTTGGTGCCATCAACTTTTAAAGCAACACCTCGCCCAGCCATGAAACACTGATTATTCAATCACAAGCAGCAGAACAGAGGAATCGCTTTACGAATCAAATTTAGAAAGTCTTAATCACAGCAGTGTTTCATACAGACCGTGGGATAATTTATGACCATTTTGCAGCATGTCCAGATGTCACTGCGCTGAGACCACCGAAGTTATGTTATAAAAAAATAAATAAATACAGATTTAAGCTGCAGTCCAGACATGCTCTTGAAAAGCAAAGGTGCGAAACTGAATTCTGAAGTACAGGTATTTTTTATCTGCACATACACATACTTCATCTCAAAATCACCATCAGTTGAGATTCCCTCCATAGGGTCCCTGGGGAAAAAAAAAAAAAAAAATCTTTGAACATCGCATGGTCAAGCCCCTTCATGGATATGGAGGGATGGGAGAGCAGCGTCCTGTTCCTCCCTCCCCAACCCTCTGCTCCCAACTGTTTAGCCCTGGGCCTCTACTCATCACTGGCCGCCCCAGCCCCTTGGAGAGGATCAAGGCACCAGTATGGTAGGTGTGAACAGCACAGTAATTCCTGCGCAGCCCCAGAACATGAGGAGCGCTCCACCTGCTTCCTGCACACTGCCTGCTCCTCTGCTCCCTCCCAGCTCGCGGTGTTTGAGGATGCCCGGAAAAGAGGGACTGAAGTGCAGTAAAGCCCTTTGTGAATGTGAGTGCAGCTTTGCATCCGGAGGCCAGCGCTCCATGCAGTGGAACAGGAGAACCCAGGGACTGGTTGAAAACAAGAACAAACTGCCAAACATTGCCATTTTACATGATTGAAAGGGTGGTTGAAAAACTAGGCAATCTTAAATAAAAATCACTGTTAAATCACATATCTAAGGAGAGAGAATTCTCAATTTTAATTCCACACCCTTCCTATCATGGTTCCCAAGAGCCTGGTCCTGTGGTTCAGAGTTCACCTATTGACACCCAAGGCACTTGTGGGAGATGCTCTCTGCCAGGCACCTTTTCAAATCCTTGCAAAACTACACAGTGTTTGCTTTCCACTTATATTAAAAACTCTTAGGATATATTTTAAAAAATGACATATATAAACTACCAGATGGCATAAAAAACAACGACAGTTTGATGAATACAGAAATCAATGCAACTGTTTCTAACACCACTAATATGCAATATTTGTGATATGTAATATTCCAGTATAACATACAGTATTTCAAAATGAAATCTGCACTTAAATGCCAATATCCTCTCCTTCTGGCTTCTCACTTTATGACACTAACATAGGATCTCATTCACCAAGCCAATTGAAATTTTAATAAAAGAAAGCTGGAGTTTCTAATAAACTCCCGCAGCGAGCGGATAATACTAAACATCTTTAGCAGCATGGTGGTTTTTATTATTATTTTAGCTGTATATTAATATGCTAGTATTTGTAAACTCTCTAGTGTCACCAGATTTATTTCAAAAGGCTTCTCTGCATTCTTTTGTGAAAAGTTTATGTGACAATGAAATAATAATTTCACTAGGTCTTTGCTATATAGCTGTTTAAACTGAAGAAGATATATCTTACCTTAAAAGGGAAAGTATTGATATTATTTATCTCCCATTCGGGAAGCCAGTATATTGAATTTTCTTGTTGAGGGCAAAATTGTAACAGCAAGACTGGCAGCATTCACCATGAGAAGATTTATTACGATTCTGATACAGATAAATACTCATGCTTTTTTCTACTTCATTTGTGCCTGCCAGGCCAGGTGAAGGGTGTGTGAAATAGCCTGCCCAGCCACTGGCCAGAACCTCCAGCTGCCTCATGGCACTAGGTGCTGCAAACACTTGTGTATCCCCCCTCCAAGTTCATTTGCATCGCTCCCACTACTGCGAAGAGCTGCCCATCCACAGAAAACACTAGTGGATGTTAAAGCCGAGAAGCAGAAACTTCCTCAGACCATCACCCAGGCCTGTGCTCTCCATCCTGACAACAAGGAGCTTTTTTCCCCATGGGGTCCTTGTTATTGAGCTACCGAATCCCTCGTGCTTTCCTCTAGGATTATGTGATTTAAACATCACCAGCATCAGTGATTACAAGGGACCCAGTGAAGCCTGGGAAGTCCGTCCCAAAATGGTCTGTTGTGCTTGACACACACAGGATAAGATGTCGAGGAATAAAGTTCTCTTGAGCACAGAAACCTGCCACGGTGTTCAGTTCAAGCAGGTTACTTCTGGTATGTGGGTGGTAAATCAGTTATCTTTAATAGCATACAGTATAAAGCCATGCACCGGATTTCATAGCCACTAAATTTGGCTTTCACTTGCTCAAAACACACACGTACGACTTCCTGAATTTCAAGGGAAAAGCTGTGAATTTGTTGATGATGAAAAGCTACCTGATTCCTGATGACTCCTGATCTGCCTGCGCACTCCCATTAACTCGCTGTCCCTTTCATCTGCTCGGATCTCTCCTCAAATGCATCCCGCACAAACACCACTGCACAGGCACCTGCCCTTAAAATGACAAAGTTTGTATCAGGTTTTGCCAACTTAAAAAAATAAATAAAATGTATTCTCTGGCTTGCAAATGAAATGTATTCACAGAAGAAAATTCCTCCCATAAGCTGAAGAAGATCATCATTAACATTCAAGGAATGCGAACACAAGCTTCATAGAAAACCATTAAAATATAAGGCAGCTTTCAGCCTATTTTAAGAATTTCAGAGAAATTTTGCATTTTCTTTCCCATGATGCCATGGTGATGTCAGGCTGCATTTCAAATAAAATGACAATGAAATCATTTCAATTCCATGCAATGTGCAAAAAAGAGTCAATTTTTCTCTTGGCAAACTGAAGTCTAAAGTAATTAAGCACTGCTGTGTGGGTGGCAGCTTCCTCCTCTGAAGTCAGCCTGAGATAATTACCATATTAAAGTCAAAACATCATGTGCTGCGCTGATAGATAGATGGATGGAGAGATTGGGCATCTATTAAATGATCCATTTTGTTATGCTCCCTGGGAAATGTGCCATTGATGCCAATTAAAAATATATATATTCCAAGTGAGTATTTCTCTGTGACAAAACTTCTATTCAGTAAATTGAATTTATTATTTACTGATCATGAAGTACTTCAAGAGATAAAAATCTGGAGAGATAGGAACCTAGGAGGAGAATTACATACTTTACTAAGTTTACAAACCCCTCATTACCCCATTGCCACATTCACATAGTGTGCTGTGCAGCACAATTGGCAGGTAAGACACCAAGTTACTTCTGCTGTGAAATCTCTAACTCAGATAAAAATATGATCCTGTGGGCAAAACAAACATCCCCCAGGACTTCTGAACTCATTGGAGAAAGAGGGTTTCTCAATCCCAGTAATGAAGGTCCCTCAGAATACGCTCTTACTTAAGCATCTGAGTCTCTTAATATCAAGAGGGTAAACAAGTCAAAACTGAGGTGATACCAGTGATGTCAATCTGGGAATTTGTCAGGATTCGTCACAGCAAGACTTCACACACACACGTCTTAGACTATGTGATTAGTGTTAACATATACGAGTAGCCCTTTCCTGCATACTACTGTCACTCCAACAGTAAAGTGCTTCTGTTGTTAGCATTCACAGAAAATGATTCCACTGAAATTTAAATGGAGCAGCAGTTTTTATGCATCCGATCTGGATTTTATTTACAGTTATTTCAGAGGATGACCACTTGCATTAATCTCGATTAGTCTGGTATCTGCACACAATTACATTTAGCAAAGGAGAAGGCAAGTTTGTGCTACTGGGACCATTATGAGAGAAAAAAAAAAAAAAAAAAAAAAAAAGAGGCTCCTATCTGCTCTGCAGGTGATGCTTGAGCTCATTTAAATACTTTGAATGGGATTTACTCTTCCCTGTTTCTATAATAAAGGTCACAGAACTAAATATCTGCCTTTCAAATTGCGGATAGCAATTTCTGAGGCTCAAAAGAAGGACTTTTTCATGTTGACCAAACACAAATTAAAAGAACGTTGTATGAAAATACACGTACACCGATATTAAAACACTAATGAGTTTTCTCAGCAAGAAGTCTAAGCAATCTAAACAACATTAATATCAGATTCAGATCTTGCTTTGAAGCACCTGGCTTGGGCACTGGGATTCCTGGGGGGGGCTCAGCATCCATTTGAGTAAGCCCAGTATTTATGTTACTGTCTACAGAAAATTCTGAGAGATGCTCTTAAGACCTTTCTGTTTAACAGACTTAAGCTAAAATCCTAGGCTGAGTGAAGCTTTCAAATTATTCTGTGAAAAGTTTAAGAACTGTCTCACAGCAAGTGCCATCCGAATACAGGGCTTGTAACAGCAGAATTTCTTCAGAGAGAATTTGTATTTTCAGGATGCTGACAGCCAGATACCATTGCCACCTCTGACAGAGTATTTAGCACAGTGATACAATGGCAGAGAATGAAAAATCTGCAAACTCGAAAGAAAAAAATGATAAAATGGCAAAAGAGTTGCAGGGAAGAAGGAACAGCGCACAGAAAGAGTTGGAGTCTGCTTGCCTTCCCCTTCTTCAAGGTCAGGGGAGTTATTACAGATTTACATTAACATAAGGAAAAATGATAATAACAAATATAAATGCTTCCAGAATTAATGTGTTTAAATATTAGCATTAGCAAACTAAAAGCAGCACAAATAAAAAAGATGATGAAAATTTAAGAACAAACTGACTTTAAAATAAGTACTTAAAAATTCCCCATAAACAGCTTGTTCTAAGCTTCTTCCCATTTTTAAATAGCTTCAATTTTAATTGTTCAACATCATTTTTTCCAAGTTTTCCTTTAACCTAGAAGGCTAGAAATTTTCTTTAAAAAAATGAAATTTTAAATGCTCTAAGAATAATATAAAACCCAAAAGATAGGTTTAATAAAAAATAAAGGTAAGCAAGTATGCAGCATCAACAGTGTGCCTTGAGTTCCTCTGAAGTAGAATGTAAGATGTATTTTCTGTTCCGAAATCAGCCTTTAATTAAAAAGGTGATTATTGCTATTGGCCTTCCCCCTACCCGCCCCCTTCAATTTCAGTCATCTTTGACAGCTAATTTGCTGCCACTATCCTGCCCCATTACACAATGTACAGTGTTCCCCTACAGGCTGTTGCTTTCTTCTTATTTAAATAGCTATCAGATACGTTTTGGTAGTGGTTTATAACACTTCCATTATTTTATAGATTTTTGTCATTGAATTCTAGGATAAACGCATAATATCAAATGCTTGGTAATCAAAGCAAGAATTTGGGAAAGTAAACAAGTTTAACCCTCCACTGCCAGAGACAGCACTGTAAATTCTGCTGGAGATTCTCCCATCTCACAATCGTACACGTCACCTTCCGCTGAAACCTCATCCACGATCCTAGGTCGCTTTTTGCAGCTCTGGAAACAGGAGGATCGCACGGCCCAGGGGAACCAGGTAACTTGTCACCAGTGCAGCAAGAGCTCTCAGACAATCCCTAACGCCATTTCTCCTCCCAGCAAATGGAATTAACTGGACATGACCATAGATTTTAATGAGGTAACAACAAAATTACATCTTGGAATAACTCCTCTAATTCACTAGGAACTCACATCCCATAGGAAAAGCCATTTACAAGCTGGAAGTGCCCTTCTATAAACCTACCTGCAGTTTCGTGTCATTGCACCTGCCTTACCTCCTGGCTCCTCAAGCAGAAAGGTAGTTCCACACAGACTAACAAGGAGCATGTCCAGTCGCTGGCAGATTTTGTTAAAGAATTTTGAGCACTCAAGGCCACGGGTCTGACTTTCCTCCCACAAGATCTGGGTAAAGCAGAACCATTTCCAACTTGTGCAAACTCAAGGCATGTGCTTTGGAAAAACTGATAACAGCACACTAAGCTCAGAACTACTCAATGATTGAAAGATTCCAGTGCAAAGAGCAGCAAAACACACCGTAAAAAACTTGAGAGCTTTGGATAGGCAGATTCTTAAAATAATCCATACTAGATACTAGTAGTAGTACTACTATTTATAACAGCAACACTACAGATTCTCGTGTCAGGGCAGCTTTCTCTACCTAATTATATTTCGCTTTAATCCATTAGTCTGTCAGAGTGAAGGAAGCACACAGGAATTTCCACGTGAAGAGGCCAGGCCTCTCCTTCCCGCACAGGCAAACACCTGCAGGGCCTCACGCCGCCCCACGGCTAGCGCTGCCGTGCCAAGTGCTAAACAGACCGACTTGCAATTGCCAATAATCTGCATGTTAAACAGGTACTGTGGCTCATAGATGAAAAGGAGATGCACAGACCCAGGAACAAGCACGTGTGTTTGGAAGGAAGTCTGCGATCCGAGGAGGTGGCAGGCGAGTGGGCAACGACAGCGTGTCGGAAGGACTCTCGCTCCCGTAAATATATAAGTAAATGTGTGTGAATTCTTAAACCATCTGGGCCTGAAGGGTGGGGAGGGATGTTTCCAAGTAGGAAGCAGCCAGGTTCGGAGAAATAAATAGCTGCATCCATTTTCCGGATATTTGTGAAAATTGTAGTTATCAAAGAGAAATACACAGCCCAGGAGAATGGATAGTTTCATACACCTTTGGAAAGCTCCAGATTACTTCGGACGATCTACAAAGTAAATTACAGCAGCTAACAATTTTCCACTGGTTGGGGTGGGGCGGAAGTATTTTAATTGTTAAAAGAACTGGACATTGTACGTTTCCATTTATTAAAATTAGCAGTGCTCGTAGTTCTCAAATAGAGCATTTTATTTTGATGACTACAACTTCATTTGTTCCTCCTCATAAATAGGCTAAGTGCTCAGAAATATTTAAAGCTATTGTATCCAGCACAAGGCCCAGTGTTTGTATTCTTGAAGACAGAGTGACATCTAAAGGGATTTTGAAATACTCAAGTCTGGCGCGCTGCATCCAACCCGATAAAGTCAAGGGCAAGTCGTATGTTTGAAAACTGATGAGTTTTCAGGTCTGCTGTGGTTGATTGTCCCAAGTAACCATGAAAAGAGGATCAAATTCCAGTTTTAATGACATGCCTCAGGGTGCCCTCAGGACAACTGCCATTTTTATCTTAGATTCTGCAGGTCCTCAGTGAACAAAAGGGGGAAATCAGCTTTGAATGGATTCCTTGCACTGTTGTCAAAAGTAATCCAGCTGCTCGAAATATCTGTATCTTAAAATATTTTCTTACAGCAGGTTTTATTAACCTTGAAGCATTAACAGAGCAAAATATTTAAATGCCATTTTTTGCTACTGATTCGCCAAACAGATCCTTTTTCTAACTGATAGGCATCATAACAGGAATCTTTTCCTTAATCTTTCTCTCTCTCTCTCTCCCCGCCCCTCCAACACATACAAATCAAAACACATTTCCCAACGGCTACATTTGGGATCTGGGGTGATATTTGCATGCATACAATTACTTCTACTATATGTTAAAAATATTACTTAAATTATACAGCTCTACATATACTCCAGAGATACTAAATATATATATAAAAAAAAAAAGCTTAAGAAAAAAAAAAAGTCAAGTTTGTAATATCAGAGACAACAACACAGCAGAAGTTGCCGCATGAACTTTATGAAGAGGATGCGTCAGATCATGAGAGGTTATTTACAAAGGACCTTTATTTCACTCTACTGTTAAGTATCTTCCCAAAATCACTGTTTAGGAAAACACCTGTACCTTACACTAAAAACATATTTTGCTTCTTGGGGGTGAAATCATAGTAAATTCTTGCAACTTCATTTCTAGAGGCCCAGGGGGTGGCTCTAACTGCTTCATCCTTGGGAAGCAGAATGTCTTTTGAGACAGTTTAATTTATTTTATGAAAGAGGGGAGAGAAAAAAAGTGAACAG
Organism: Crypturellus tataupa; assembly: GCA_034781795.1. NCBI lineage: Eukaryota > Metazoa > Chordata > Aves > Tinamiformes > Tinamidae > Crypturellus > Crypturellus tataupa. The sequence goes on along the minus strand of JAWLRI010001050.1, from coordinate 1,769,877 downwards.
CTCTCAAGAGACTGCATCTCATTTAGCATCACAGTACCCCAAAGAGCTTAAATGTGGCTGAACAGCAAAGTGCTGGCCAGCAGAGTTAACTCTTTTTGACCAAAGAGCTTTTGTCTTAGCTTTAACTACGAGTGTTCAAGAGACAAGCAAAAACCAGACCAAAATGAGGTTCTTGATCAGCTCAGTAATACTGGTAGCAAACCTGTGGCGAAAAGCTGGAGAGAAACAAAACAAAACAAAACAAAAAAAAAAAAAAAAGAGGACAGGTAAGCTGCTCCAAAAAGTTGCATGAAAAATAATAATTTACCAAGTATCAGTAGCAGTAAAATGGTATTATCCTGCCTGAAGATGGTATTTACTCATGCAACTGATTTCCTGTTTGTTTTTTAAATTGGAGTCCTAGCAAACTTCACTAAAACAACAGTATTTCGCTCTCAAGTCCAGTTGGCACCGCCAGCATGAAGCAAGAAGCAAGACCTGAGGCGCTCAGACAGGAGGTAACGACAGGAGCTTCCAGGATGTCTTAATCAGGGAGATTACAGCAACATGGAACTCGAGGTGCATGTTAATAAAGCAAGTAGTGAAAAACAATAAATCGAGCATAAGGGAAGATTCCTATCTCTGTGCTTCAATTAGTCTGTGTGAACATATTTTTTTTCCTCCCCCAACACCTCTAAATATTTTGCAACTGTCTGAATTGTTTGATGATTTTCAAAAGAGTTCACGTGACAAGGGATGTTGGAGTTCGTGTTTAAAATAGCATTCTGTCATCCCAAACATGTTTTGGTAGGTGATCATTTCGAACGGCCTGCGGCTTGCACCCTGTTGGGGCTCTGCTCAGATGCAGATAATTCCCAGGGCTGTGGGTGCTCAGCCTGCAAGGGTTGGGATCAGGATTCCCCACATCAAGCCAGGGCTCGAACGTCTTTCAGAACAGGAAGGATTAACAGAGTTTTATTGGGCTAAGGCTGAGCATCTATGGCCGCAAAGAAATTCATCGGTGCTCCATCTCCGATGCAGTTTGAACTTGGCCTTTGTTTGGCAAAGCACATGGGGCCCGATTTAGCAATTCTCTTTGTGGCTCTGCTTCTCTCTCTGCAGCCTCACGTATTTACAAAAGGATAGATGCACCCAGATTGCTGATATGGTATCAAAAAACGGCCATTATTATACATTCTTGTGTACAATGGAGAATCATCACCTTAGGAAGAAAACAGTATTAACAAAAGGCAAGAGCTATAAAAAATCTCCTTGTATATTAAAGTCACAATAACATCAGCCAGGAGCATTTTCTACATCCTGGCCATTCACTGCATCAAGGCACAACAGAAAGCTCATTTTGGACTCAGTTGACAAATCCACATTTGGCTTTTCCACAAATACCAAAGAAATGGAAGTTGGTATCCAGGAAGCTGCTATACTGTTTCTTGCAGACAACTATTTGTTGCTAATTGATGATTGAAGTAATGGAACTTTGATACATATAAGAATTTTTTTTCCCCCACCACATAGCTCACCTTTGTTTTGTTCATTTAAGAAAAACAGAGCAAAAAACAAACCACTATCTTCTAAAGAGTAAAGAGGCTAAGAAAATAATATATTCAGTTCACAGTAGAATGAGTCACAGATCCAAAATCTCAAATGCTCAGCCCTCTTTGCTGCAGCTTTTGCACGTATCAGTTTCAGAAGAAAAAGAGCAAGCTCAAATAACAAGAAGATTGATCAGGCAACAAAGGAACAGAGAAAATGAGACAATAGCAAAAAATTAATTAAGGAAATTTATCTGAGTGCATCTCTTGTGTGCACAAAGCAGAAAGAGACAAACTTCATTAGTTCACGAGTGTCCGGTTGTCTCCGCTGAGCAATCGTCTTGCTGTTACAGTGCCATTCATCCCCCCATTCTTCCCTATAAATATGCACATTATAAACTACCTAGAGCCAGGAAGAGCATTTCAATTTCTCTCAAGCGCAGATCCCCGAGTTACGATTCAGAGCCATAATGGGCAGCAAGCACCTGCAGGTAAACCTTGGAAATACCTGGGGATAAGGGGCAGAAATTGAAACTCTCGGCTCCATTTCCTTCTGCTTTTGCTGCCAGCTCCAGGTCTCTCAGAGCCTCCTGGTGGTCCCTCACTGATGACAACACTTCGTACAGAGGCAGGAAAAAGGCTCAAGATATTGTAGGTCCCGGTGCCCATCAGAGCCACCCACCTCCTTCCTGAACATCCAAACCTCTCCTTTTCCTCCCCCTCTTTACCTCAAACTCCATGAGTTTGGCAATCTGAACTGATTTCTGCTATTTTCAAATTCTGCCACTATGGCCAAGAAACCCAACCATAAATAGCACGGAAGGCTTAAAAGCCCATTACTGAGCTACAAGAAACCGCATCTGCTGTGGATACAGGTGTTTCATCCCATACACCAAACAGCCATTCCTCAATAACCATTAACTTACCCTATGTTTCCTTCCCATTGCACAAAATGCAGATGTCCAACCAAAGGCCTGGGAGGCAGGGGCAGAAATCATTCCATTTTTTTGACCAAGCCAGAACTGATCTACTATCCAAGGATGAAGACTCACTTTTGTGCATGCTCCCCATTTTTGCAACTCTACTTACAGAAGTATTTTTCTCCCTCACTGAGCAGAAGACGAACAAAAAGCAGAAAATCATCCAATACTGATAGATACATCTAATTTGACCAAAGATTTGTATTTACCTGGGAGTTACTATCTTCACTGGAAACTCAGGAAGCAACGTAGAAACCAAGATCTCTCTTTTATCCGGTAACTTGGCCCTACAGCAGCTATCCAGAAAAGCAAAGTCCCCTCCTGGGTTTGAGGGTCCCTTCTTCCCTGATACTTCATTTGTATGGAGAAGGAATTATTCAAAGGGGAAGGAATCTCCAAATCCTGAGCCACCAAAGCAGAAAGGCATTTTTGCTCCATATTCTTGGTACTTAAATAAAGCTCATCTGTGAAGAAGGATTGAGACTATCACACTGCTTAAATAAGGTCTTCTCCCTCTGAGGAAAGTGTCCTTCCTTCTTTGTCCAGAACATTTAAATAAGTGCACACTTTCCTCCAACCTCTGCATGGAGCTCAGTTCAGCTAAGTACACACATCCCACGTGCAACACAAGCACCAGGGAAAATTAAAACTCGGGTTGCAGTCTTGCAGTACAACTCCAGCAGTCTTCATTTTAAATTAATGGACTCACTGGATGCATTAGAAAAACTGTAATTTGTCAATGCCTTTTTTATTACTACTATCTTGGAACTGACACACATGACAGACCCACCAGATTTCTCAATTAATTAAATCAAGAAGTGGTCAATGACATGATTAGTAATTTACGTAAGACTTCTTCCAGGTATTTCAGGCTGTATATTTTCGAGTAGGCTCAAAAACTTTGGTATTTACAGATCAAGAGAACAATTCGCAGTCACAACAGAAACACCTACTCAAAAGGTGATCCAAATTTTTGTTTGGTAATTTGGAAAAAAATCCCAATCCTGAAGTTGGTTCTAAGTTACTTGTATATTTTAATTCACGTGTTTGCTATTTGAAAACTGAGATCTCAAAACATTAACATTTTACCCAAAACCAAAAAAAATTGTTTAGATGAGCCTATTTCTTTTAGAAAAATATCACTACAGGAAATGCAGTGGAAAAGACCTCCTAGATTATTCAATCCAGTCACCAATATAATGGTTAAAAACTTTTCCATTTGCAATTTAATTGCAGGCCATTTATTTCTATTTGTCAGTGTCTCAAGACTGTCCTTCAGCTCTTTTTCCTTCTTGCTTGTCATAAAATAAGCTTTCCACTGCCCTAAGCACTCCCAAAAACTTCTCTCATCCCTCCTGGTCTGCATTTATTATTCCTGATCAAAATCAAGGGGTGATAGGAAACATAAAATGCTTTTAATACTTCCCTACCTTTCCTGGAAATGTTATGCTTGATGAATACTATGATCACATTTATTGTTTTCAGTATCGGTATCTCACAGCTGTCCTTGCAAACTATTCATATATCTTTTTCTTTCCCTTTTATTTCCTATTATTGAACTCTGTCCTTAGAATCAGCCATTCTGATCTTGACTAAAAAGCTTTTTACATTGGAGAAAAAACAGTCGCAGGACACCAAAGCCCAGGTCAGGGTTCCCTTCTGGCCATACAAGGGCAGCCCGAGTGGGGCGCGAGGGGGAACAGTGACCAGTGAAATATTGGTCAGTGATAGTAACCAATGACCAGGGGTAAGGGCAGCTTTTACTAAACAACGTTGCTTTTGGAGCTTTGAGAAGACCCTAAAGAGGTGAGCTAAAATATTGTTTTGAATATCAGAGGCTTTCCACAGCCCAGGCTTTGCTCAGTGTAACAGTGCCGGGCCAGCTGAGTAACCCTCAATGCTTCGCTTTCATAGGCCACCTGGGGTCTTTTGAATCTTTAGATCAAATTCCTTACGTCAACTACCTCATACTACGTAGCACCTTTCTATGTCAAGAAACATATTTCTGTTCACTACCCAGAACTACTTGCACATTATATCACTTCTTTGTCCCTTCTGAAAAAGGTAACAAAAGGAAAACTGCAAAGGGCCTCCATCCACACCACCACACGCCCATCTCTTTCACATACTGAGAATTAAGAAGGCTTTAGGTAAACACTGAGGGATTCAGTCTTGTAGAGAAGGGTAGAACAGAAAGAAAAGTTGATGGGACACGAAAACAAGCGATGGTCAAGACAACACGTGCTTTGCAAGCTGAAAGCTCCAGGAGGCTTCGGAGCGCAGAAGGGCCCTTCCCGAGGTTCAGAGGCATCCTTTTTCACCATGGGTGATCCAGGATTAATCTCAGGCAGAGAAGTAATGATTACAAATTACAGACTTATTTCTATCTCACCTGCTGTGACAAAGATTACTGACAGATTGGTTTGCTCACCACTGATGAGCTCTCCAACACGGTGTACACTGAAATTACACAGAACCATCATAGAGGATTTTGGCCCCTAATGGAATCCAAATGGGCCTGAGACACGAGCAGCAGTTTTTCCTACACACAAGTCAACAGTCATGTTCTTGGGTCTGTGGTCATGAATGCAGAAGCCTCGTGGAAATTGTTTTAGTTTTACTTGTTCCTGAATTTGTGCCCCTACATCTAAACTATGAAACTGGATAAGAAATGCACTCAAATTGTGGGGCTAGCCCCTTACAAGTGGCTCCATTCACCTCTTCATGGCATTCAAGCAGGTTTGAGGAGAATGAAACAAGGAATATTTTACCATATGTTTACACAACTCAATGATGAGTTCTAGAGAAAGCGCCCAAAAGCTGGGACCTTCATTCCTTGAGACCAGTGATACCACCACGTCAGAAGAGATTAGTAATATTTCTACATCCAGCAGGAGGTTAGGTACTGAATGATGGCTTTTCGAGGATATAGGAACACCACACACACACAAAAAAAAAAAAAAGCCTCCTGGGGAATAAGTCCTATTAGATTGAAATAAGATGCAGTGTTTCCTAGTGCTCAAATCTTTATGTACTCTAATTGGTTTATAAATTGTTATCCTTGGATGTTTTAAATCTGTTTTACAACTACAGGATATGAAGAAGGGGAAATATTCTTCTGGAGTGTCAATTCACTCAGTACAGAACAGGAGGCAAAGGCTCCAAATTCACTGTTTTCCAACACAGGGTGGGGCTTAGGAAAACAGAACAACAAAGCTAAATTCTCCCATAAAAGGAATACATGGATTTCCCAGGTCAGCTGGAGAGGAGGGAAGGCTGCCCAGAAAACAGAACTGTGGCTGCAACAAGACACGGAACTGCAGTAACAGCCCCATTTGGAAATGAGGCAAGTGATAGAGAAGTAGAACACGACACGGCCTCCAAAAGGAAGGAGGCAGCTATTGGCGCACTGCAGTGGGCAACTACTCTTGGGTTTTTTTTTTTCCTTCAGGTTTGGGATGGGGAACCTCAGGGATTAAAGTTTAGAGATCCTCAGGAATTATATGATCCTCAAGAACCCTCAGATCCACCCAGAACTGGAACTCCTTATTTCCACCACAGTAACTATTTGCTTCTTTTAACCTAACAAAGGAAAAAAAAAAAAAAGTAGGACAAACAATGTCCATGGGTAACCATCAAGAGCCTTCCACACTGTTAGTGGTCACAAAAAATTAAAGTAACACTGAGAAGAAACAGGAAAGCTTGATGCCATCCATAGCACAACACATGTTCAGTACTGTCACCAGTGGATCTGCAAAACTGCAAAAATGCTGCTGTAGATTCATTTATCCCACTTAAAGGAAACAGAAGTACAGCTTTATTTAATGCTCTAAGCCACTCTGAAGGTGCGAGGAGATTGGGCAGCCACGCCAGTGTGTTCAGCCTGCACATTAGGTTTATGTGAGCTTATATCTTTTTAAATGCAGCGCAGCTACACTTACAGCAGTTCACAGCTTCCCCAGGAAACCATTGTAAATGGGACCTGTGCCCAATTGTTTTTATCCCACTTAAGTAAATAAATGAAATATGCTAATTAGCACCCTATTAGCTCACAGCAGGGAGTAATCCAGGGCACTTTGAGTGGAAATTATTCTGTCATCCAGGAAGCTGCTCTGTAACAGAATGTAAACTGGCCCAATTTTCTCTTTTTACCAACTGTGGATGGCATCCAAATAACTGAGACACCACCGAGCACAATATATGAGACACAGAGATGTTTCAGCGAAACCTCCTCTCAGTCTCCCACAAGTCTGGCATAGATAGATGCTGGCAGATCTCGGACTAGAGATGCTGTCTGCATTTAAATTTCAGGGTCATTCTGTCAAAATCACTTTCAGAACGGTAGTTGGTTTTCTTTCCTACAACTGATATTTCAACTATTACTCCAAAATAATTTCTGAACTTATCATAAACCAATATTAATGTTGCCTGTTTTCTCTACAGCCAGAAATATTGAGGCTGGAACACAGAGTTGTATCCTTAAGGAAAAGGAGGATATAGCACAAAATAAAATTCTAAACTAAATTCACAATTCCAAAATTTAAAAACTGTCAGCAAGAATAATTATATTCTATATAGTTTATATAAAATGTATCCTTTAAAACACATAGCTTATATACATTTTTCCTCCATGCTAACAAAACAGAGCTGTCAGACTAGTTAGTGCATACCTGCATGGTGAACCTGGCAAAAATCTGACACTGGGAGTAGCACAGGCATTGCATTACTGCCGAGGGAAAAAGCTTAATAAAAGAGCAGCATGTTTTCCAATCGGGTCTTTCAGAAACACCCAATTTCAAAGAGCTTTGGGGCTTTGGGGGATTAGACACTATGACACATCTGTCAGGTTGCCACTGAGTATGTCAAAATCTCCATCATAGGTAGAGTCACGCAGTTCAGCTTACTTGTGTTAGAGAGATGCTGGGAGCACACTTCTTTCGTTATCGAATTTATATGAAAAGTTACAGGGTTTACCTGAGGATTTACTGACTGCCATTTAAACTACAGGAGAACTGCATTTTTTAATCTGCTGAATAGAGAGGCAGTTTGGAGTGAGTTCTCCATAAAACTTTTAGGTCTTCCTTCTAATAAGAACCACCTAAAAATGTGGTTCTTATTAGAAGGAAATATACTGCATATATTTAAGGCCTCCAGAATAAAAAATAGATTTTTTTTTAAATAATAAAGATGTAGTTTATTGATGATATCCAATTTTGTTCTTGTTAAACAAGGAGAATCTTTCAAACTGACCAAACATCATCTTTTGTACAAAATCATAGTCCAAAATCATCAATGTGCTGCTCATGTCCACTATATATTCTGCCACTGTTATTTAATCTTGCTATCTACATTTATTGCCTACCTAATCACACGTGAAAACCTGCCACGAGAAGCAGCATGGGGGATATCAAAGATTCATTTTTAAGTTGGTAAATTTAAATTATGAAAAGGAAAATAAGATCGTGAATAGCAAAACACAGTCCTCTAATGTCTGTACTAATTATTCTTTCAAAGGAAGAGGAGGTAACACAATCAAATGATAACCAAATACTGCTGCTATGTTGGACCCTTCTGTTAGCCTTTGATGCAGCACACACTGATTCTCAAACACTTTAACACGCAGGAATATTACATGTCAAGTATCCAGGACCGCTCTGAAACGCTCAAGGACTTTGTCCAAGGTGGGTTTAATTTTTATTTTCCCCTTACATCAGAGATGATGGAGGTTTTCTAGAAAACTAAACAAGAAACATCAGTAACTTATAGCATCATACAGATGGACTCAAAGGACTGTTTATAAATGTGTAGAGGCAGTTTACATAATACATCTATCTATCCAACCCTGGGGATGACGCCCTTTCTCAGCGGAAGATGCTCTTTCCCCCACGCAGAAAACAACTTTGTTTTTTAAGACAGAAAAAACAACACTCCTCCCCCCCATGCAACAGCCTGGACAAGAAAGTGTTATTCATGAGATAAAGCGGCTGGGAACCTCTACAGCCCTCTACAGCACCAGTGCTCCCCAACACGGCTGCAGAGGTACCCACTGAGTCAGCCGCGATGCTGACCTTGCCGATGGACAACCGGCATGTGGAGCATCCTGCAGCCACGCACGCGCCACGGTGAGCACCTCTGCTCACTCCCTGCTGGCAAAGGGCAAGCCGAGGGAGGCTAAAAAGCTACATGTGTCTCACCAGTAGTTAAAATAATCAAGTCAGCATTGGAGAACACCAGAGCATCCCCAAAGAATCCAGAGTTCCGGGAATAGTGCATTGCCGGCCAGGAAACACCGCAGCCAGTTTAGCATTTATCTACTCTAGTAAATGTGGATCATGTAGTTGAGTGTATTTCTGCTACATACATTTATTTAACCTGTTGAAAGTCATATGGAGAGGAGAATGAGCTCTGAATACTTTTACACATTTACAGTCGCTGGGAAAAGCATTTCCTTGAAATCCACATGTTCGATATATCCATCTCACTTTGAGTCTGGCCTTCTGAAAGGAAAATTCACAACCTGGCATCAGGAATGAAGAAAACAGGAAGAAAATCCCTATTGACACATTAAATTAGACATGTTTGCAGGGCTGCGAGAGATAGGAATGGCTCTGCTGTAGCTTCTGCAGACAGATCACAGGGAGCAGCGCTGACTGCTACCAGGTAATTCTACCTGCTAATTACTTGAGAAAGTCCTGGTACTAAACTGACCTGAATATTTTCCTGGGTTCTGGGACCTATTAAAGGAAAGAACTTTAAACAGCCTCACAGTCATGTTGACAGAAGCTCTGGAGCTGCTTAAAATATTTCAAAAGTAATTTTGCAACCTAATGATTAGAGTTTCAGTTAGCCCCAATCTGCCCAGACATTCAAATTCTCCAGCAGCTGCAACAAAAATAAAAGTGTATTGGTTGGGTGGTGACTTTTTTTATTATTTTAATTATGACAATAAAAAGCCCCCACTGAGACGGTCTTGGTGCCTGCCAAGTGGGAAGTGCACAGTGAATTGCAGCTGAGATGATGTCAGGCAGCTTTGGAGTTCTTCTAGTTCAAAACAGGGTGCTTAATTTGTCCTCAAAGTGAAACAGAGAATCAAAGATGAGATTAAAAAAGAGGGAGAAAAATAAAAAGAGAACTGTGAGCAGGGCTTGGTCTGAGGGCTAACAGGTTGCCAACAGCTGCCTAAAGAACATCCACATGAAAAAAAAAAAATTGCATTAGTTTAAAACTGCTAATTTTCAAGCAATCGACCCTAGCACTTGTCAATAGGGAGTTGAAAGCTGTACTTATTGCGAGGAAGGAAATGAGACCTACAGCTCAGCCGCAGCCTATAGAGGCAGCCAGGGCTAAGGCAAAGCCCCACGGGCTCCTGCACGAAACCCAGGAGCTCCCAGACCACCGGGAACCACCAGCTGGGAGGTTGCCCCACTGCCCCATCCCAACCATGCAGCCTCCCAAGGGGACATGTTGGGTATCAGCCTTGCCATTTTAATGTGCTGTGCTGAGAAAGTATCAGCAAAGCCCAGAACTGGGGTCCCAAGTTACAAAGAACTTTGTGGTCAGGCAAAAATTCTCTCTCCGACCCCCTGCCAAAAAGCACAACAGTCACCAAATCCTCCCATCTTTGGCAGCCGTTGTTAAGGAGGACCCTTGGCTGTGGGATGCCGAAAGGAGACCCAGGCCAACCAGGCACAAAGATGTCCCTGCTAGGGAGAAGGTTCTACACGTGTTCACCATGATGGGAAGAGCAAGGGAAGGAATAAGGAAACTTTCCATAAACAAGCAGGCATCAGACCTTGTTTCCACGCTGTGTGCTGCCCTGTGGGGCTCCACTGCAAGATGATAACTGGAGCACACTGCAAGTATAAAACGGGGAAAGACATTTTCCCAACTTCAGGCCTCTCGAACCATCTTCTGCAGTACAAAACGAGAATGGAGAAACCTGACAGGCTCCATGGCAAAGCCTGGATAATCCAGGTCCCACGCAAGCTGCATTTCCCATCTACCAGGCCAGACCTTCTGCCATGCAGACAACCTACCATTCGGGTACAATTAAACAGCACTAGGGATGCGAGGAAGGCCCTGTTATTTCCTGAGAGGACGAAAAGGTGACAGAGGTTTTTAATATTGCAGCCATTGCTTTTCAGAAACTCTTCTCAGGAAATGTCGGAAAAATCTCTTCAAATAGACAAGCCTAAAATTAGAGATTCATTAAAATCAGTGTTTGGGTTAGAAGCTTCTTCATGTAGAATCACTAGGTTTAAAATCAGAGAGAAAAAATCTCTTTTCATGTGCTAACAGAAATCTCTAACAAAGAGGGAACATATAAACAGAGCATGGCTCCTTGGCACAGGCTTTGCTGTCAAAAATCCTTCCTGCTCAGGGTCCTTTTTCCCATCCTATCTACCTTTAAACCATCACTGTCCCAAACTGTTATTTCAGGGTTGCATTAAACACTTCAGGATTTACTTATTTACTGAGCAGTCATGTCATCAGCCCTTGAGCCTGACACCACAAACATCTGATCAAGGCTCTGCAAGAGAGTTTAATCCACTAGATAGCTGCCTAATGTGAGAAAATATTCTCTACACAATGCTTCTCATCACACACTTCTGAACAAAAATAGTCTCTTTATCATACCCAAAGAATACACTAATCTTTTTCTGAGACTGTGGCATAAAGAACATTATTAATAATAGTGCAGCAGAGATGGAAAATAAAAAAAAAAGGCTTATGAGTGAAAGTAGTTAGAAATTACTAGAATTGTCGCAGTTTAGGTTGATACAGGCATCTTCTAATAAGAAGAACTAAACAAAAGGAGCAGGAAGTAAATGCTTTCATAAGCTAAATACTTGAAGCTGCACTAATTTATCTATTCCTTCAGATTAACCTAACCCGTCGGGGGCAGCAACCAAGCTGAGCTCATCGTGCTTCCCACAGGTAACGTCCCACCGTGCTGGCTCCGCGGAGAGGACCCTGTGGAGCTTTCCGGTGCCTTTTCCACACACCCGCCATGGGTTTTCCCATCCAGGATTCACCTCTTTGGTGAGGCTATTCCTGACACACCAGTTCTCCAGCTAGAAGAGGAACCGTTCAGCACAGTCAGGGCTCACGGAGCCGGCGCTGTGGGAGCACTCGGGCCCTCGGCTTCAGGCAGAGCCCCCCGAGGCAGCGGCTGCCCAAGCTCCCTACCTGTGCAGGGGCACAGCTGGGTTTTTAGAAGTTCTTGTCTATGACTATTGCTTGCTTCAGAAAGGTACTTATCTCTGCAAGCAATTTTAAATAGAAATACAACGAAAACAGAGCCCGGGCTCTTGAGGTTCAGCACGTGCTTGAGAGCCTTGCTCACAGCTGCTTCTCTTCAGTGCTCTCCAGATTGGTCTCCTCTGCTCACACTGGCCAGAGCCAAGAACCCCTCACCACTTACTAAGCACAAAGTGGTGTATATGGTAGGTTGCATATATGGGATGTTGGTGTCATGCTACACACCTATTTTGAGAAATTAAATCTTAGAAAGATCACTTACGTACTAATGCACCTGCGAAAGTGGGAGAGGGACGCAAGAACCCCTAAGAATTACTGCAAGTTTCAGCAGCGACTTTCGCCATGACCGCAAGCAAATCACTAATCTCTTGCCTATATATAATAAGAGACTATTATCTACCTCCCAGCACTTCGCAATCTCACAGAATGCTGCAAACATTAATGTCCATAAACTACAGTAAGCAAGAGACTGATAAGACTTGCTGCTCCCCTTCCCAGATCAGCCCCTGTTGCTCATTAGCCGTTGACTTCACAAATATACCTATTATTTTCCACCTGGGTCACCTTCCAGGCAGATGCAAGAAAAAAATCTCTTCCCCTTATCACCAAAAGAAGTTACCTCTCCACTTTAACAGCTATTTTCCAACAATAATGTTTAACTTCCCAAAAGGAGAGATTAAAAAAAAAAAAGGGGGGCATGGATGCAGTTTGAACAAACACATATGCTCAGGAGCATTTAGGACGGAGAAACCTCTAGGTTTGGAGAGACATGCAGCCTTGCTCTTTTTTTTTTGTTTGTTTTTAAACTCTCTTTTTGAGAGGTCTGCTAATTGTAAGAGCCAAATCTAGTCAGGGCTTCCATAGGAGTACAGTGCATTTATTACTATGCAGAAGATGAAATTATCTTGAATATATAATTGACAGATACGGTCTGGATTTTCCACATTCTGTTATTAGACACACAAGAATAAGAGGGGATAAAACTCATATCTAGTTCCAACATCACCACTCTGACTCTTACATAAAACTAAGCCATATAAGAACATTTTATGCAGTCGATGGAGAGCTGTTCTGCGACATGGCAATGGTCTTAATGCCAAGGAGGTGAAATGATGCTTCACAGTCCTCTCCCTCTCACAGAAGGATATTGGAACCACTGGATTCTGCTGCTGATATAGTGACATTGATTTAGATGAAGCCACAGACGCAAAACTTCTTTCTTCAACACCCATGCAAAACATTCCAAAAAATATTAAAGGGGACAACTATCTACTTCTGAAAGGTAGAGATGTTTCTCCCAGGTCACCTACATTTCACACCTGTTGTTTGGCTTGTGTAGTAGCTGATTCAAAGGTAGTTTAGAACTCCCGCACTTATGTATTTTATTCTCAAAGTCCTTGAACGGCTTCCGAGTATTAAGAGCCGACACCTTCCGAGGGGAAGAGGCGGCAAGAGGACCATCATAGGTCTGATGCTCTGAAAACTCTCTCCCTCCAGCAGCCCAGTAAGCTGCACTCGCATGCAGAAGCATGTACACTAATGAACTGGCTAGCTCTTCAATAACAGCTGATTTATATAAGCTACACTGGTTTCTACTGAGTTTAATGTATTTATAACACATTGCAACATATAAATATGCAGCAGGAGGGGACCTCATGCTTTGCATGTCTTTTGATCAGGCACTGTGTTTATTGTCACTCATTTTGAAATTAGATGCCAAAGTGGAAGAGACTTCAATCACAGTAACCCTATCTCATGGTGGTTTCAGAGAGCACCCTCCAGCAAAACCTAATTAGGAGCATTTTCTGCAGATTTGGGGCATCCAACTTGAGACAATCTGCATCTGATTTGCAGAAATGCTGAACATTCGTAGCTCTCATCGAGATCAGCAGCACACAAGGTGACTCTGCCTGAGAAACGGAGCCTCAGCAGATGAGGCACCACCAGACACGAGACAGGCGGTCACTGCAGTCTGCCCATGGGCCTGGCAGCATCAGAAGACATCATATATCTGATTCCATCAACATGAAAGTAAGATTCTTGCTAACAGACTTGTGAAATGAAAATGTGTGCATGTACTTTTGTGCACCAGAACTGCTGTTTTGAAGATCTCAGTAAGTACCTGTTGCTATGCACATGCTGTAGAATTAAGCAGAAGCAGCAGCATCCCATACCACTCCTCCAGGTACATCCTCTAAATTTTAAATTCCTTGCAATTTCTGTTTCTTTTTCTAAAATTCATTATGTATAGAATTATAATTTAGCAGTCATAATAAGCACATGCTCTACTGTAGAGTATTCTATACATTAAGGATGAAATTTAAGAGAGTTGGATAGGTCTACATAATGCCTTGATAAAGTTAGAATTAAAAGAACACAGGAACAGAATCATTTACTTTAGAGTGCTGCAGGCATAAAAAGAAAAAAAAAAAACCCACACACCACTTTATTTTCTTTTTGGCAAGGCAAAGCACAAAGCAAAGCACAAGGTGTTAGGAAACTAAAAGGGAACACAGAATAAAAATGTCACCCTTATCGGTAAGCAGCACGTAGACACAGCCTAGGTAGGGGAATATTTGTATAGTCACCATCTCTAGCACTCCCCTTGTTAAAGAGGTGAGAAAATAACGTGCTTCATCTGGAGAGTCTGTTTTGTAAGGCTGGGTTTGGGCAAGAGTGAATGTTATTTTTTGCTTTACAGCTTTTACACAGCTGCTACTTATGCAGCTAACCTGACCTGACTGTCACTGTCCAGAAAACCTTGCACTGGTTTCTATTAATAAGGACCACGAACATCCAAAGGCTGGCCCAGAAAACAGGCTGCAACATTCACATCTGGGTTTTTAAGTGTCTGTTGTTACTCTATGCATTTTTATTCTTTGGCTACAGTATGATGTAGAAACAACACTAGAACAGAGATGGAATCAGAGCTGGGGATTGGAGCGGACAGAGGTGCCCAAATAACACCTATCTGAGCCATTCCAGACCTTTACCTGGGGAAAATGAAAGCTGCAGATTTTACACAACTCTTACCAAAATGAGCTACAGTTTATTTAGGAGAGTTGCTGCTTTTAAAGCAAACTTCTCCAAATCCAGAGCTTCCTAACCTGGTGGAAGTAAACACGCACTAAGGAAACAGAAGCACAGCTCTCTGCTGCACCTCTCCACTTGCTGGCAAAGGAATCTCCAAACTGCTCCATTTTAACTTGGATTAGCTCACCAGTCAGTTCAAGCAGTGCCCTTGACTTCCTCCTGCCTAGTTTTCCTCCTCTAATACAATTCTGCTTAAACAAGCAGCACCTTGTTGGACCATAATGCAGGAGTACAGAATTGTGTCCAAAATCAGGCTTTGAGCTTTGAATTTACATTAATGCCTACGATCTGAGAAACGAAAGGCTGCACAATATCACTGTGTGCTGCACACCCATGGACTGTGAGCAGAAGGAAAAATCCAGTCTGCATTGCTGGGGAAAATTATAAAAAATTCAGAAGTATTTAATAATTTACACAATTGGACCACTGACCTTAAAAGTTGTGTTAAAATATTAAGAACCTCAAAGGAAAGTTATTCAAAAATACAGACTGTTCTTAAAATAGCTTATTAGTTCTCCAAATTAACAAACATGACTGAACTTAATAACAAGTTACATCCGATCACAATTTCATGCCTAAGTAAGAGTGATAAGAGGTGGATGTGTGAGCTTGAGCGCAGTTCTGCAGCAGCTGGGCAGGCGTGAGTGCCGCTCCCGGGCACTAGCAACTCATCCCTGCCCAGCTCTTGTCTGCCACAATCCTGGCGACACCGCCAGCCGGGCAAAGTACTTATCAAGAAGCTCTTCTCAATTTAGATTTCACTATAGATCCATCTCCATCATATCTCATCTGTGAAAATTTCTCCAAATGTCACATTCTTTCCCTCCATCTTATTACTCTCAATGTATTCACTACTTAGGCCAAGATCAGGCACCATTTGAACAGTACAAGTATGAAACATGGGTATGATCTGAAAAAATCCAGGTAAAGTGAGAGTGAATGTGTTAACTTCCAATAACATGGCATTTGGTGAAGTGTTAACGTGCTAGCTGGAAAAAAAAAAAAAAAAAAACTAAAAATCAAGAATGCACTGCCAGCCTTAAACTTGATATGTAGCTACATATCAAACTATGAAGAGAATCAAATATCCAAAGTAGGTAAGATCTGCTTCACATCTCACAAAGACTGTCACACTGCCCTGCCACTGCAGGGAAACTGTACGATGGATAGCTGGCTAGGGAGAAATTCCCAAATACACTCCCGCTATGATCCTCAGCGAGTGCCGCTGTGCACTGCTGTTTGGTTGGACACACTGCAAAGGCAACAAGCCCTTCCCGCACAAGAGAGGCCTCTGGTTTTCAGTAAAAAATAAAAGCAGCACCTTAATGTGTACACACAAGGGGGGCATCTGACTGTTGGGTGCTGGCACATCTTGCTCGAATTGCCTTGATTCAGGAAGTGATCTCTGATCTCAAAAGTGTCGATGCTAAAAAGAGAGTATCGTCTTAAAAGAGCAAAGCAGACAGCACCATAAAAATAATGAGCTGGCAGGATCCTTAAGCCTTTTACATAATAGAGCCTCCTAGTACCACTGACGAAGATCCCCCCAAGGCCCAGCAAAGCTCTTTACTTTTATTTTGGCTTAAAGAGGCAAACACCATAGCATCAATTAAAGAGGCCACTTATTTACTAAGCATTCAAAGTCTACAGCAGTTAAGAGGATTAATTGTCCTCATGCATATAAAATTTAAACATAAGAGATTAAAGACAAACCAACCTGGTCACACACAACTAACTTCAATTAACCTATCTGCACTTCCTAAACATTTCTGTTAATAAGCACAGACCACTGGTCCCGTTTCAGATCCTCATCCTGCAACAAGGTCTTTCTGTGTGACAGAGGGAGCCCAGTCAGAACACAGCTTCAGAAGAAAATTAATGACTTCCTGAGGAACAGAGGAGTAGTTGCTAGCGTATGCCGGTTCCACCCCAGCAGAAGACGGATGTGGAGATAGACCTAGTCACCATCAGGAGCCATAGGAGCATCTGAACATCCAAACATTGGAAGCAGATTTTCTGCAATCTGAAATTTGAAATCTAATCTGAAATTTGAAATCCCCTATGACTGAATGTCAATAATAGGAAAACATCTGGTTTTCCAAGCTACACTTTTTCCAGTCATTTAAGCTGAGCTATTATGAAGTGATTTACAGCTATTACATTAACTACCCCAAAACGGGAACTACTTTATCCTTATGTAATTAGATTAATGACAGTCCTGAGCCAGTTCATTCAAAATTCACTGCACAGGAGGCTGCTATCAGAGAGTTGCATCAGTAGTCAGGCTTGTTTAGTGCTCACCTGCCAATATTGGTTTTCAATACTAACCTCAAGTTCAGTTCTCCCTAGTGAGGCTTTTGCCACAACCAAGTATTTTCTTCACATTTTCCTGTGCCACTTGCTGGCGTGACCACTGTCAAAAACACGACAGGACTGTGGCAGGGAGGAAAGATGTTTAAGATTCACAATGTTTGAACTATTTATCATTATTTTCTTAAGTTTCATTTAAGCGTGAGAAAACAAAGACAACAAACGTCTAGTCCCTGGGACCATGCAGCAGTCACACAACACAGGGGGACACCAGACCTGCTCCCCATAACGCTACAGTCCTCTGCTAACTGATTCCTGGGAAGGCTGCCTACTATGGGATTTCTAATATTGCTTATCCCTTCTAATTTCAGGCTACCGTACATCAACCAACCCCCACAAAGTGTCATAATGCAAGTCCCACATTCAGCACAAGCCTGGATTATTTTATTTTTTAAATATACAAATAGACACCACTGTCATACTGTGTGCCTTCCTAATAACAGCAGGCTAATTATATGCCAATTAGGTAACAAGCAGAAGTCTCATAGCAGATCTAAACCTAATACTGTAGCTTTCCTGATTGGCATTGCACCATAAGTGGTCTTGGGAAAATATCAGTTTTAGCCAGTAGCTTAATTTGCAAAAGTGTCTGCGGGGATGCAAGTTTTTCTTAGTCTTACTCCTATTAGCCCTGTGCAGATAATCAATCCAGCCAACTGTGAGTGATTTGTAAATTTTATTCCTTCTTCTGAAGCACCAGCAGAATTATTGACTATTTTACTAATTTCCAAGCCATAACACCTGTACAGATCCAGGGACTCTTCGCAGATGTATACATTACCAGAATTTGGCCTGATGAATTTTTGATACTGGTGATCAGGCACAAAGAATATCACAAGGAAATGCTGCAGAATTGCCAGTTTAGAAGGATATGCCTGGTGGTTGCAGCTGCCCTCCTCAGGAGTCAACCTTTTCCTGCTGCATAATCTCCCTACTACCATCTCGGTCTCAGTATCTGGAGGAATCCACAGTTCTAGATTAAGACTCTAGATTTTATTATTTAAAAGGAAGAATATAAGTCCTCCTAAGTATTGGCTCCAATGTCTGTTGTTGACTCTCCTTTTCCATCCCTAGGAGCAATGACTTCATTTGTTCAAAAAATCAAAGAGTTTCTACTTAAAAAACACATAATACTCAATTACAATAGCACATCTCGTATTGTAAACTCAATACATTTGATATAAATATCACTAGCAAATTTAAAAAAAATTAAAAAAAAGAAACAGGACCCAGTGTCATCTACCAGATCTTCTTCCCAGCTGAAACTCTTAATCATTAAGGTACAACCTTGTACATTAGACAAACAACTTCATAAGGTGCTATGTCGAAATGAGGAGAAATAAACCAGCTCAGAGCTGCGTTGGGCTCAGTGCAGCTCCTGCCAGGTCGGCGCAGCCCTGCAGCTGGCCTAGAGATGCCGCATGGCTGGAGGGCCGCGCACCATCGCTGCCACCACGCTGCTGCTGACACTGCAGCGTCCCAGCGCCCCGCGCCCTCGTGTGCGGCGCCCGCACGGTAACAAAGGCTGCTACTGCCTCTTTTACAAGCAGAGAGCTTAGAGAAGCGCGGGTTGGGGTCCCCAGGTAAAGCATTCCCAGCCTCGCAGCTGCGCTGGCTGCACAACCGCAACAGCAACACCAAGCAGCAAGAACCAAGCCACAGGGCAAAGACGCCTGGTTGAGGTGATGAGACGTCTAACCGGGTCCACAGGAAGTACTGACCCAAAACCCAGCAGGCCACAGCAGTCTGTCACCTCCCAACACTCCCTTACACTCCGTTTCTCTTTCTACCTGCACAAGTCTGACCCGGCTTTATGGAACAAACCCATTCCTTAAAGGAGCAAGGCCCCACAACGACTTGTCAGGAGCCCTGAATGAGCAAGACAACGGTTCACACCACTGGGATGAAATACAAAGCTAAATCCTGTACCAAGAACTATTCCATGTTGAGGTAGGTTTTTTCCCCCCTGTTGAAAACCTCCTACTCGATGAGAAAGGAGATGTTAGATACAGCTCAGTATCCAGGACATTACTCCTCCAAAGCAAGAATCTGAATCCAGATTTTCTCTCATTCTGGCTCTACTCAAAAACACACTCCAGACCAGTTTCCTTCGCCCCCAGCTTTAGTTGCTTTCCCTGTGGGCAGCTTTTTGCTGACGCAAACTCAGAACTCGCCTCCGAGATGTGTTTTTGTTGCTCATCTTGCAGAGCTCTGCCTTCCGGTTAAGGCTCCAGCACCTGGTACAGGAGTTATGCAGAACCCATCCGTAACTGGGAGAGGGAGCATGGACAGCGGGAGGTGCCGGATGCAGCTGCCCTGAGGCAGCCAGTGAAAAGCCTAGAGAATTCAATACCCCTGCTCAAGGGTATCCGAGAATCTGAGCCTAAGGCATCATCCAAAAGCCACGAAGTCTGAATCTCCAAAAAAATCTCATTTTCCTTTCCTTGGCCGATGAGCAGAAGGTGCAGGTACCATTTTGGAGCGAGTGCAGGATTTGCAGACCACATGACCAAGGGAAGCCGGAGGTGCCTCCCTGCCTGGGGCGGGAGCCAGGGACAACGTGGGAGGTCCCGGGCGCAGGGAGGGAGCTGCCCCACAGCAGGGTCCCCTTCTGTGCCCTGCTCCAGGGTGACAGCTCTCCCAGCAATTGGAACAAACCAGTCTTGAAAGCACAAGTAAAACAAAATACACCCACTAATTCAGGAATTAAGTGGTTCAATGAAAAAGATAGTTCACAAGTTTTGATTTTTTTTTAAAAGGTTATTACTCAACAGTCAAAAAAAAAAAAAAAAAAAAAAAAGAGAGAGAGAGAGAGAGAGAGAGAAAAAACAACCAGTATTTTCCTTCTTTAATCAGTCTGAAAGGAAGAGCACACCCTTCCTACATTTGTGTGTCTGAACAGTCAGTTCAGGTAAGAATCCATCAAATTTACTTGGACTGCAACATTTATACCGTATTTCCACCCTAAACTATGCAAGTCCACAAGGCAATAAAACCTACTATTTACTCTCAATAGTCCAGAAAGAATATAAATCCTAGGCTAGTAAACCTAAATGTTAATTTTAGGCACCATCATTTTTTTTTTTTATATATATAAAGCATAAAAAAAAGTATCTGTACACACAGGCAAGAGGGATATGCAACAATTTGAAAATCAGCAGTTCTGCACAAAGACATAGAAAGAAGTGAGTAAACCTGACTCCATAAGAAGGGATGCCCAATAAACAGGTAGTCCATCCTTCGACAATACTCTGACCTACACCAAAAAAAGCTCTTGTCCATAATGCAGCAAGTGGTATTTAAACAAAAAAAGACTTGTTTTACCTTGTTTAAAAACTTATATTTCATATTTGCAAGACCAGCAGAACCATGTTAACCTAGAAAACTTGGTGTATATTCTTTCTTTTTTTTAAAAAAAACCTTATATTTTATGTTTAGACAGCTACTATATAAAGAACCCAGGCCTGAAAAGAACTAAAAATCACTACAAAATCCTTACTGAAAAAGAAATCATTGCATTATAGGATTAGTCTGCGGAAAAATGCTTTTTTATGAGAGCTGTGAAAAATTTAGCAACTGGTCAAGTGTGAAGTCAAGGTCAGTTGCTGAATTCATAAGAAAAAGGCCTAATACTTGGTGTCATCAGAGAAGAGATGATTCCTTCCCCAGTCTCTCAGAGTGTCATTTCACAAATCTTGGATAAGCTCAAGCTCATCAGGTGAGATATCTCAAGTCATTCTCATTTAATAGAACAAGCCTTGTAATAATTACCTAACAGTAAACAATGCCAATAATAAGAAAGTTATAATATTTTCCAAACAAACATTAGCCACATTTTGAAAGAAATTACAAAGCTAGGTATACAAATTTTAAAGGGTCTTCTGCCACTGAGGCAAGCAAGACATTGGACTTGTGGAAGTTTCACAAATCCCAAACAAGTTAGATTTTCTTTCTAATCTTCTGCTTAATCTTGGATCCAAGTCAAGATTCAACTCCCACATAACAGCACCTAGTATGATTTTTTTTTTTAATTATGCATAAAACAAATCTATGACAAATGTAGCAGCATTGCAATATTAATTATCCAGACCTCATATCCAAAATTACTGCTAGCTGAAATAAGGTTGTATGTTGTGGTATCTAAGTATCAAGAGAACTTACTTAACATGATTAACTGAAACCCTGATTCTCTGAATTCATGTTCCCCGTGACATTTGGATTACCAAAGCTAAAGCTGTTCAGAAAAAAAAAAAAAAAAAAAAAAAAAAAAAAAAAAAAAAAAAAAAAGGCTAAAAATGAACTAAGGGTTAAAAAAATAGAAAAATAGTCCAATGACCATTAGTTTTAAAAGTATGCCAGGTTCTTACTAGACAAACATAGAACAGGTTCCCATTTTGAAGGGCCTATAAGTTACCCCTATGTGGTGCACTAAAGGAACAGAGAGGTCCATGCACGAGCTACAGTAATATGATTATACGGTCACACAGTTTAGGAATGGTTCAGTTTAACTCTGCTGGTCATTTTAGGTGTATAATTATTATTGATTTACTTCTTGATGAAATCACAAAGGAAGCCCAGAAGAAAGATTTGATTGAGAAGATGCAGATCTAAAGGCAGATTTTAAATGGTATTTTCACTTGGCATTAACTCTTCCTAATGGTATTTTTTATTCTCTGTTTTGAGATGTAACATTTTTTTCCTCCCGACTTCAAGTAATCATGTATACTGCTTTCGCAAAATGAAGTGACTGAGCGCAGACTGGGCACTGAAGGCAAAGACTCAATAAAAGAGCAGCATGCTTTTCAATCTGGCCTTTTAAAACATCCACTATCAGAGGGCTTTGGAGGTTTAAGGGATTAGATACCATGACACATCTGTCAGATTATTATGTAAGAAAACTCTCCTGCTGTTTTCTATTGGTAGTGTGCCTGCTGTGGAATATTTTAAAATAGGTTTAAAAACAAAAACACACAAAACAGGCAATATTTCAGTAGCTTCAAGGCGTGCTTTCATGAGAAAAAAAATAACTTATTTTTCCCGGCCTGAAAACAAGTTATGTTTAGTGCCTGACTGCAGGCTTGCATCTGAATATGGATTAGCAGAATACATGGGCTCTTACTGTTCAAAATAAGAGCCTGCGAAAAAAACATCAGGATTTGTAGGTTGGACTAATTTTGCTATAATTTACAGAGCCAAGAATCAGTGACAGATTGTAAAGAATAGCAATGAAATATGAAGCAGCAGTTCGTGCTGTATTTCAGTTATATTCTTAAAACACATCACATGACTGCTAGTCCTAGGAAGCCTTTCTGTATAAAGCTGAAGCCAAAAATAATTTCAGGAACAATATCCAATATCCTTCTATGACTCAAATGCTCTGTTTTATTAACACAGAAACAAACATCTTTGCACTTACTCTAAAAGGCATTTTGTGTTATCAGCGGCATGGCAGCAGTGAGCACGTCTTCTTGCAGCTTGCTCTGCAGAGCAGCGACCAACCTCCGAATTCACATCAAACATGACTGAAAAGCTGCAGCTTCGTTAAAATAATTATGAGAAGCAGAAGTCTGAAGCCATCACCACCAACAACAGGATACTTCAGATTTAAACAACTACCACGAGTTGTGCACTGACCGGTTCTGATGCCCACGTTGGGCAACTGGCCTGCGCCCGTGGTGCGTATTTAGCTGTGTCCCCTTTCAGCAGGGGAGCAGAGGACACGGGGCTGCTCAGGGGGCGAGAGCTACGGCACCGTCTAAGGGGAGCGCCACGCAGAAGGATGCACAGCAAGACTCGAACTGCAAGCTGCTCCTGCTCCAGTAATTTCTCTCTCTTAGCAGTTGCAATTTATCTCTTCCAGAAACACTAGCAGTTACAGGGAGCATTCCAGTCTCTGCTTTGCCTAGACCAGTGAGGAGAAAATAGTTGTCAATAGACGGAAACAGAGGCTGACAGAAACCAGCAACGCCCTGAAACACCTCTGTAGTTTCAGACTACTAATAGGTATGGTTAAGGTATGGGGAAAGAGATGGCAGAACAGAACTTCCATACAAATTTGTATCCTAGACCTGACCTTCGCACAAGCACCAGAAACCATGCTCCTTGCTTAAGGTTTCAATCCCAGCTGGTTTTTTTATGCCTAGGTATCACAGTGTGGAGCACCACGGCTCTAGCGCTAAGCGCTGGCCGTTCCTCCAGAGGGTCTGAGCCAAAGCAAGAAACCCCTGCGGAGCTGAACGTGAGCGTGAAGGCCTGCTTGAGCTCTTGAGCACCCAACGCTGCCACTGCAGCCACTTAGCACTTGGGGACTGTCATCCCACAGTGTCATGACACTTCCCCTTTTTTGTTTTCTAACCCATTTCCCATACTTTCAGCCCATAGGAGCCAGAGTATGGTGGCCCCCACAAACTCGTGCAACCAGAGATGCCTGGAGCCTCTCGCCCACGAGCAGAGGTATCACCACTCGGGCACTGCAGAGCAGCGCGTCCCGTCTGGACCTTCCCTGAGGCGGCAACAGAACCCACTGGGCAGGAGCAATCAGGGGAAAATTACAGACTTGGCTCCCAAAGAGAAAGGTTCAATAACATCATTGCAGATATTACAGTGATCAATATGTAACTGGTTAGTAAGAGATAAGCACCTTTTGTTCACAGGAATTGTACAAACTTTGGCTGGTAACATTAAGAGGCACATTTTGCCTCTGCGTGTACGACAATGTCACGCTGAAGTCAGTTTAATAAACACTGATAAAACTGCACAACATAATAGCTAGAATGCAGCTCCTGATTACACAGACATGCACGGACAAGTGTTACAGTGAGCCCAAACAGCAGTATGTGATTCCTGATCGCATACTTAGCACAGAAGTATGCAACACTTACCACAGAAATTGTATTTTTCCAGGAAATCCAGTATTTTCTGGTAATACCATGTACAAAGGTATAGATTCACATCTGCCAGGTTGCCCAAATACTCCTCTGTGGACTGGATTTCCCAGTCTGGCTACACAAACCAGGATGTATTTCAGTAACTCAGCAGGAGAGAATATTGATAAACATGGAGTTGGTGTCAGGAAAGAGTTTCGTCAATAAAAATGTATATATATATATTATTCATAAGACCTTAGGGTGTTTTTTTCCAAATCAAATATTTTTAAACCAGAAACTTTTAGCCAAAAATCTTCATTTAAAAATTGGTAAGTGAAAAGCGGCTGTGATGTGTGCGCACTCGTGAGAACAGCCCGTCTCCGTCATCAAGCTGACCAGACCCCCGCGGCAGCAGCCAGGCGCCCTTTGCGCAGGATCCCTGCCGTCCCACTCTGCTCAGAGCGGGTCACGCCGCCTCGGCAAGTGCCCACGCTTGGGAAACAGGATTCCAAACACCTCTACTTCAACACGATGCATCCAGAGTCTTAAAGCTTGAAAACTTCGTCAGCCTCTGAACTGTTACTCTGTGGCTCTGGCAAATACTTATTTAGTCTTAAAATTCTCAAACAAGGAGCGGTGGCTGGGAGACACGAGTGGGGCTCTGCCAGGGCCCAGGCCCCACTGCACACGCAGGGCCAGTCCCCACGGACAGGGTCTCCAGGGAGGAGATGGTGCTTCAGACAGGAGCCCCACAACAAATACACACGAGCTCCAAGCCTCGGGCACAGCCACATTTACTGCCTGTGCCTTTTCCAGCTCTTCAGAGTCCAAACACAGTCTCCCTCCCACAGTTCGCATCTAGCAGAGCTCCCCTTTTGTTCTCTGCAGGGAACTTTCGCTCCAAAATTAACTTTCTCATTTTAAATAAGAACTAAATAGAGACACATATATTTGGAGTTGCACAGTATTGACAGATAGGATTTTCTTTCCAGGAAAACCACACAACTAACAATTCCTGTGTCCAACCAGTCTTTAAAGTGAGGTGCCTCACTATTTGGAAAACTAATTCCTTTGCCTCTGGCCACCTTTAAATTCCAGTTCATCCCTATTCTATGCATATCCCTTCATTTCTGTTACTATGAATCATTCACATTAGGAAAAGTGACTAATAAACCCGATGAGATGATATTTTTGTTACGGCAGTTCTTTAGAACACCCATTTTCCTACCCTCCTACACGCTCCTGGAGGCTGAACCCAAAGGCTTTGAGCCTCGCACGAGAACCCGCTCTCCCTCCATCCTTCACCAGGCCTGAAGACGTCCCTCAGTGACCGTTCTGCTGGGGCTCCTACACGAAGCCTCATAAAACCACCAGTAAGACCACGGAATCTTTCCTGGAGTTTTTCCAGAGTTCAGGAGCAGACAGAGGGCAGCCAAGCCCGCAGACTCCGGCACAGAGCATCTCGGACCTCCAACACCGGCCTCAGCCCTCAGCGCATCCCCAAACACGGATCTGCTGGGGCCTCATCAGCATGAGCCAACAAGTGCCCATTTGGCGGGTCGTTGGACAAAGCCCAACTTTTGTTCAAAAAATAACATTTACCAAGTGAAGTTGTACCTGAATCTTAAGCAAGAAGACTGTAAGAAACTGCAACATGCAGAGTGAAATAAGTTTCTTTACACGTCTATGTATGTGAATGTGTTTATCATCTTGGGTCTAATAGGAGTATTCAACAATAAAACTGAATGTAAAATAAAACTGTTTCTATACACTCAGGATGGTTTTGATCATTATAATAAAGCATACTTATTTCTGAGTTTACAAGATCTTTTTTCCCCCAAGTTAATTAAGAAATTATTACTACAACACATTTAAGAAAATTGAAATATTAAGTTCAAGTATTTTAGCCAAAGAAAATTCACAAATGCAAGGACTACTATTGAAAAAAGTTTCTGATGGGAAGAACAGCAGCAATGCTTCAGCAAACATATAAACATGTATCCTAAATAAAATCACAGTGAATGAGGAAAACTATTGTACATAAACATCTAAAAGCCAAAAATATGAATCATAAAACATATATCATCAATAGCCATGAGTCTAATAACGGAACTATATCCATCACGTTCAGAGGCAGGTAGAACAGAGGCGGAAAGAGGGGACGGTGCGTTCCTGCTCGCAGTGCAAAATGGCTCCGTGCTGCAGGCCGGCGCGGCGGGCCGATGGTGCTCTCTTTCGGCGAGCAGGCAGTACTGACAGGCGGTCCCGGGCCACAGTTCCGGCCTTTGGAAAAATATACAGGCTCGCACACTCACACACAGGGCACGGCTGATCCAACACTATCTGTGGTGCCAGTAGTGCTCAGCTGGAAGCTGACTGTTCCTTGCACGTTTGTTGTGCGTCCTGTTTACGGTTTGTTCTAGCTGGAGCTGTGCAGCGCCGCGTTTGTCTCCAGACCCTTCCTCAGGCCTAAGTGCCACACACGGCAGGCTGCGTTAGCAGTGACCAACACCACCCCTGTAGCTTAACTAGAAAGTATGTTTTGGTTTAAAGCAAAGAATGTTATTTAGAAGGTATTATGACAAACTGTTTCAGCTCTTTGAGTTTGTCCTGGTCTCTCCGGTGGTATCACTGCTCTACCCTTGTTTTCCTCAACTGTTGTCCCAGTTAGTGTCCTCTGTGCTATACTAGCTGCCTGTACATCTGCTGTGCTATAAAAGCATTTAATAATAATAATCCCAGTCCTTCCCACCTGGGCTGTGCAGAGCTGCACTAATAACGTTTATAACCAGTTCCATGTGGTAGCTACACAGGGCCAGGTAACCTTCAGGCTATTTTTCACTTGAGGCAAATAACCTAAATTAAAGAGATTAATCCTTAGGGTAACACACAGGCTTACAGGCACTAAAAGAGGACAAATACTTTCTTTCCCATTAACTTTATGAATAAGCCTAACAGGCAAAGGGCAGCCTTCTTAAAATAAGCACCTAAAATAAAGGCAGCAAAAATACATCGTTTGTACAAGTGCACTCTGACTTGTTTCTTACTAGCTCAGGAGATCGGTACAGTTCTCAGCCTTCCGTGGCACTTGAGGCACTTAACACCTTTAAGAAACCCTTTCATTTTTACTGAGGAGCATTAATATGGGTTTTGGCATGTATTTTTGTCAACACTGTTTGGCCTTATTTCTCCCCTAAAAGCAAGTAAGTAACAATGCAAATTTTGTCTAAGTAAGTAAAAGCAACTATTGACACAGCTTAAGACTTACTGATAAATCATGATTTTGCAAATTATATGATATAATATTTGCTAGGAAGCAGCTTATCTTGCATGATACAGAGGTACCCACCCAGTCTTCCACTCGGTAGAAAACACGTTACAGACAAGAGACTTGGATGAGATGAGAGTCCCTGAACAACATAAAACTTTCCTAAAAGATCTGAGGGATCCTGCAAAGTTCAGTCGCTGCATCCACACACCTACATTAGGGAGAGAATTATTGTGACCATGGCACTCAATTAGTATTCCTACTGCGGCTGCTGCCCCAGAACTAACTAGAAGATGTTATATTAAATGTAGCTCTACTGATGAGTGAAATTTTAAAGGTAATTAATTAGTTATTACATATAAGTAATGAAGACAGAGATTAATGAAGCCTTTCTTCAGTCAAATGATTCTGGCAAAGTCATAAGTGGTGACAACATAAGCCAAATAACTTATAACAGCACCAGACCTCTCAGACAGAAATGTAATTATTTTAGACAACTGCACCATGTATCTCTCTACAACATACAACCAAAAAATTGTATTACAGAGGAAAGGATATCAGATAAACTGTAATATTGGAAACAGCTGTAGCTGACTGCACCAAAATAAAAATCTGATGGTGTAAAAGATTAAGGTTTTAACATTATTGGAGAGAAGGGGGAAGACAATCAGCTCACTAACATATAAACATATGCACACAAGAAAAGCAGTATAATCTTCTCTATACAACAAAAATGTCATAAGAACGGGACACATGAGAAGTGATTAATTTAAAAATAAGATCTAGCTACTATGTGTTTTAAAATATAACCTTCATTAAATAAAAATAACAAAATTAGTTACTGATAATTCAACTCCAAATATCTAACAAGCATATGTAACATGGAACTTTAAGCTAGCCCCAAATCTTTATTAGTCTTTATTAGAAATATGTAGTTATATAAAAGCCTGAAAAAAATGACTTTTATGGATCTTCTAACCTCTTCTCCTTTTCTCAGTTGTCTCCATTTCAGGAGATTTGTTCTGGGGAATAAAACTGTCCACAAGGATGCAACTACAGGACTTCATCTGGGGTGGCAAAATGTACAGAGGACAAGTGCACCACTCTAGGACTCATTCCAAATAGCTCACACAGAGCACAGATACAGACCTACAGCTTGGAGCATTAAGCATTTCTTTATTCATATTTGCACACATGTTCATGCGATGCCCCTGCAGAAGAGCTACTGGGAGCAACTTCACACCACTGATGTTTTATTAAAGGTCACACAGGTGATTTAGCCTTTTAATTTACGGTTTACAGGATGAATGAAGGTTAGATACCAAATCCTAATAACCCATAGCATGGGGGTGGGAGGGAAATCTGGCAATAGAGAGCTGAATTTTTCATTACAAATATAAATAAGTATATATAGCCAATCACTGTTTTTATAATTATTTTAACTCTGATCTTTAAAATCTCCAAGCTGATTTACATCATATTACTAAAGAAATCAAGTATTTCTTTCTACATTTGATAAACACTCAATTTACTAGTTAATTAGATCTTTTCAAGATTTTTTTCCTCTTTCGATTTTAAGAGAAAATAAGTTTAATCTTTTAATAGCAAAAGGGGGCTGCATTCTATTTCTCTCAACTCATGTTCTTAGTTGCAATTACTGGTTTAAACTGCAGTCTCCTTGGGGAGAACTTAAGAGGCATTTGGGTTTGTCACTGTTACTAGTAATTAGAATTAGTAATTAGAAAATACTTTGGTTTTCTCTGCAGCTGATCATCTGCCTTTGTTTCTTCCTATTGCAAATTTCCCACATCTTTAAATTTATGTGAATTATGTGTGCAAGTTCATCTCAAAATTATCTGACCTAGGTGGTACCTACAATGTTCTTCCACGTTAGTGGCACTTCAGACTTCAGGGTAACACTGATGTTTTACCTTGTCTTGTAAAAAAGATTCTAAAAACATAATTTATATGGGAAAGACAAGCCACTTTAAAAGTAACTAACTTATGTTGGCATATTTGATTTTTGTTTGCTATATATAACAATTACAGGCTTGATCCCCAAAATAGGGTAGTTGTGGCTCCCTCAGGATACCCACAGATTTTCCAGCTGCTGGATTTGTTTTGAGCAGCAGTTTTTGGCTAGACCTGCACCCGCTTAGCAGGCGAGTCGCTCTGCTCAGAGGCACCTCGTTACTGTTTTCAGAGAAAACTCGGACTAACCTGGTTTTTATGCAAACAGGAGAGTACCTTAAAAAATGCAGATGTTATATTGCCCTGGCCACAGCTTTCTCCTGTAGTGCTCTCCAAGTAGTCCTGGAAACCTTCAGGCAACTTTTTTCCATAAATCACAGGAAAGGAACACGACCTTCTCAGCTGGGAACAGCCAAGAGTCGCAGGGCCTAGAAGTGCTCAGCCTAGAGCTTTAGGAAGACTGTCCACATCTCCCTTAATAAGGCTGGTTTATGACTTGTTTTACAAACCACTAGTATAAATTTTCCTCAAAATGGAAAAAAAAAAGCAGCAAGCTGACTCATCAGCGATGCTAATGGGGTAATGGCAAAACTATATTAACCTCTCGGAGTGAGGACAGTTGTGTAATTGCAGCACACAAAGTCCGTACAGCCCCAAGGCACTATTGATTTCAAAGCTGGACTAGGATAATTTGTTTAATACCACAAATTTGAAGGTCCTGCCCAACACAGGTCTCGTCCCCAGCACTCTTTGCTGCTGTAAATGCCGATTGCTGAATGTTTCTGGCTGCTGACATGACTTAAACCTGTCGAGGAACCACAACGAGACGAAACCCCCCGCATTGACGAAGGGGCTATCTGCAGTACAGTAGGTCTCTGTTACCCGGCTCAGTTGCTCTCAGATTTCCAAGCAGTTTCCAGGACTCAAAACGTACTCAAATCTCAGTAGCCTAAGACCAGCCCAACCAGTCTGTAAAGCCCCAGAACAAAACTGTTGTTTAAATTATTACAATACAGCGTTATACATCTTGCTGAGGCTCCACAAAATAAACTTCAACTCAAGTGATATCTAAACTCCTAAATAACAAAAGTGCTATTAAACTTTTTTTTTTCCCCCTTCAGGACACATTTTTTAATATAAGAGAGAAATTTGGGGGAAAAATTATTTAATTTGTGGGAATACTTGTAAGAATAACCAGCATAATTTTCTAAAACTAATTGGTTAGGCTTAGTGGACTAAACTATCATGTGCCGAGCGTGGAGCGCATGTCTACTTTTGCCCACTGTTGTCTCAGAGTATGTGCCTATCTCCTGTCACTCCTTCTTTGTCTTTTTTATTATTATCTTTATTATTTCCTAATAAAACACTGTATTCCCAGTTCTTGTCCTTAGCAGACTAAGCCTACCAAATACCTAAGAGGAACGCAGCTGAAAGGTAGCTGGTGCTGGAAGAAAGTCAAACTCACCAACATGACGTGTTCCTAAGATCACTGGCCATTTATCAGTACAGGCTATTACTAAATATAGGTCTGCAGTGGATGCTGGCGCCTACTAATTCAAGCAGCAGAGAAAGTACAACTCTCTGCACAGGACAATCCATCCTTCTTCTTATTAGCAATGCTTAGTTGCTTGACTAGTTGGCTCCATTTGTAAGGGATAGTGCATAGCAGTTATTTAAAAATAATAATGAGCACTAACGAGAGCTGGAGCTGTATGCTGCACACAAGAAACCTCTAGAGCAAGCGGCTTCGGAGCCGTAGGGAACTGGCTTCAGTGAAAGCTGAGAACATCCAACACTGTGTTCCTGGGTCTGGGAGCAAGGACGCTGCCGCTGAGGATGCGCGAGAGCACTTGGATTCCCACAGCCCCATCAAGGATCTATGCACATGTGGGACACATGTGTCCTGACTCTTCCCCACCTGATATTTTTTGCCCTGGTGTTTTCCCAGTTGAGACACATTTTTAAAAGAGGCAGTGACTTATGGTGACTTATGAGGAACTGCAGCAGAAACAAGCGAGTGGGTGCGATGTTATATACAGCATTAGATGAAATAAGTCTTTGGTTCTGCTGTGACTATTACCTCCACAGTAACAGACCCAAGGAAAATCTAAAATGCAAAGTGAAGCATCTTCCCCTTGGCCATACCGACTTCACCCTGCCTCACGTCGCAGCATCCACCCGGCACCAAGCGCTGCCGCCGCCGCGGCCGGTCACGCTCTGCAGGACCCGCCCTGCGCGAGCAGGGAGCGCCCGAGGGCGGCACGAGGCACCGCATAGCGCTCACCCACCCTCAGCGGGTACTGCCAGCCTGGGGACACACTGCACGGCCAGGCCCAGTGCTGGGAGCACAGGTTGCTGCTCCCGGATCGGGGTCAGGCCCCATTTCAGGCAAGGGCAAAGCTCCATTTTGCTCTCTGCAAAAGAGATGAAACCATTCAGAGGGCACTGCAAGGCCAAGCACAGCAGTTTTAGCTGTCCTGTTTCACAAGTGTTACCATGTTTTGTGAAACAAGGGGAGTTTTAAGGTTAATAAGAGAGATCTAACTCTGTAAATGTTGTCATTTGTTTTAAAAGAAATTAAAAAAAAAAAACAGTAACAAAGAAACGCACAAGGTACGATCAGTCTCATACACCAGAACGTATCAACCTTGGGTTGTTACAAGTGAAACCTGCCTCTGTCCCCAGCAAGGCGAGTGGCAGAAGTGCCAGATTCCTTCGTGAATTCCCTGCGAGCCCAGCGGACAGCAGCTCTTCTATTCGCACCTCCCGGAGGCTCTCCCGGTTAACCCGAGGTGGGAGCTGCACAGAGGGCTCCGCCGAGAGCAAGGACCACAAACGCACATCGGCAGCCAGTGCCCAGGGGTTGTACCACACACAAAACATTACAAATGTTTTCAGCAAACGCTGAAGTGCAAGATTTTCTGATAAGGATACAATTTAACAGAAAATTAACTTCTGCTGAAAGTGCAATAAGTGCAACAGCTTCAAGTTAACTGCTTCAATATCACATGCTCACTAATTTCTTAGCACCACTAACTTGTAAATATTCACATTTTCTAATATCTAATTTAGATATTATACAACTGTCAATATAATTCAATCCTTATCCTTGCAGATTCATAGAAAATTGTAAACCACATACTCTTATATTTGAGTTTACTCTAGATCTCATAACCCAACTAAGGAAACACTCATTAGAGCCCAATCTACGAGTTTATTTCCCTGCACAGCAAGCCAGCTACTGCAGATGATAATTTTTCTATTATGAGCCCAAGACATTCCCTGCAAGATAGGCCATTACCCCACAGCCCATATGTACCACTTGGGCACCCTTACACGGCTCATCTTTAAGGAGTCTTCCTTACCTGGCGCAGCTCCGGTCCGGCGAGCAGGGCGCTCTCTTTGCCCACAGGCAGCAGGAAGGCAGCACAGGGTGAGCCATGGCTACTACTCTGAGGCGTGAAGGCAGCAGCAGCGAAGAAGAGCTGATAAAGGGCGTGTTTTAACCCAACTGCCACTGGCTTGCTACAGATTAAGTTATTAAGTACACCTGGTGAGGAAGCTGACCAGCATGTACGGGCGCAATGCTCTAACCTCGCCAAGACTCACCTCGGTGCACTGTGGCGCCGTGCCGTGTCACGCGGTACCTGTGATACCCGCAGCGCTGGTGCCACAACCCCTGCCCGCTGAGCAGAGCCTGCCGGTCCCTGCGAGGCCCAGGCCGGCTGGGAGCCACGACAGGCGCTGGGGGAGAACGGCCGCACCTGCGGCAGCACAGGCGGCGGGCGGGAGGCAGGGAGGCAGCACCACCTTCGCTCGAAACAGCAGTTTTCGTGTTGTTGGAGGGCAATGCTGCTCCAGCACGGGCCATCAGGAACACAAATGTACTCCTGGCACACATAAGGCAACTGGTCTTTTGAGAACTCGATCCAGCCATCTGGTGTACTGTCGTACAGGCTAAATATACGAGATCTTTCCCACCAGCTCTCTCCATGCCGGATAGCTGTACTTAGTAGCCCTCTTTCTGACGGCAAAAAGCACCACGCAGACGGAGCCACAGCGGCCCGGTCGGAGGGCAGGCGGGAAGCGCACGCGCAGCTCTTCTCCCCGCGGCGGAGGCGGAGGCAGAGCGCACAGCAGACAACACTCCCGGGCAGACGTTCCATTTCAGATTTTATTAGGTCTTACCGGTAAAGCATACTATGATTATCAGTAGTCAGTGTATGGACCAAAAGGGATATACAAAGTGCATCGGTGTGAACATACTATGTTACAAAATTACTATTATCTTGAAAATGGAGAAGTTTTAACTGGAACAGAAGATTGCTGATACCTGGGGTTAACCTCACAGGGTTTTGTTGTTGCTTTTGTTGTTTACAAATAGTCGTGCTATGATGCATCCTGCAATTCCAGAGTTGGGGCACTACAGCACAGGCATCAAAATCTCACCAAAACTCCCAGTTTGATATATGACTATGATTTAAAAAATTAAATTTCAGACAACTTCAGTCTCAGTTTGTCTTAAATCTCTGGATATAAAAAACTTTTAACATATACTCACTCCTGAGGACAATTAAATCCTAAACATTTTTTTATAATTACCTAAAATGCAACAACTTCCAACAAAATTTCAAGGTCACATTATTGGAAAGTAAACAGGTCTTTGGTAAATAGTAACTATTCTATTCTTTACTCTATTAGAAAACCTAATTCA
This sequence comes from Crypturellus tataupa, assembly GCA_034781795.1. NCBI lineage: Eukaryota > Metazoa > Chordata > Aves > Tinamiformes > Tinamidae > Crypturellus > Crypturellus tataupa. The sequence continues at coordinate 1,735,825 of JAWLRI010001050.1, read as the reverse complement.
TTTTAAAGTCTAAATTAAAAGAATATTTAATAATTATTTATTTAATGAGTAAGGCCTGTGTGGCACAATGCTGAATGGGATGAATGGGTGCACATGGCAACACTTGAAAGAGATTTTGCAGTTACAAATCCTGCTGCTACTGGGTTCCTGCTCTGGTTTATGTCAGTTTCTTATTGCACCTTCAGCCAAGCCCCAAAGCTGAATCTGAACAAGAGCTTCCTAACGAGTTTCATTTCCAGCATTTAGAGGACTCGACAAAGCTAGAAAATGATGTCCATTCCATGACACATTCCACAGCACATATTGGATTGTATGCTAAAAACTACATCAAACCAATTACTTTAAGGTTCAATAATGTATGATAGCTGCAGTAATTTCTAAAATTGTCTGCTGTACCATTTGTGCAGTAGAACAGAAAAACTACGCACTACGCATGCTTGCATGAGTTGTAGATTCCTGCTCGCTCCCAAAGGAAACTTAAAGGCACAAGACATAGGTAATGTGAAGGAAAGCCTGGTAACTAACACTGGCTTCTGTTTTATTACAAGAATCCAATTAGAAACTGAGTGCCAGAACTGATTTTTTTAAATATTTGCCTATCGGATTGGTTTGACCGTAACTAAAAGATATACCATCTCCTTAAAGAATACATGATAAATATCCTGCTATACAGGATATCATGAATAAATAGATCCTGCAGCTTCAGAAGAGAAATAAAACATCTGCTTTAGATTTAGCTTGTAGAGTTTGTTTTTTTGTGTGTGTGTCCTAGAAAAGAGCAGACTACATTCAATGACTATTACTGTTCAACTGATCTACCATCATTTATCTTTTTAATCATCTATCTTGTTAAAGGATCGACTACATGTGAGACAATAAATAGTATATTTTACAATAAATATTTAAGCCAAAGTATTCTACTTATAAAATAATGTAACGCTGTAATAGGATCTTCAAGATAAATTCCCTTTTATATATTCTGCAGCAAAAATAACATTTCTAGCAGGAAGGAATTCCTTATAAACTTAGCAAGATCTACACATTCACATATGTGTGTAAACAACTTAAACATGGTTTATTATGTTTCCAGAAAGACTAGGCTTTTGCAATAAGTTTTCAGCTAAATGTTGTCATAATATGGTAGTAAATATAACAATATTTATGTTCCGCTCCATCACAAACTGTAGTTTGAAAAAAAAAAAATGGAGTGCCACTATTTACAAGGAACAGCAATTCTCCTTTTGTTTCACAAGTGACTATATCTGTGTGTAAACAAAATGTTAGGACGAGGCATTCCAGATGAACTGCAGCTAAAGTTGGATGAAGATGATTTCAAGAAGAACGGTGAAGGTCCTGGCAATAAATACCTAGAAATGATATGAAAAATACAGCATAATTTACAGGCAAAGTACATTCAAGAGAAAAGAATTCGTTTTCATGTGCTATACCTTGTAATTTTTATGCAAGATGCTATGCACATTAAATATCATTTCTATAATGTACAGGGTATGAGGCATTAGCTAACCTGGGAAACAGAATCATCAATACACTAGGTAAAACAGGAAACAAGGATGCTGTGACCGAGTCAGTCACATCAGTGACTAGGTGCTTTTTTAAAAACAGGTAGCAATGTAGTCTGTACTTTATATAACTCTACAAACAACTCTACAAACTCTACATTCATAATATATACAATATTCCTTTTTAATTCTATTTTGTGCTATCATTTCCTAATAGTTAATTACAAAAGACATTAGATGAGCACAGTAAATGTGCAAAAATAACATCCGTATTAAAGCAGAAATTCATCAGGAATGATGTGCAGTGTTAGAACACAACACATTGTATAAATTATTGCTTAAAAACTGTTGCATCAATCTAGTGAATCACATTGATTAATCACAAATAAGTTAAAAATTAATCCTACTAGTCACATCAGTAGGAGTAACTTCACAAGTCTTATTGGTAAACAACATGTACATTGAAAGTATACATATTTGGTTTGTTTAATCACTGAGAAAAGCTAGTAACTACTTATGTTTTCTAAACTAATTTACCAAAGAAGTCTTATTTTGTATGAGTTAGTGGTGAGCTAGGGCTTGAAAATTCCTTATGTCACAAGACTGAGTCCTGTACTTGCTTGGCAATACATTAAAAAGTTCTCGTGCTTCTCAGAAAGTATTCTCTGCATAAGGTGATCTAGCAAGCTGTAAGGATTTAAGAGTAGATTGTATTTGCAATGTATGTTGTATTTTGTAATATAGGTGAATTTATCAAAATGTGAAAAGTCAGTCTATACAGTCTGTTTTTTAGCTATAATTTTTAAGATATTTTGGTATTTGGTATCATTATTTTTATTTACATTTTAAATTTTCTAAGGAAAAAATTACTCATGAATATTAATACCCCTATTCACTTTCTCCATCACATTCACTGGATTTAAAACTAGGAGATAAGATTGAGAACTAATTTGAAAATAGACTAATAACTGCAATAAACTTTATTTTCATTAAAGCTCTTTTTTTCCTCTCTCTCTGTACAAATAGTTTTTTCCATCTAAAGAGGTATCCATTTACAGGTTAAGAAAACTTTAGTCATAAAAACAAAGCTTAAAAATATTTTTCTGTTCAGAAAACTACAGAAAATTAACAAATTAGATTTTTTTTAAGTCTTTAAAAATAAACACCTTGAACATTTGTTAAATTATACGCTGCTGTCTTCTTGCACTTCATACAATTTTTACTTTCAGGCAAGAACTCTTATTAATAGTTGAGGTCCTTATATACAACCTGCTTGATAATTTAAAAACCAGAAACTCTGATGAAAAGTGAAATGGTACTGTGATTCTCTCATTTCTAGAAAAGCACTTCACAGTCTTACATATTGTGGGGCATAATGGGCAGGAGCTCTTCTTTCCATACACATACTCAGTTTCATAAATTCAGACTGTCATGGTTAACTAGTGTATTGCTGTATCCACGGGATAGGTGTAACATTCGTGGAGATTAATATGAGGACAAACTTTTAATCAATCATAGTTGTCATGACAACTCAATTGCTGAAGACATACAAATATTTAAGGCAGGGATCCTTCTAGCCTTTCAAATTCATGAATAAACATCCATTTGGCATCAAAAGAAACACAGAAACTGGAGATGAAAAAGTGCTACTTTGCAAATGCAAGATTGCTGGCTGCAGGACACTGGAGTAATCTGATCACTTTGAATAGTTTGCAGTAGTCTGTGATGAAAAAAATTCTGTAATATTAACACTAGGAGCAATAAAAACTCCAACCCTGAAGATTTTCTAGTCTTAACTAATCCAAATGATTTTACCATACTCTTTCTATAGTTCAGCACACATTAATATTAAACATGATTTGTTTTGTAGCTAAGATACTTTTGCTGTGACCAAATAAAATATTTCTAGTCATTTGTTAGAGCACCTTAAGTTTCATATGACTAACAAATGAGTTCAGTAACTAACCAAGATATATCAAATAAGCAAATAAGATGTATATGTTTAACAGATAATATATCAAAGGTTTCCTTTTCATACGATACTCTTAAGTCATAAAGTCCTTGCATGAAATAATGCCTGTAAGATATTTTAGATAAACAATTCATGTTTTTAATACAAAATATTCCAAATGACCATTATGAATAGAATCCGTAACCTAACTAACTTGAAATATGTATTTAATTCTCCATCTAAGACTGTTAAATTGCAGATCACTGACTCTCACACTTAGAGCGTATTCAGTAATCTCTATACTGACAATATTAGAATCCAGGTTGTATTCAGCTGGGAAGCTAAACCAGCCAATGGAGAACCGGGTAAGTGCCAAATAATTTTTTTACTATATGATGCTGTTTTGCAAGGTTTTAAAATATATTTGTCCTCTGTGAGATGAAACAATAAAACTTTTTAAATCATCAGGTTTTGGAAATCAACTTTGCAAAACCGTGCAATACAGTAAATCAGATGGCACCTACCTGACCCCTGGCTGGAGCTGTGCCCCTATAAGATCCAATTGCGAATGTCAAGCCCGAAGTATAATACATGCTAGGATACCTCTAGGAATGCAAATCAGGAATCAGTGACTTTGAGGGATCTGAGAAGGGGAAGAAAGGAAATTTTCAGTTCACTTAAAGACAGAATGCCCTTTGTGCTATGACTTCTTGGGTAATCAGCAAGCAAGAATTTATTAAGTGTAGCTTTACCCAAAATATGTATAACAAGCCTCTGGTAGTAGTACCTCATGAATGAGCAAGAGATTAGAACAGCAGAAACTCAGAATTGAGGGAAATACTGTGTGTTTTTTTTGGGGAGGGGGGAAAATGATTTTTTCTTTTTTTTTTTTTTAAGGATATACGCAGCTACTCCGAAGGCGTTTCCCTGGGTCGCAGCAGTGCCCGATGCGATCTGTGCCACCCACAGTTCAGACAGGGGCTGGAGAGGAGCAGTGCCTACCTTGTGTCCTCGCACTTGGGGCCCGCTGCCGGCAGGGCGCCGCGCGACTCAGCCGCGTGCTTGTAGACCACGAGCAGGCACTGCTTGCAGAGCTGCACCACGCGCCGACAGCACTGCAGCTGCGCCGGCGTCACCACCTCCGGGCTTCTGCTGAACACGGTCTCCCACGAGCTCCTGTTGGCACAAAACAGGCGTGACCCCCTCGCCCGCACACGCGGCACGCAAGAGCTTCGCGGCCTCGAGCAGATTTTACACTGGAGGAGCAAGAGCAGCAGCCCGACCTCGCTTGTGTACGGGCACGGCCTATGCTGTTCTACGCAAACACTGGCAGGTGCTGGGAGCATAAAACACAAATTAAGAGGTTAACCTTCATCGCTGAAGGGTCCCCAAGGCTTTCTTTTTTTTTTCTTTTCATGTGGTATGTCCCCTAAAGCTTCTGTAGGGCCATTTTTTAGGTTTAGCAGATAAAGATTAACTGTCATGGAATTATTTTTGATGCCTTACAACAGATGTAACAGAAATAGTGATTATTTTTAAAAAGTGTATTTTTAATATATTAACAAGATAAATTATTTCTAAATGTCTATACAGCATAATAATACTTGAATTTTAAGGCAAGTCTATCATAAAGATGAGAGAATATTAAATGAATGTGTGGGAAGATTAATATGTGCAAAGTACATGTTGAGAAATGTTCAGAAAGTTGTGCTTAGTTTCATACGTTCAGCCAAAAGATGAATAGAAACATTTCATGTTTCCATTCTCTGTATGAGCTATCAACTAGCGAAAAGAAGATTTTCTCATTTTAGTCACTAAAATACTACTTATTATTCCACCTGGACATAGGGGTTTGGTTGTCCGGAAGGAAAAAGGGAGTTGGTCTTTTTCAAGTCAATGCAACCTGCAAGGTGAGTCTCTTCTTTTTCGAAAAGCAGAGAAGAGGGCCTGTTTCCTTAAAAAGCCTTTTCCCTTTCAAAAAAAAAATCCTACCACACTGTTGGAGAACAGGTATATTTTATTACAGAAGAAAATAGTCCTTTGCATAAACCTGAACACTTGTGTTTGTGTAGGTGTTATGTTTGCCACAAAATTCTGAGAGATCATGGTATATGTTTCCAAGGTAGTATGGTCCCTATGAAAACTTTTTTTTGGCCAATAAATTGCCAAGTACTACAGATTATTTGTAAGCTTCAGTTTTTTATTCTGTTTATGAAAGAATCACTTAGAGTGAGAAAAATTCATTGCACCCGTTGTCCAGGTTCAACATGACTTTCAGGCTACTTAGCCTTGTGGCACTGAGCTCCTTAGCAACTTTCACATTACGGGTTAGGATTTTATCCTTTAAAGTGTCTATTTCGGCCAAGTGACATTTAAAAGTTATGCTGCACTAAGATACAATTATGTACAGACTCAAATATGCTCATACACAGGAGCTACATGTGTATCTGATTTTTCAACGTGCTCCTTAATCTAGATAGCATATTCTAGCTGAAACAGTTCAGTTCTACCCTTTTTCCACTATCCAAATAATTTTCAAGTGATCAAGACATTCCTTCATTACTTACTATCCCTGTAAATAAAAACATGGTCTATGACACATCAAAACTCTTACCTAATAACAGAATAAATCTACCACCTCAAGAACTACTTTTGTTAATATATTTTTCTTCTCACTATTGTTTCTTGTATGGGAACTTCCAAATATATTTTTACATCAAAATTAATCTCCTGTCTTCATTCTGTCCTCTATGATGTAATGCAGCAGAATAAAGTTTAAATACATCTCCACCAGGTTTACAGCGTTACACAATTATATTCTAATTCAACCTATAAATCTCCAACATCTCTTGACAGAAGCTCTCCTGATAAGTTCCTTAATTTTGAGACTTTCAGATCTGGGATCAGCTTCCCACAGTTATTTGAGATTTTATTGGTGAAGTGTGATGTAGCCCATTATAATTATAACCAACTATGAGCACACAACTACCTTTGGAATATATTAATAAAGATTGACATCCAGAAATATACGTGTGAATGTTGATGAGGTTTCATATAAATGTGCCTGAACAATCTCCTCTGTGCTACACAGATTCAATTCTTACTCTGTTATACTGCATTCAACAGGGATCAGAATGCCGCTACCTTTGAAAACTTGTTTATTTTCCATATGTTAATACAAAGTTTTTAAGTTCTCACAAGACTCGGAAAAGACTATCATGCTTGACTGTACAATATTGTAAATAATTGTTCTTTTTAAAAAACATTTGAAGTCAACTGGGTCTACCTATTTTCCAAGAGGAATTTTAACTGTTTAATATATAGTAAAACAAATGTAGTTTTATGTAACCATATACATCAAGATTATTTCAGAGGGTTTTGTTGTTGTTGTTGTATTTAGTTAGTTAGTTGAAATAGTGCATGTCTAGTTGAGATCTTAACTGGCAAGAGGAAACCTGAAGGCTATTGCCTCTTCTCCTCTCCCAACCTATGTATCTCATTAATAGCTGAAGAGCTACACTCCTCAATGTATTTTCATATATTTATGTGTCTTAATTAGTGCACTAACACCCCTTCCTGACATGTCTCCCAACTTCTACACAGGTCCACTGTTTATTCCAGGTTGCTTTTAAAATGGCCCAAATAATGCTAAGGAAAAGTGGTAAGAGGTTGGCGTTTCTGCTGCCAGTGTCGTCACGAGTTCTCTGTTGTGGATTGCATGGGGAGAACGATGATTGTCACTGAAGACACAAAAGACATCGGCCTTCTGTCTTCTTGCTTCTTTGGATTCTGTATGAGGTACATTATGTATAGAGTGACCTTCTAAATATTCTGGATATTCATTATTTTCATAGTATTTTTAGACTCTCTCACCTAGCAAACTCTTAGAAAACTAGATCTTTGTCAGATAATTTAGCTCCACTCTGGAATCAGCTGAGTCTTGTTCTGCATAAATAAGATTTTTACTACTCGGGAAATCCTGTTCTGCATTGAACTCTTGCTGGCTCGAAGACTGCTCTGAGCCAGCTGAACACCAGAATGGTTCTGAGGTTTTGAGCAACCAACAATCCTTACAGAGGGAAAAAAATAACAGGAAAAGCTTTGTATATAATGAAGGATTTGAAAAGGACATACTAAAAGTAAGATTCAAATAATCCGTGTTATTAAAAGGGAAACCATTTATAATATTTTGTGGCAATGGAAATTGAGGTTTGACTTAAGTCTTCATACACCCCTGTTGACATGAAGAAAGGGCCCTCCAGTTGTTGAGGGTAATGGAAATGTTTCAGAGTGGAAGCACAGAGTTCTTATTCTCATATTTAGGATTATGCTACACTCCCAATAGCTACCTCCAGCACATCTTAAGGAAATGATCTCCTAAACGGAGAATTCCACAACCCACCTCTGTGAATAATCATGACGACTCCTAATGGTTTAAGTTAGAACAGCAACTAACAAGAACAAACTTTCAGCAATGAGAAAATAATTCTAAAATAAAGTAACTGACAACATTACAGTATGCCCACAGATCTCCATATATCTTTTTCCTATTGCATGATTCCATTTTGTTGTGAAACAATTCACAAATGCTTTACATGCATTGTCTACATATGATTAATGATCATATGTGAAAAACTGTGTGCTGAATCCCTTCTTCATGCAATACCCATAATCATATCATGTGGTTTTGCTGTAGTTCATTTTTAATAAATCTCCTAATTCACCTTACACTAGCTAATGAAAAACATCGCCATTATTTATTCACTGTATATATGCTTACAGAGACAATGAAATATATTGCATGGAAAAGGATGTATTTATACATTTGTGATTTTATCTTATGAAGATGTTTAGGGCAAAAAAAATAGTCTTATGTCTATAACCTCTTCCTCCAAACCTGTCCTTACATAAATACCTTCTATTTCATGAATGTAGATTTTTTTACAGAGTAGAATACTCTCTAAAAGGACACTTTTAAAGTATCGCCTGAGCTTTTTCCCCTTATGAAACTTTTATTTGCAACCTAGACAAAAAAACTACTTCTTGCTTCAGTGTGGACACTTCCTTTTTTGCATGCTAAAAAGCGAGTATTTCATTATTTGCAAAACATAGAACTGCCCTTGCATTTGGCATAAAATGTCAGCTGGACCCATCACTGTATTCTTCCCTGGTAAATCTTGGGATCAAACAGATCTGGCAAGGATGAATCTTGATGGGAAGGCCAAGCTAGACATTTACAGCAGCCTGGCTTCAAAACTGCAGAGCATCCAAGGTGCTGAACTAGAGCTCAGCTATTTTGAAAATCAGATTGTTACTTTAGATTATTAGATTTAGAAGCAGACTCCTAAATGTTTATTTCCATTATTGAAGTGGTTTCCATAGATTATTAGATTTGTAATTATACTCTAGGTTTTTTGTTGTTGTTGTGGTTGTTGTTTTAATTAGTTCAATGTAGTACAAAATTCTCATGAATGAGAATGAGGAGAAAAGAATGCCAGACCAGAGTGTAACTGTGAAGTTATGAAGCAGTTTAAGATAATAAATGTAATAGGCTTACCCTGAATTACAGAAACAGTTCCACAGGCCTTGGCCATGGCTCCAAAGCAAGCGATTAAATACTCGGTTAAAAAGACGGTACAAATGTAAATTTTCAATGTCTGGAGCCTTCCAGACACGCTGTAGAACTGCACGAACACTTGTCTTGACTATATCTAAAACCTAGAATAGAACATCCCAAGCAAATCAAAGGCAAAACCTAAAACCAGCTGTCCTCTGATTCACTGCACACACACACACACACACACACAAACACACACGCATGCACACACAGATGACTGCATAGTTATAAATTCCCACAGCTGTCTACATTTCACTTCTGTGCATTCATCAGCAAAACTTTCATGATATGCATTTTCCATTAATGACATTTTGAAAAACTAAACCAAAATATTTTATTATGGAAGATTTCTGTTTTGTTTTGTTTTTCAGTCTATTTGGTATTAACTAGTTAAAAGGATAGGAAGAGTTTAAAAAGAAACAATATTGAAATATTGATACCACTACAAGCAATAAGCAACATAATTACAAACTCAAATATTATATACTTTAAGATCATGTCTTCTTTTTGCCCTCCCTTTAAAATACTGTTTTACAGAGAACTAAAATGGTATGAAAAGCTTCAAGCTGATTTTCACTTTATGTCTGCTGAGCTCAGTCTTACCCTAGATCAGACTCTTGGCTTCTCTTTCTTTCAGAAAAGAATGCAGTGATATAAAAATCATTTTAAAAGGTAACAAGCTATTTGGAATAGCAACATTCATAGGAACACAGCAGATTCATTATGCACAAGCAACATTTAAGTGCAAGCAGGTAACGATGTGGACACAGGCAGCGCGAGTTCGCAGGCTGCGTTGTGCGGAGCCCTGTGCGTCCCAAGGGGAGCTCTGGGCTACCCAGCGCGCACCCAGGCTGCTCCTCCCAGCTGCACCCCGGCACATCCCACCCAGCTGGGGCGGGTGTACAAGGTGGAATTCCCACTGCCTGATTTTAAGCATCCTAAATCAAAAATCCTCACATTGTCAATACATTGCATTTCTTAAGAGAGAACAGTAAGTACATGCATGCAATATAAAGACATATATAAAAATAATAAATCTGTATTTATTTTCATATACTTATATTTTATATATTCATTATATATAACATATAATGTTATATATGTGCCTCTTGCACGCAAATATTTATATGCCAAATGTGCCATATATGCACATAAACATTTATGTTTTCATTTTATATAGATGTTTATGACAAAAAAAATATCTTATGCCTGTGACCTGACCCTCCAAACCTCCCCTTACAGGAATGCCTTCCATCTCATGAGTGTTGATGGCACAGTGTTAAGATACTGAACTTTTAAAATACTTTTTCCGCTTATGAAACTTATTTGCGGTCCAAGATTTTTTTTTTTTTATTTTTTACTTCACTATGGACACTTTCTTTTTTTGCATATGCTTAAGTTGTGATTGCTGTGGTAAACACTGAATTTCTTCAACCAAAACTTTGAACTCATTATCTGTAAAACACAGAACTGGCAAAGTAATTGGCATAATATGTCAGCCCTGAGTTCTCTAGGGCAGTATTTAGGCCTTTCACTGGCACCCTGGACAGAGTAATTTCCATCCTAAAATAATCCTATGGTTCATGGCTAATCCTACGGTTTCCATTAACAAAGTCAGTTAATCAACACTGTTTCCTGTAAAGGAGATTTTTTAGCCTCTTTAGCAAAATAGTATCTTCAAATGACAGCATCATCAGACCCAGGTGTCTGGTGAATTGAAATATTCATTTATTTGGTGCAAGATGTTGCAAATTCAAAAATTCAGAAGATCCAGTACTTGCCTGGGCCATTTTCACAAGTGCATAACTAACTGATTCTTATGGTTAAATGTCTGGCTCAAAACGTGAAGGAGATTTAGTCTAAATCTTATTTAATCATGTATTGATTTAATTAGTTTATTCTTAACTTGTTCCTAAATGCCTCTTGCACCTCTCTTGCAATGCTGTAATAATAATCATTATGAAAATGATCAAGAGTTTTTCAAAAGTTTAGTTTTTCTTATTGAATATTTCTTAAGAAAATGTGTGTCAGGGACAAACACTGTGAAAACATGTACACTGCCCAGTACGTTCCCCAGGTTTTCTTCCTGTATTTTAGTACTTTCTAGTTACTTTAAAGTACAGTGAGGAGGACTGAATTTGTTTCATATTTCACAAAGTTGAAGACACCTTTGGGATAGAGTCTTTATTTGCAAAAATACTCTCCACCTTGAACTGTCTTCTACTTTACCCCACCTCACCCCACTAGAATATTAAACACCCTTCCTTCAGATCCACAGAAGCTTATGCATTTGACAGTCCGTAGCTGCAATGTCATCGTCAAAGTTAATCCATTTGTATAAACTACTTTTCTAAGCATAACTATCTGATTGCTTGAAGGGATTGAGTTTAAAAGCAGTAAGGAGGAGAAAAAATCGTTTCCAGTGAACCAAAGACCAAACATGAAGGACCCATTAATGTTGCAGGAAATATCGGCCTGCTAATGCAAGAGGTGTCCTCACAAAGAGAAAGAAATCTACAGTTCTATTTTACAATTGTTGTTAATAATGACCTGCTATATCAGCCCACATCATCCTGTATCTTCTCATTAGGGAATGTGCCCTTGGTTCGGCACAACTGTCATTAAAAGAAGGACAGAATCATCCTTTATTGTAGGCTTTCTAAAACAGTGTTTACAGGAGAAAATTCTAACTAGATTGCAAAGAAAAAAACCAAACACACACATAAACAGACATAGGTAGAATGAAAGCAGCCAGCCAAAAACATGAATTTACAGCAGCAGAAGCTAAGAAAGGCCAATCTTCTATAACAACCTACCAACCTTTTCAAGTTAAAGTATTTATGGGTATGCAGCATTTTGATTATGTTGCTTTCTTTTATGGTCTAGAAAAATAGACTGTGAAAACTGAGACATGCAGAGATTAAGTACCTCAGACAGAAATGTTAATCCACCTAATGAGTCGGTGGTTGAGGTAAAGGAAGACACACAATACTACTTTCAGACCACCAAAGTATTAAGAGAAATCACAAATAAAATTTCAGCCACATTAATGACAATAGATGTTACATATGAAAAATGATTTTGATTGACATGATGTACTATATGACATGCAGAGGAGTGACCTATTACAGTGCGTCTGTTTTTAAACAGATTAAAAACTTTTCAGATGTTGGGCACCACAGTAGCTCTTAGATAGGAGGTGAACTGAAGCCCACTCCCAGCTCCCGATAGTAACAAAATCTAATTAGTCCTTTGTAAGACCAAATCATTCAGTAAAAGGATGTAAATAAACTTTGCTTGGCAGGTCTATTTTTTTTTATTCAGCATGATCTGTTGCAATACTGTAGACCAAAGATTCAAATAAGCAAGATTCAAATAAGCAAGTGTAGTATCACTAACTGCAATGGAGGTTTAATAGCCCAATCTGATTTTCTTTTGGTAGTCTAATTATTAAGAAATTGTTTTTGACATTTTATTCAAGCATAATTATGCTGCTCTAACTATGGAACACCAATTCTTTCATTCTTCCAACAGAACCAACTCATAGGTATGTTAGTATCGCCAGCCAATATTCTAGCATTGCAAGTCAGTGCTAGGCAGAAGCTTCTAAACACGATGTCACACATTTATTTAACATTACCTACAGAGAATGAAGCACGCCACTTACCTTTCGTTGCTTTACCGAATCCAGTTTTACCAACCAATACGATGCCACTTTTGTTTTATGATGTTTCCAGTTATCCATAATCTATAGTAATCACAAAACATAAGATAAGTACATAAAAAAAAAGTCTGGTAATTCATTCACAGACATTCTTAATGTCATACACCAAGAATCTAAAAAGCAAACCAGTTATCTATGAAAAAAGCTCATTCTCAAAAAGGAATAGAAAAATATTTTAAAGTTTATGTGGGAGAGGCATTTGCAAATATGTACACAATCTTCCGGTCTAAGCCTACCTTCCTTTCCGTCTGATTCTGATAGCTGTACACTACAAACTGACACAGTTAAAATTCCACAACTGAGAAACAGCAGAGTTCAATAATGCATTAACAAGAATAATAACTCAATAATAACTATTTTTATCTTTTTATTCTGTCCTGGATCAGTACTTATTGAAAGTTCTTCCTTACTGACAACTAATATACCATTTCTTATTTCTTTTCATGATGAAATACTACTTTCTAATAGAATTTGAGTTTGCAATACAGAAGAGCATTTATAAACACTCTAATGCTGTATTAGAAAGCACCACCAGATGGAGCACACACACACATGTACATACATACCTCTATATATACACACACACACACACACACACAGAGCTCTATGTATACAAACATGTATTATGGGCACATGCTTATACAAACACACATGCATACATATATGCACACATTTCTGAAGGGGAAAAATCTAATGGGGCATTTTATTCCACTTTTAAGATGAGAAACTGAGCATGCTAGTTGTGATGCTGTCTTCTAGAATCACTGAAACGAACCCTCAGTACAAGTTCTTTTCTACAGATAGCAGATTGAGAGAGACACAATCATCATGTTTCTAAAAGTTTGAAAGCCCAGAGGACAACAGGCATTTCCAACTGGATAATATCCTCAGTTGAAGGTTGAATAGATAATGTCCTCATGGGAACAAGCCAGAATTCCTTCCATTCTGCCTCCGCTTGTGTCAGTTGTTCAGCACACCACAGGTTCCTTCAAATGGCTTGTTCCACTGGTCTGAGAAAATAATTCCTTTTTTCTCTCCAAGCAGATGTTACTTTTTTAGCAGTTAAATATTTAAAAGGGATTTACATACTTTGCTTACTTAGAAATTTGAACTTTCTTCACAAGAAAAAAAACTGAAGTTTCCTAACCTTCCTGATTGTTTCTCATGTATTTTACAAAGATGGAAGAATGTTTTCACTATTGCTCCTTTAAGAGCAGTGCTCCAAGGCGTTGAAGTCTTATGGATTATCCTGAACTATGGAAGTTAAGAGACTGCGGGAACTCACAAATCAAAGTGAACATTCTACTTTCCTACATTTCAGTAGCTTAAATAGTTAAGTGTCTAGCCTGCATGTAATTCTTTCTTATTTATAGATACTTACATCTTCTATAATTAATTCCATCTCCTCATCTGTTTTTCCTGGGAACTTCATTCTCATGTCATTGAAAATGAGAAGAGCCTCTTTTGTCAAAGCATCTTCTTGTTCTTTTGTTTTCTGGTGCAGCAAAGACTCAGTCTAAAAATATGAAGCAGAGGTAAGATTTCAACTGTGTTATTAGATCACCACTGCCAAGATGTTTTCTTAATAAAAATATATTTTTTCTAAAGAGGGTGACCTAAAATATTTTAACTGATATAGACATAATTATCTAACATGCTTGTGATGCACTCCTACATCTCACGTACTCTTTCACAAGTGCTTATGCTTTTCAAGAAATACAAGGAGGACAGAGTTTGAAAATAAGCTTTTTTGAAAATGAACTAGAATTTATGATGCCTGACATTTAAAATAAGGTTGAAATTTAACATACACATTTTGAATTTAAACTCAATATAGAGAAATTAGTAGCCATAATTAACTTCATTTCAGTTCTGCACTGCAACAAACTCTAAAAACATTCTTGCTTATTACTGCTTATTACTTCAAAACTTAGCTCTCCAATCCTTTAGCGCATTTGGCTTTTGCTAACCTCAAAAATGGCAACTAGCTGCTTTGGCCTTGCCAAAAGTATTGATACACTAATACTTTATCATGCACATACAATTTCTTCTGAGTATAATCAAAGTTATAATTCAGCAATTTTATTTTATCAGTACAAAAGTTATTATGAACAGATTTCCATTCACAATATGTGCTAAATTACGGGCCGGTTTTATCTAATCTGCAAGTAGTTTTACTCACATTTGAGACGTGACCTACTATCACCCAACATAATTGTTCTGTATATCAAGATCACTTCTGTGGTGAAGCATACTCAATGAAAAAGTAAGTATCATCTCTTACTAATGTTCATTTTAAGTGAGTAGTCCATTTTTAATGTCATATTATGAGAGGCTATTTGTAATCGTTTAGTAATATGTATTTGATATAGAATTAATGTGAGTAGAAAAATCTATATTAGCCTTCTCTCATTAAACACTCAGAGTTCATTTTGATAATAAAAGAGTACTTTTTAATCTTGAGATAACTAATGATGATAAAAAATACCTTTAGCACTCTGTGGTGAAGACAATATTTTTCCAATCCTATTAGCTGACTTTAAAGATGGGAAACCGTGTTAAGGAGTATTTCATAGGATGTGAGCTGACACAATTTTAAAAGGATCCTTTTTCATCATCTAGACAAGGCCTTACAGGCAAAACAGACAATAAGCTTCCTACTAGACAAAATGATGATTGTAGTTAGCAAATACTAAGAAGTAAGTTAATTAGCATCACAAAGGGGTTTCTCATGCTCAAACCTCACCACAATACAGAAAAAGTGCACGTGGGCCAAAAGTGCTAATTCCTTTGCCCTTGCCCCCTGCCTCCATTGCCAGAGGAATTATTGCATGACGTAATGTAAAACATGAACACCACCACGAGCACGTGGTGTGCGAAAACTGCCTGACTGGGCACACGCTCCGCCACAGAACCCACAGAAACACAGGAGACCTGGCTTGGTTGGTAAGAAGATACCAAAGAGAATGACTCCAGTCACAAAAGGGAAACAACGTATAGTTCAGAAACACAGAGGGAAATTCTAACCAACAACTAGTTTCAAATAGTTTAATCTCGTCTACTTATTCTATTAATTCTGTAATGAGGCTACTTGAATCTTAATGCTTGTGCACTCCAGTAGGTTTTTCTTTTTTCTTTTCTTTTTTTTTTAAGCAAAGGTTACTTACTGTTACTTACTACAGTAACAAATCCTCAAGAAGATAAGGCAACATCTGTACTTTCTAAACTCACATTAACTATTCATAATTGTAGTTCTATTGCAGAGGTACAGTTTATTTGAAATAGCTGCTCTAATCTGAAAATGAATTACACCTTGTTCTACAATAAAGACCCAAACAAAATCTTATTAATGAAAGTGTTTTATTCTGGTACAAATTATTTACCAAGGAGAATACACTGATTTTGAAGTATTGATGCATCTTTGTTAGTGCTTTAATTTCAGAACTTTTTTTAGAGGGGTTAAAAAAAGAAAAAAGAAAAAAAAAAAACACTCTCTACTTTCAAGAAACTATTTAGGAGATCATTTTTTTCCACTCACAAAAAGAATCTGGCTAAGGTTTCCATTTTCATAAGATGTGGCATCTCTATGGCTGCACCAGAAAAGATCACAGCTAGCGGTAAGTGTTTAGTGTAAAGGTCTGTAGATCTTACAGTCTTGAATATCTGTCAAAATAGAATTGACTATAGTACATTAGAATTTCTGATGGTGTAAAAGTTGGTAATGTATGTACCTAGTTTTAGAGAAATTTAACACATTTTGAATGCAACTGCTATGTTAACTCACCGCTGAAGAGTTCGTAGTTCCCAAGCTGGATGTCTGAGATGCTCTGGCCGAACATGGGCTGCGGTTTAGAGAATTGGACCTGTTCACAGAGGATGCACGCTGGAGTTGCAGAGATGCTTTGGCAGAAAGGGGACGCTGCTCAGCTGCTTGTGACTGTGTAGTCAATATTGATATGGAACGAGGACAACTTACAGAGCGCCTTATGGGACCCGTGGACGACGTGGGGGATGAATGCGATGGAGCTTTTACATTTTTAACTGAAGGTTTCCAGTTCACTCTACCTGCAGACAAATTATATGGATGATGCAACTGTTTATTATTTTTTCAACATACATTTTTCCATCTTTGCACTTTTTTAAATTAATTTTCAATAATTTAGAAAATATTTTAAAGAAGATAGAACAAGCCAGCGTTTAAATCTTGAGTTTAAAAACATTGCAAGTGGCTACATTCTCATGTGCTGAAGTATTTTATATAATCTGTTATGCACCTGACTTAATCGGAAATACTATAATTTAACTTACCTGATCGTTCTAAAGCTTTATGTTTATTTTCTTCAAGATCATATGATACTTTTTTTTCTTTTTTTTCATCATGATCCTCCTTTTCAGTTTCTTCTTCCGATTCTGACACATCGCTACTGCTATCATAGCTACTGTCACTATTGTAGTTTCTAAGTTTTCTTAAGGTCTGTGCGCTTTCTGGCATAGAAAATAATGGCTAAAGACAAAAGAAAGAAGAAAAAAGAAAAAAAAAAAGAATCATTTATAAACCCCAAAGAGCACTACTGTCAGACTAGGTTCCTGGTAGAGGAAAGTTTACTGGTACACATTTAAGACCTCCAAAATAAAATTAGAAGTTTGTGCTTAATTTTCCAACAAATGTTTATTAAACTCATGACATGATAATCCTAATCTTTCTCACACTAACTGTCAAAGTACTTTATATCATGAGAGAAAATTATCGTGATTGTATTTCAAGAATAGCCTGAAACTATAGTTTCAAGTATAGCCAAAGCTATAGTGAGGAGTGGGGAGTAACCATACTGGTGTACTGCTCAAAGGGTGTCATTCATCCACACCATACGGACAGCAAAAACTGGGAAAATATAGCAAACTATCCAGGGTGTCTTCGATGTTCCCTATGCACAGGGGATTCAGTGCCATTAGGTAATTAATCTTGGGCTATCACCAAGGGTACAGTGAGATAAAAGGCAAAAAGTAGGAGACAAACTGATGCAAGAACATAAAGTACAACTGAAAAATTCTATCAACAATCAGCTATACAAGAAAAATGCAAGCGTGAACAACATCCACCATTATATTTATTATCCTAAGAAGTTTTGTGCAGTCATTTTTTTCCTACGTTTCCTTTCCAGTAACTCTCCAGTTAAGAGCCCATGGTGATAGCCTCATTGTTCCATTTCTCTAATAGATGCAATTAAAAAGTACAAAAATTAGTATTGTAATTTTTGAATATCCTTTAGGTCAGAGTGGAATGGAAGAACTCTCAGGATGAATTTAGGTTGCTCTGTTGTTTCAGTGTAATGCAACCCCACATCTTATTGGGAAGGGCAGTAGAGCAAAGCCTCAGAAGGAACTGTTCCTGCAAGATGCAATTTAGTATTGCACATCTGACCTGAACAAAAAAAACATGTTTTAGCCAAGGAAGGAAGAGATTTTTAACATTACCAGAATAGTGACGATATTGTCACTGTTTATGGGGTCCAATTTGGCAAACCATGTAAGAAACAGTTAAAGTGTATTCCACTGTGTATTCCTACAAATGCTCAGATTACACAGAATATTTTTAAGTCTATCTGCCTGCCAAAAGGACAAATTAAGGTTTCCCTACACTTACTGTTTTCTCAAAAAATAGCTATACTCATCACAGAATGCAGTGTAGCATGGGAACATATTGATTAGACCTTTCTGATAAGCTGTATGAGGATTAATAAACATTTCCAATGAAAATTTACTAGGGCTTTAAAGTAGATGCCATTCCTGTATAACCACTTACATGAATGAATATACTGGACACTTTCCACCATAAACAATCCTGACCAAGACTTAATGTCAATTAACTAACAAGAATAAGAAAATGTCAAGGAAAATACAGAAGGTAGTGATGACAAATAATAGTCTGATCTGCAGTTAAACTGACCTCTTAAAATAGGAAGTGTTCAACTGCTTAGCACTTCTAATCAGCTTGATTTTCTCCTTATGTTAACCTAGTTTTTCTTTGGTTTGTGTGTAATCAGTAAAGAGCTAACTAAGTCTGAGTACATGCAGTCAACCAGATAATGCTCTTTGAGGACTGCTGGGAGAAGACAGGCTTCTGGAAAAAAAGGAGAATATATTTGTGATGTTATGCTTGAATTAAGTGATCTTATTTTAAAGAACCAAAAAAACAAAGCTTCAAGGAGAAAAATTCCCGAAGAATGTGGGTGGAATGTGTTTCCAGGGTTCTTCGCTTTAAACGAATCCATCACTGCAAAATCACTGCCTCACAAAATCCGTATCTTTGTAATGTTTGTGCAAAATATATCTTAATACCTGTTTGGATGCATACATCACCTTCCAGAATGCATATATGTAAAAAGATAGAGCTCTGTTGACTCCTGTTCATATATGCAGCACCAGCTCAGGCCAACTGTCAGCATTCATTTTGGAAGGATATTTACATGTTCCTAGGTCACAGATCATGTTCTCATAAAAATATAGAAGTTTCAACAGCATCTATGTCTTCAAATTAAAAACAAATTAGCAGGTCTCGTGAACCTAAACATCAGCTTTTCCAAACAGATATGACCTAAAAGGTTTGCAGGATGCAGAAAACATGCTATTGTGTGACCAAACCTAAAATATTTATCTTACTGTCTTGCACAGAAAAGCAGTGTGCTTAAAGACCTGTGTGAATGACATGTATAACTAGTAAGGAAATTAAGCTAAAGTAATATACATTCACATAAATTCTGAATGTAGATATTAAACAGGTTCCAACTCTTTTAGCAACCCTTTATGCAACCCTTTTAGACATTAAGCAAACTGAAGATACATCACAATCGTTGAGCTTCTATAGTGCCTTTTATCACATGACATCCAAATCCTTTAGAGGCACTAATCAATTTAAATCTCACACTGAAATCAAATAATCTCTTGCACAACAGTTGCTACAATGCACAACAATACTTCAAGCAACTTGAAGAAAAAAAAAAAAAAAAAAACACATGCAGTTGAAATAGGGATTTAGTTGGACAAAAGGTACTTCCTTACACTTGAATTATCCTTCTTTTCAAACTTGCACCCCAAAATGGCTAATGGAAGTCCAGAGAAGAAAATTTCTGCCAAGATAGCTAAACTCCTCACTTAGCACGATGAAGACTGTACCTGAAGACTGTACTCTTCATAGAGTAGCATAAATATTGGGTATTTAAAGTAGTCAAATACCTTAGGCCCTCGCTGCCTTGTTGGTTTTCCCATTAGTTTTTCATCATCTATTTCACATTGCTCCAGAAGATCCAAAATATCCTCCTCCTAGAAATGCAAATGTCACAATGATCAATTCAAAGCAGGACATATTCTACTCTTTGAAAGGTCAAGCTGCAACTTGTAAGAACTGGAAATAATTCTAATTATTAATTCCTGAAATAAGTTTATCAATGCCTCTACAGGAGGATGTAGACGTGCTTCCTCTGATACATGCATCTTTTTGCAATCAATATGACATTGACAGATTAATTGAAGCCTCAAGATTTACTAAAGATAAAAATCTGAACAAAGGGTCAAACAAAGATTCCTGTAAAAATGCTACATGATGCCAACTAGATGGAAAATAATTTCACAGATTTCAAATTAAATCTCATTAGCTGGTTATTTTAAATACAGAGCTTTTTCCTATTGTTTATCTTTGACAACTTAAGCAGGTAATCAAGCAGTTTTCAGATGTCTTTCATGAAGATGGTTTTATGATACCTCTTATTCCAAACCATACAAACAGATAAATAACTGGGGGACATGACTGGGCAAAGGAGGAAGCAATTACCAACTCATAAGCAGTTTCTGACAACTTTGGGTTTGCCCAGGGATAAGGGTCAGGACCAGGAACATGGCAAAGCAGCTTAAAGGCATCTAGCCTGCCTCTACCGGGGATCCACTGTAGTTAAACAAAAATTCAAAACCTGGCCCACAAGCTGCATAAAATGATGGAAATCTTATCAAATACTATTTATTAGTCATCAAACATGATTACAGTGAAACTAATCCACAAGGCCAGGCTGGAATTCCAAGATAAGTAACTCCAAAGCCAACACTTCTGCACTTAGTACCTTCATTCTTTTTAAAGGGTTGTTCATTTCCCGCTGAAGTGAAGCTGCTCTCCCAGCAAGGAATGTCTGGAAAGCAGTGGCTAACAAACTCTCATACTTTTCAAGTAAAGTCTTATCATCAGGAGGATAAATTCGCCTGCAATTGGAAACAAATTAAATTGACGTTAAGTAAAACACAGAAGCTGAGCTAGTTACCACACCAGTAACACAAAAGTACTGCAATTAATTTACATAGTTTTCCATGATGCACTACAGACTTTTCCATGATACATATTTATCTTATCTCTAATTACTATAAACCACATTTTCTGATGATGAACAATACTCATTCATCAATTTTTAAACACATATTTAAACAAGCAACTGTCCATTCCAAAATAAAGGAAAAGACAATGCAAATTATTCTAGAGAAATATCAAAATTGAATTTTGCAGTGCTCTCTTAAGTTTCCACAGCAGGTCTGAATGATATATAAAATATTAGTAAAATAGTATATTTAATATTCACTAGCATAAAACAACTTGTTTTAGTAAGGACACAAAAATTTGAACAGTTGATTTGATTTAATTACCAAAAAAGTCAAAGACTGAATATACACTGCACTTAAATGCTAAATCTCCTAGTATAATGAACAGAAGATTCTTTTTTTTTTTTTTTTAACATGTGGCTCATGGATGTACAGGGTAACTCCAATTTTCCATTACAGCATCTATGTCATTAGTCTTTAAAATTGCAGATAAGGAGATTATGACAATCTGAAAAACAGGACTTGGATTTATTCATGCTCATCAAAGAACAATAGGCTTTGAAGAAAACCACTCCAATCCATTTGTCATGAATGCCAAAAGCACAGCCAAAATGGGGATGATGGAAGGAATTACTCCTAACTTATTGTAAGGAGTAATGCAGAAGTTAATTCTGCCTGCACTGTGCAAGGTCTAGGAATCATTTTTTATATTCATTGTCATGATGTGGCTCATATGTTTTTATTCACTTTTTGTGAACATTTACAAAGTTCTATCTTCTTCTTTCAGAAAAAAAATGAGGAAAAAAAAAAAAAGGTTTATACTTCCCTTGATTTAGATTTATTTAAAATCTTAATAAAGAATGCTTTGGCTCATTTTCAACATGGATCAGAATTAGCTCTTCCAAATGAAATCAGTTAATAAGCTGAATTTCAACATAACTGAAAAAACGAAGTGTATTAAAACATCATGACATTTCTCCTTCCTATTGTCTAAGTAAGATGAAAACACCTGCTCCATTGTGTTTTTTTTTAATGTACTCATTCAATTCCACATATGTCAAAAATGGATATAATTAAAGCTGGGAATGTTATAAAGAAGCAATCTTTGTGAGCAACGTGTTAATTCATCAAAAATGACTTTTTTTTCCCCTCAGATACAGATATATGTTTCAGTAGAATGCTTTTTGAGAACTTTATTGGTAAGTATAGAACATCTGTTCAAAAAAGCAGAGATGAAAAAGAAACAGTAAAAGCATTCTGTCTAAATTAGAATAAAGACCTCCTACATGCTACATGGATGATATAATGATTGGGCTAATATTCCCATCAGCTTTTCCCAGCTGATCCCCCTTCGCTTCACCAATTATTCACAGGCCTTGCTTTCACTTTCCACAGAAGCCAATCACAAGAAAAATAAAAACTATTATAAAGAGATCAGAAAACAAAATTCTTGTTTTCTGGCCAATTTGAATGTATTTTAACACAGAATCTGAAAATGCTTAGGTTTGAGCCTACTAAGGTCCAAAATGAAAGTGCAGCAATACAAATAAGCTATTTCAAATGCCACATTTTCAAAGTGATTGAAGAGCCAAAAGATTTTCTAACTTTTAGTCAATATTAAACTTAGTCAACTATTAAATTTAGTCAATATTAAAGTCAGATCTCACAATCCCAAATACTCCCACTCCAAATTGGTTCCCTATGGAAAAGAAACATCAAACCTGAGTATAAGTCTGGTTCATAGTGACAGTTCTGGGTACGCTGATTGGGAAAAATTTCTCTTTCAAGTGTGCTGCACAAATACTAGAGTGACTAATGCCATCTAGATTCCTAAGTTGATGCAGAAATTTTGAAAGAGGAAAAAAATACTTTACTACCTGGTGTACATACTTATATTTACTATTAATGCTTGCACGTTTCTGGCAGAATATTACCCAAAAATACTTGCTTCCATTATTGCTAATGAAAATCATGAGCACTGCCTACTACTGCTAGTGCGATACAATTACCTGTAGTTCCCCATGTGCCTATTCTCATGCTCCTCTTTGGAAATCTGTTTACGTACTTGTGCAAGTCTTTCTTTCTAGAAATCAAGAAAACGAGATAATTAAAACTAACAGCAGAAACCACGAGCAAGAAAGAAACAGTGCAGTAAGTTTCCTTTATACCAGTTCTTCTTTTCTCCTTTCTAGCGTGTGGCGCTGCTTTTCCCAGTCCGAGGAACCCGGCAACAGTCTTTTCATAGAGCCTTGACCATACAGCCTTTTTTGAGCTTCAGCTTTCTGCTTAGCTAAGTTTCTCCTTTTATCACTTGTCCTAAAACATTGATAATATTAAGAGATAACACAATCCCAAGAAAGGTATATTTTTTAAATAGAATTACAAAAAGCTTTTGCACACAGCAGAATGTCACAGTTTAAGACCTTTTATAATTATTAATGCAGTATTTATAACATTGCAAAATGCACCTAACATTCATTTCCATGGAACTCTAAGCACAGCAGGTTTTGATAGTATTGTAGCAGCAGTTCAGGAGTCAAGTGTCAGGACTCAAGATTTACTCTATTATCAAGCATATTAAACTGTCACAACTGAGGAAAATACACATGGTTTCTGTGAAGTGAAAGGCTATCAGTTATATGTGGTTTATGATATATAAATTAAAATTCAAACACTCACTAAGAAAATCTATTTTAACATCAACTTTTATGGCTGTAGTATCTTTACATTTTAAGGTGTACTATAGCAACTCTATAATTTAACGTACAAATATGACTGAAACTATGTTCTCCAACATTTTCTCTAACATACTCCAAATCTAAGTTAGCAATAAAACTCCAGGGCTTTTGACTGTGTGCTACTACTGCCAAAGCATGTGGCCACATGCCCATTCAATCACTCATATCCCTGCTTCAAGACCCATTTGAAAAGTTATTAAAACACATATGAAAGTGACTTTTATCACTTCATATTTGGCAGGCACATGAACAAGTAGTAAAGTCACATTTGGGTCAATGTCAACAGCAAAACTAACATTAACATTCTGAAAATACCAGGATGGAAACAAGGTTGCCATGTTCTGGTATTCCAGTTCAAACAATGAACCCTCCTCCCGCATTCAAGCCAACAGAAAGAGAACCAGAGGGAAGGTCAGAGAATTAGTTTACCGTATGTTGAGAAGTTTTAATGCATTTAGCAGAACACCTTTCTTTACATCATAGTCTATTTTTTGATCAGTTCCAAAGCTTGGGGCACGATTAATCTGAAGAAAAAAAAGGAAAAAAAAAAAAAAAAAAGACTCAGGAATTTTTAATTCAATGCATATACAGATATTGTAACAACCTTTGGACAACCCATTCTTTCAAAAACAGTAGAGTTAAGGGGAAGATATGTTGTGATGTTCATTACATGTTTTGTCTTTTTAAAAAAAGAGCATCAAAAAATCACCAGTACTAGGATCCAGGAGGCATACTACTACAACAAAAACCATTACACTATTGGCACTGTGAATCTAGTCTAATTTTTCCTTGGTGGCTGCTGCCAGGAAGTTAACCACCCAACATGCTGTTAACCACATGAACACACACTATTTGCCATGCTAAAGGAAAGAGGTGAGTTGTTCCCTAGTTTTCTTTACCAATTTGAAAGCAACTTAGAATATAGTTCTCTGAAAAGCAATAACTATATAAGAACAGAAAGCTCTAATTCAAGGTTAGGTATATTTAAATCACTATGTAGATATGCTTAACAGCAACGCCCAGAAGCCCAAGTTGTTAGATTGCCAAGTCTCAGTAACAAAAAGCTTATGAACTAAGTCAATGTTTACCCTTTGAAATGTTTTTAATATTTTGCACACACATATTTACAGAGCACAGAAGCATGCAACTTGGGTCCCCATAAACACCGTTGTATTTATGTTCGTTTTAGGTATTTCTTAGACTTGCAACAATTTACAATAAATTCTTGGGCATAAATTGATAAATAAAAAATAATATATGCTACTAACATGAGCACATGTGGGAATCAACACTCTGAAAAGTGTAAAATAACTGATTCTCTCATATAAAGTAAGGTTTGGCAAGAAAACAGTCTTTCGCTTCTGAGCAAACACAAGCAAACAGAGGTGTGCTGACTCTGCTTGTTAGGTAGAAAGTTCAAGTGAAGAGGGTAAGAAAATCATATGAAGGCACAAGAAACATTGCTAGGAAAGCAAATGCTGTTATGAGACATCATACAACCACCACACCAGTAAGGCTTCTCTCACTACCACCTTCGTGCATTCATTGAAGAGGCTAAAAAGCTACTGCTTTTACAGTACAAAATACCCTAACTGTGGTACTTAAATGAGGTAGTGCAAACTGAAATAGACAAAATTCCCATCCACAGTTAGATGTGCAACGTAAGCCAATTTGACAAAATTCTAACATGTAACATTTATTGATACTCTAAACATATATAATACCCTATAAAATGAAAATTTCCAACTGTATTTCTAGGGCTTCTCATACTAGCGCCAATCCAAGCTGTCCTTCTCCACCTACTTTGCCTTGACATGGGTTCACTTGGTCAGGAAGCTGCTCCTGATGATCCAACTGATCCAAATGAAAACTAAACTTGAAGATTATTTTTCACCAGGGCCTTCCCAAGGAAGGGGAAAGGGAACGTGTCTTCACGTTGAAGATTAGGAGAGCAAAGATCCTGGAACCTGCACATAGAGCAGGTTAGGCCGCTACAGCACTGCAGCTCTAGGATGCAGCTATAACATCATATTACGTGCAACACAATGCACTCTTTCTCTTTCTCTCTCCGCTCTTAAAAAGTTAATAAGACTAGGAGTTACCATGAAAGGCAAATCTTGAGTCAATTAAAGCATGTGGACTGAATGGATTCACTACTAATGCCTGCAAGACCAAAGAAAAACAGCACACAAGTGTGAGAGAGGAGAAAGCCAGCAGACAGCAAGGAAAAGGGAGCTGAGAATCCATCCCCCTGGAAGATGGGGAGAGGCTGCCTGGGCACGAGATTCACAGAAGCAGCGGTTTTCTTTGTTACAAATAAGAAAAAACAAACAAACAAAAAAACAGAACCAAAGAACTACAGAAGCAGTCGTATCAACTGCTCCTCCTAACAGAAACTGGAAAGGTTCTAAATATTGCCAATCTATTGGGGCAAAAGGCAAGTAAGCTCTTTTTGTTGTTTTTTTAATATATATCCATCACATAATTGACCTTTCTAAGGACCACGCGAGGGCTGAGCTCTGTGGTCCCCTACCTGAGCAGGAATCCCTAAGCTTTGCTCCTGTGTCAGTATTACCTCATTCACTGTTGTGAAACATCTTTGGGACAGGTCAGTACAAGGGGCTATCTCTGCTACAAACCGACAAAGAATACAAAATGTTCCCTTTCTAACTGTTGTGCAATAAGTTCCAGAAGAGATTTTCAAATTTTAATTGAACTAAAGAATATTTGAAAAAAATATATGCTTACATAAAGATGTATTTCAGTTTTCATTCTAACAGACTTTTCAGTTGGAAAAAAAAAATGGAAATTTCTCAAGCTTAGTATTTATACAGAGTTCAAGTTTTCCCTTGTCCCTTCTTCCCATAATGCTGTCTAGATTCTGTGATTCTTCAGGAATATGTGGTTAACAATCACACTTTACTCAAGATAGTTATTCTTAATATTACTTCTCGTACTATACTCATTTGAACTTCATATGAACAAGAGACATTGATCTGTCCTTATTCTCAAGGGATTAACAGTGTGGGCTGTTTGTCCCAACAGAGATTGCTGAACAGTGCTTCTGTAAGAAAAATAAATAAATAAGAAAGAACTTTGTTTCTTTGCTTTTTAAATAAGCTGAATGACTGACTTACAAAAAATGATATCTCTATTTTGAAACACAGAAGAAAATCGAATACTGAGCTTCTGCTCTTTTCAGAGCACGTGAAACATCATGGCATCCTAGATATTCGTTTAATAGATACCTCTTACATTGGCAGTCCAAGAGCTGTTGCTGATTTTATGAAGTGATGAACACTTCCCTCAAACAGTTTTTAAATCAAATCTCTCAATCTGTTTTTAAATCTGCTTTTAAATCCTCTTAACTTCTGTGACTGTTGAGAGCAATCTGAATATTGCAGAAGATTGTCAGGACCTGACAAAAGGACTCAAAAAAATTCTGTCGATTGCTTGAATTTAGTTCATGCAAAAAGCTGACAGCATAGTTGTGACAGATTTTTTTTAATATTTCTAAATCTCATTTGTAGCTACCCATGTATTTCTAATTATAGAGTAGTATTAATCCTTCTTTACAAAACACAATTGAGTTCAGATATATAGCTCAGAATCTGAAAGAAATATTCACGATGTCCCTTCAAAGTGGGGTGGCTTTTCTTTTTTTTTAAACATGAAGACAGATGTCTGAGAAAGAATCAGCATTCTTCTACATATTTTTTTTGCTGCTGCAAAAGTGATTTTAGTCAAGTCAGAGGAGATGAGTTGAATTCTGTCTTTTTAAAGAGAAAGGTGTTAGGAGGAAATTCACAAGTAGACTCAATTCTCAAGAATATTTATAAGATCCAGAGTGAAGACAACAGTATTTGTGCTCCATTTCCTAAATACTACACATTTAAATATCACTTGTGAAGTTCAGCACAGTAGTTCTTATGATTTAGTCTGTCGTCATCCAATCTCATAATAAATTTTGTATATGTCTGTTCTCAGGGGGATGAATGAGAAGATAATTAGAAAGAATCAATCAAGTACTTTATCTCCTAGAAAATATATTCAACAGATTCAGGAAAGTTAGATTCCAGTTCTGCCAGCTCACTGCTTAACCCTGCTTCCCTTTTTTCTCTCCTAAATCTATGATTTATCTGTTATAGTTACACCAGTATCTGACAAAATAATACTTCAGGTTCATTAAAAAAATCTAATAATAAAACAGAATAACAATAACTACGGCCAAAATAATGTTTATATTATTGGTTCCATTTCTATAAACTGTCCCCATCTGATATTTGTTGCTTTCAGAAAATTCTGCTCTGGGTCTTCTTTTGTTGTTGAGGATATCTTGAAGATAAGGGAAATGCATCCAAACCAGGGTTCACACTGTGCAAAAAATACGGGGGAGATAAACTGGGGGCAGGGGCTAGAATAGGTCAGTGCTATCTTGACAATCCTTGCCAGTAGAGCAATGCAAGAGCCACTGTGATGCACCTTGCAGCACACAAAATGTGACCCCTCTGGAAACAGGAGTTGCCGCTTTGCAGTTCTCTGTCACAAGGCAGAATTTCTTTCAGGACACCCAGCTTCTGAACTGGTAAGATCACAACAGACTGACTGAACACAATAGTAAGTACGCAAAAAACCTGCTTGACGTTTCAAGCCCCAGGAACAATAGCCACAACTCACAGTAAAGTACAACTCAGGTAAAGTGTACTTGTATCAAAACCACAGAGGCATAACCAACTTGGATGCCCACATTGCCAGTCCAGTAACTTTTCAGAAGAAGTCACCTTAAGTTCTCTTAATGGAGTTAAAGCTTTTTGTTCTTGCCAAGTGGCCTGCTGCCTATTTACTTTGCTTTGCCATCTGACTCCGTCTTCCCTCTAAGCCCACTTTCAAGTGGCAGTTGGATCCCCACAAAGTCCTCTCGTCTCCAAGCTCAGCTCTCTCACCTTTCCCCCATGTATCATGTACTCTAAAGCCCTCAGCAGGTTAGCAGCTTTCTGCCAATGTTGCTATAGTTTGTCAGCGTTTCTACCTTACTCTGGGTGATAAAACCGGTCCCAGTGTTCCAGAAATGGCCTCATAGGTGTCAAGCAGATCACTGTACACAACCTGCAAATGACGGATAAGACCACCCAGCCTGCTCTCAGCCTTCATCACTGCAAGTGCTCATGCACAATTTATTTTCAATTATTCTAAGAACTTACACTTTAAGATACACAAGTGGCTTAATCTAGTTTATTTTGCTGAAGGTTGTTAATCTTCCTCACAAAACACGTTGCAGATAGAAGTGTAAAGCTTGATTTACTTGATAGAGACTGTATTTATGGAACAGCTACATGAATAGTTGTATGACAGAAATAATTCAAATGCCAGTGAAATGCAGCAAGATACAGTATTTTCACCTGACTCCAGCCTAAAGTAGGAGAATTGTAGTGGCAATAATATTGTACTAACATAGTACAATACAAATATCTCAATGTATATCTGTACAGATATGTGCATATATCTGCTTTTTGACATCTATGATCATGGGTAAGAAAGCTTGACATGTTCTGAGGAGACACACTATCTTAAGAAACTTGTTTTCTCTAAAACATCCCTTCAACTCCTACTCCTATTTGCACACAAGTAGTATGATTGCTCACGCTCTGTAAGACACCAGCATTGTAAAGCAATATGGACTGCATACCAGTGATACTGTCATAATAGATCCTAATAACAATCAGTCACCAAAGTACTCCCTGTATCTGTATAAGTTTTTTTTTTAAGGAATTCAATGACCTGAGAGCGATGGTGTACCCTTGTCTGTGTTAGGTTATTAAAACATTAGTGCTTTTATGAGGAAGCCATATCTTGAAGCTGGTTGACAAAAAACGGTATTGTAGAAGGACCCCTAAAACTACAACAGATGATGATAGCCAAGACCTTGAAACGCCAGAGACTCCAAGGTCTAAACACAAACCATTGAGGGCAATCACAGGTCAGTACAGTAATGGGCAAAACTGCTTTTAGGGATTAAGAAAATAATGATAAAGAGAATACAGAGCAGAATGCTGTAAATGTAAAACACACCATCTATAGTAAAACTTAGAGACAACGCAGAATTGTAAGCAGGTGGAGAAAAAGCCAGCAAGTAGACAATCCTAACAAGGGAGGAAGTAAACTTGTGTTAACAAATGTAGAAAAATAATCTTAAATGAGTCTGAGAGCAACAAGGACAAAATCATCACCATCACCACTGTATTTCTCACAATGAGGAGGATTGGACACTGACCACTTGCCACACACTCCCACCTGCCTTAAGCAAGGGGCAGCCCTCTCCTCCCCCTTGCTGGGCTGTGGGAACCCCCAGGACAGATGGGCAAGCAGGACACAAGGAAAAGGTACCAAAGAGCTTGTGCTTGACTTGATTACTTTATCTGAAGGAATTAGCACTAATTGCATTCCTTGAATTATAGGAGTTAACATTGTAACTTTTTGATTTATTTTTTTCTAGTACTTTAATTCAACGAAATAATAAATTTACAGCTTTCTCTCACCCAGACTAAATCACAAGGAAGGGTGATTTGGTACCCGAAATTGTGGTTGGTGAATTCAGCTCCCAGAAATGGGCAGCTTGAGCTTAGTTTAGCAGGAGGGACAATAAGGAATAACTTATTAAAAGGTGACCCTTTTCAAGGACTTTGTGATCTCACAAGATGAATAAGACTGGTGCGAATCCAAGAACTGGAGCACTGAATGATTTCCCTATTTATGTGCAATAGGCTAGTCTGGAATTTTGAGTCAAAAACGGTAAAAATTGGATTTGCCAGGTACAAAAGGAAGATCTATGTATTAGTTGCTGCTCAGAAGGGATGAAGGCTGCTGGGACAGCACAGATGCTTGTCACCACACTCAGTGCCACAAGATGGCAATCGCACCTTTCCTAGAGCCTGTGCCTTGCTAGAAGATTCCGGAAGTTCCGTGGCATCAAGGAAAAGGAAAGCCACATCACAAAATCAGGAATATAAAAAAGGCATTTCAGGAAATGACAGTCATTAGAACATAGCACTATTTATTTCTTACAGTATTTGATCAAGCTATTTTTGTAGCAGAGGAGCTCACTGTGCTCTGAGACTGTAAAGCTAGATTTATCAGTCTAATCCAGCGCTGGAAAATTCCCATGGCACTGAGCACAGTGCAGGGCTCTGGAGGGGCTCTGTGTCCCCAGGAGAGGGAATGATGCACTCCTGTGGCAGGCTCTGCCACCAGGGAAAGGTGGCACGGGAAGCTGGGGAAGGAGACGGAATTGTGCCAGGAGAAATCTATATTTATGCGTGTATTTTTATCCAGATTTCAGATATAGACGCATGCGTGTACACACACTTTTAGATATAAACCGTGCATGTGTAGACTTGTGTGCATATAGCATGTTTGTTCCAAGAGAGCTGCAAAGAGCTGAAGCAGCACAATAAAAACATTTATGAATGAGAGTAGAAGCTGATTTATGAAATTTCAAAGTTGGAATTTTCCATTAATTTAGTTCAATAGATATGGTAAATTAAAATCAAAGTACCTGAATTGCTGAAAGCAGGAGAGAAAATTAAAAAAACAAAATACAAGGTTTAAATTAATAACCTTTCACCACCTAAAGTAGACAGCAGCATTTACTACATTATTAACAGATCCATCCCACACAAACAGGTAAACTGGGGACAGTACGATTCTAGTCTGAGACCCTGCACCATAAATGGTGAACTAAAAATGCTAACGTTTCTGAATTACATGTAAATAGCTGAGAAGACAGAGGGACCTCCTTAAGCAATTTCTCACACTTTTCCCCCATAATCCTGCACTGACACTCCAAGTTGGACTTTGATCACGTTCTTGCAAATGGCTAAATACCATCCTGACATGATTTGCCACAAGGCCAGATGAAATCTGCAGACAGAGCAGCCTCAGTCTGTACTTACGCAATTAGAGACCTACATGCAAGCTAAAGCTATCCTATAGATATTAATCTGAAAGCTAAATCAAAAAGATGGAAGGCTTTGCTTGACAAAAAAAAGGAAAGAGAGATGTAGTTTTAAATCCAGTGACATTAAAACAGACATCACTTTTGTAAAGTGCAGATTAAGTTCATGCCACGTGGTGCTTTTGGCTAGCACATAAAAGCTAGCAAATATGCTTAAGTCTGCATAGCAGACAGTGAGGGAATTTGCATTTTCCTAATTAAAATTGCACTGAATCCCTGAGAGAAATAAGCAGGACAAAACAACTGTTGTCAATATTAACGGGCACAGAACTAAGCTATAATTCAGTAAATTTGTGTACACCTTATTCATCATATTGATTTATTGTCAATAGTCAGATTTTTAATATATTTTGCTTTTTTACTTCAGTTGTACAGCATACCGACCTGGTAACAAAATCAGACAATCTAAACAAAAAAACAAGTGAGCTCCATCTATATATTAAACAGCGCAATTAAAGAGACATAGTAGACAGACCTCAAATATTTCTCAATGAAAAGATGCACAAGTACCACTAACTACTATTCCACTGCCATACAAGAGAAACATTTCTTTCCATCCATTCACGCTGATTGTTTAACAGCACATATACTTACTTAGTTTCCTGTTTATATGATTGTTTTAAAAAGACACAGAACAAGCATTTAAATTATGAAGTAAAGACCATAAATTCATGAAGGAATACACAGAACCATACTAAAGGAGTAAGTTTATGAAGTATACAATTTCTGTAAAGCAAGCTCCTTTCAGAGAAAAAATCCAGAACACTCAGATCAACTTCAAATTTCTCATGTGAAATACTACGTCTCTCCAGCAAATCACTCACCTTTACCCTCATCTCAAAATTCACTGTGAGGTAAGGGAAAATTTCAATAGGAATGCTGAAGAAAGTGCCACCTATCCACCCAACAACAACCTTCTGCAAGGCACATATTTTCTTTAGCAGTTATCTAATGTAGATATCGATTCAGCTAAAGTTTGTTTAGTTTCACTCAGACATCTTACTTCACATTCTTTAGAAGAGATTTACCTCCAAGAGCCATGGTTTTAGTTTTCTGTCCAGCAGTATATCAAATCCTAGGACTTCAAAGCAGACACTGTCACTTCCCGGGGCTTGTCCTGGCCTGCACATGCGATAAGCATGAAGAACATGTGGCTCTGCAACTATGAGAGTCTTCACTACTAACTCCTGTGGGCAGTTTTTAGAAAAAAAAAATCAGGAAAGATGATAGGGGAATATATTAAAATAACTCTAATACTATAACTAAAGGCTCTCCCAAAATCAAATAAATGGTTTATGATAAATAAAAACACAGTAAATTAATCTGATGTACAACAAATAGATATATTTTATATATAGCTATGTAATATAGAGTTATTTTTGGATATAAAATTCACTTTAGGTCATAGAAAAGTCTCTACTAATTTAAACAGAATCATTCCTTTCTATAATATTATGACTTTGTGAATAACTGTTTAAAAGGCCTTTTTCGTTTCATACAGAAATAGTTTAATAACTAGACTTATAATCAAACTCCAAACAGTGGTTTACATTTTTAAAAGGATCTATTTTTAGAATCATCATTCTCATCTTTTATACTATGTCCTTTGTGGTACACATTGCTGAGAATTTTGGACTAATAAAGTTCCAAGAATTTCCCTGGATTTGAAGCAAAGTGGGAGGCAGAGGCTATTAATCTTCTAAACATGTAAACACAATATAAAGAAACGTATAATGGTTTTTATCTTACTGAAATATCATTCCAGAATTTGGAGACATCAAGGTTATTTGTTTCTAGAAACTCAGTAAACCATTTTATGGATCGTTTACTTCCTTTGTCTTCTGTTTCATCCCGTTCAAAATGTTCATTATGTTTATTGACAGAGTAATTAGTCAGATGCATATACAATTGGCTCTAAAAGCAAGAAGAAAAGATGTTAAGGAAAAAAAAAGTAAAAACCAAAGCAAAACTTTAAAATACAGTTCTAAAATGGTTAAAAAAAAAAAAAAAACACACACCTATGACTAGCTCAAATATTTAGATCAATAATAAATTAGTCAGTTCCCATTTCTCAAATGCATTATGTGCGGATTTAGGTTTTCTGCTTCTTAGAGATCTAATATACTGAATGCTGTAGCCTTGATATAGCAAAACCTGTGCTCATACTTGAGTCACTCAGTTAATGGAACACTACTCAACATCTGGTTAAGCACTATAACACACCTGTTATTTTTAACACATCTATTCATAAACAACAAAAATGCGAAGAGCAATTACCATAACTTACAAGTAGTTACATTCCACAAGAAGCAAATGAAGATTATGCTTTAGAGGGCTACTTCAAAAACGTTAAATTACTCTGGTGTCTGTTTCCCAGAAAATCCTCCATTTCAGTTTGGCCTATAGGTTATGAGAAATACTCCTGTGATAGGATATCTTTTACATATAAATTTGTCCACCACATTGGGATCTGACAGAATTGCTCATTTTTGAATGGCCGTACATTAGGAAGAGTTAAACATTACATAAATGAGTGTGTGATATGGCTGCTTTATAGGACAAAATGTAAGCAGCAACTGATTCATGTTACCAGTGCATGCTATAAGTGCACTTATCTTCCAGTGCAAGTATTAATTCAGCTTTCCACCTCCTCTACCACAGTGACTCTCCTTATCACAGCGACGACCATTCGCCATACTTCATTCCTTGCTTGAGCACTAATTGATGTAATCATAAGCTTTTTGTTCCCAGTCCTCTTTGATAAGATAGCCAATAGGTACCACTAGCCTTCTGCTGTCGCTGATCTCACCGCACTTAGGTTTACAAAAAAATCTTCATCATATTAACAGAACTGAACAACTTAATTGTGGGGTAGTTAACAATATTTGTATTAACACTACAAGTAATAAAATTTCTTCCACAACTTCTGATTACTGCTTTGGGAATTGTTCTAGAACCTATTGATTTTGAGTAGTTATAACTATCATCTTCCATGAAATTCAAGTCATCTCAGAGGTAATTATTTTTCAAACTGTTTAAAAAAAAAAGTAGTTTTGAAACATTTTTTAAACACCTGAACTCATCTTTAGCCTGAACTTATGTGAAACAAAGCCAGCATGGGAAACTGTCATCTAACGAATGTCACTGGTGATAAGCCGGGTTATTTCCCACTATAGATCAATTACCACATGAACAGTTGCAAGAACACAAAGAAAACTGCCAGGTCTGCTGTCCTGTTTATTCACTCAGAGCACGTTTCAGTGCTGCTAATACTGCTGGAACTAACAATAAAAATATGAATAGCAAATTATTCCAAAAGCAACTCTGATAAATACATTGAAAAGAAAAAAAATAGCTATACTGTAATTCATGTTCACCAGTAAGGGCCAAATGTCTTTATGGCATAATAAATAAGAAAGCATGTAAACAATATCTAAATACCTTATAACATAATTGCAAGAGGAAATATTGTGTAATAATTGCGAGAGGAAATATCACAGGATAAAAAGTTAATGTTCAAATCACTACATCTGCAAATAAGATCCTGTACGCTCCAAGAGCTGTGGTTCATTGAAGGGGGAATGCCTGTGGAAAGTCTTAAAGGCTGGAATTGAATACTGTAATTGCAGTTTTGGCTTGTGCTTTTCCCACTCAAAGGTACAAAGGACCACTTTGGCTTCCAGATGACACCTGCACTCTTCAAAATAGCCCTAAGATGGACACAGTGTTAGATAACAAAGAGGGAAAACACCTCTCCCTGCATTGCCTGTTTTTTAGCTAATGCTGAAGCAGCTGTAAAAAGAAGGATATAGTAGTAATGGAGTACAAGAGTGAGGTATAGGAAACTCCAATCTACTGGTGTCTGGAAGCTTCACATTTACTTTTGCCTTAATAGGCATTTGTGTTTGGTCTTGGCCAAGAATGAGAGGGATTACACTTTTCAGCCCCAAGAAAAATAAGATGCTAGACAGTGAATGGAAAGACTAAAGTAAGCAAAAACATTAGCATGACTCCCCATTTGCTTGCTCTCTGCAAATCCATAGACAGTCTGCTACATAATGCTGAAGTTTTCAATGGTTGTTGTACACTAAATATGAACTAATCACTCCATACTCCTTTCCCCACCAAAACAGTCACTGACAAATACCATGTACAGCAACTCCCCCACTTGCCAGGATTGTGGTGAGCGCTCATGAACTAGATCCTGTAGCTGTTTTTCTGCTTTCTGCATAGGCTTCCAACACAGTGGCTAACACATTGCAAGCTCCTCAGCAGAAGCCCTGAATTTTACAGATGATAACTAACCATCTTGCAGGTAGAAAGAGAAAAAAGCTTTTTACAAAAAAAACCCTGAATCTTAAGCAAATATAAAAGCAATAAAACTGTTCTTGAAGCAATTTTTCTTTTTATTTAGGTTCTGGTCATGAATATTTAAAAAAGGATATATTTTGCTTGCTTTTATGGAATATTTAAATTCTTTAGCACACATACATAAGTCTTAAAATTTGACTATATAATAAGGCTATAACTGCAATTTTGACAGAAAAAAATTAGCAGAGTATCTTTCATGTTCATTTTTGCTTCTTCAGTAACAATGCAAAAGTGCTGCCATAAAAATATCAAATTAAATCTCACATCATATACATACTTTTTCTCCTCCAAACTCTAGTAAAAATCTACATATGCAAGTGATAAATTGGCAGGAACATCAACTTACCAAATTTGAGTCACTAGGTGGATGATACTTCTCTGTGCCCATTCTCACCAGTCCATCATGATATAAAAATATTTTTAATGGATCACAGGAGGTTACGAGAATGTATATGCGTAAATCAAACTTGTAGCCTTCCATAAGAAAGGGTTTGTCAAGATATTCCTGGACAATCAAGTGATCTTGGGCCTGTAATTTTTCTCCATTTCTTACTAAAGAGATTCTGGTTAAAAACAAAAGTTAAATATATATATATAAAAAAAAAGCAACATTGACATAACACTCTGAAACGCATTTTCACAGTCACCCAGGCATGTCAGCAAAAGTCTAAGTCAAAAAGAGAGACATGTATCTAACTTGAAAAGGAGTAACGTTCACTCAAGTGGCTTCAACTTTTCCACCCTTCATAATACTTCACTGGATGAGAAAGAGAAACAAGCCCTTTCAAAATAACTTTCTACTTCCCCTGATTCAATAGTCTGTAATAGCGCATTCCTTCTGCGGTCTGGAATTGCTTGGCAGGATGACCACTGTTGAGCTTCTGACATTCTTCCCCAGTAGCTCTAAAAATAGGCTCCCATCCTCTGTCATAACTTCTGTCCGAGGTACAGATTTCCAAGAATTTTAGGGGTAACCTGACAGAGTGACCTGGCATTTGCAGGACAAGACACCACCTGGCATGACTGTGAATGGGAGGGTATTTCTGCATTTCGATTTGTCCACACCAGAAGGAAAAAAAAAAAATCAGTAACAAAGTTATACACAGAGCGCTCTATATTACAGAGGCTTTCAAATAACTTAATAGCCAATATTTTTAGTGTATCAATATTAACTTTAACGTTGAATTACTATATCATCTAAATTCTACCCTTCTAAATTCTACCCCTACTATGATACATTTTCATGTTCTGGTGCTAAAAACCCCTTGTATCCTGGAATACTTTCCAGGCATTTCTCTGAAATACACTACTACCTTTATTTTTAGCTTGTTAGGAAGGAAACTGAAATATACCTTTTTTTCCCTGTTTTTCCCTGTGTATTTCTGCCTCAGACAAAACAATCTCAACTCAGCTAAGACTATTTCCTGCTCCAGCATGGGTCACCTTCCAAAACTGCAACTCCAGCCATGTCCCCAACAGCACCTCCCTGTCATTTACCTCCTGTTCTCTCCACTTCATGGTCCTTGCTCTCTCTAAGTGTCTTCTGATTGCCTGCAGTTTTGCCATGCAATGGCACATTGGGGTTGGTTTCCAAGTTGTGTGGAACCAGCACAAAACAGGTCCTGGCCTCTTTCCCATGCAGGGCATCACCACAGTTCCCAGCTACCAAAACCCTGACCTTTATGGCCAATGTCACCTCTTAAGTCTAAGCACAATAGATTATTAAATACATAGTTTTGAAATAAAATTAATCTTGATCTTAAGAGTGCCTTCAGTTTTATAAGAAAAGGCCACATTCAGAATATGAAATTACCATTTGCATCTAGCTTTGTTTCAAGTGTGCTGGTTGGTATGCATTTGTCCAATACATAAACTTTATATACTGCTCTTAAAGGAAATCCACTAATGCATTGCTCCAGACAATACTGTGAATAGCACTAGAAAAGGAGAGGGGTGGGGAGGGTGGAAGATCTTTTGTTCTCAAAATCTGTAATAATTTATTTATTTACCTTTGGAAGTTTTTAAAATTTCACATTTTGGAGGTAGGATGACTGAAGTTAATAGGTAACTTACCCGTGTCCCATTGCACCATTAGCTGGTTTGACTATGAAAGTTTTCTGTCTACGTTTCTTCTTCAGCTCTTTCACATAGTTCTGAAACTGTGTATACTCTGCGGGGAAGATCCAAGTTCGAGGAATAAAAGTATACTCCTGAGGCTGACACTTGATCATTCTGCAGAAAGGTATAATAAAGTTGAAATATTTTAACTCTTTTCATGCATTCATACTCAGGATTAAATAGCACTTACAAAATCTGATAAGGAGATTTCACCAGAAAAATAACAGGAAAACAAACACCTACGGTCAGTTACTAATATTTGGTTCTTCACGATGTACTCATATGCCTATTTTTAAGAACAACAAAAGCTGACTACTGCATTATAGCTTATTACGATAATCTTATTATCTTACCATCTTATCAGCATCAATTCTGTTGCAACTTCTGTTCAGATAGTCAGATGATTTAATGATATTCCTATGCTTAGGTGTAGGAAACTTTGTAATAGACTGTGTGATCGTAAATCTTTCCCTTCTTGACAGAATAGCCTCTTCTTGCATTTTTTAAGTATTATTTTGGCATGTGTATTTATTTTCATATAGGTAGAGATTTGGGGGGCTGTTCAGTTTTTTTTTTGGACAAATCCTCAATATAATACCAAAAAACTAAAGAAAGGAAGAAGTGTAACACTTCATGGGTGGAACTGAAGAGGAAGGGAGGAAGCAAACTGTGTTCTAGACCACAAAACAAATCTTCTGATGCTTAATATATAAAGTAGTAGTTAGAGAAAAAAAAAAAATAGCAAACCAAAAGAAAAAAAAGGAAAAAAGTGTTCATTTTGGGTTAGAAAGACCCAAAAGCCAATTAAAGTTTCTGGCAAATAAAAATTAAATGTAAATGGGGACCAACTTTTTTTTAAAAAAAATAAAAATTTAAAAATAAAAAAGACCTGTGAATTTCATGGATATGAAAATATTAACAAGGACAGAACTTAAAAGAAAGTGGAAGTAACTCAAGAAGGGTAATTTGTTTTTCTTCTGAACTTCAAAGACATTTCCAAAGCAAAGAAACGTAGCAAGTTGACCTGGGTACACAGAGTTACTGCCAAGTAACCTTGAGTAATTCGATACTACTTTAACATCAAGTGTGGACATACCTAAAATACAAATTTCTACAAACCCAACAAAATGAAAGTTGAATAAAAAAAGTCACCTGATATTCTGTCATGACCTTATCCAATACTTTTCATACAGCAAGAAGCCACTTTTTCTTTAAACAGCTTGGAAGATAACAGAAATTACAGAACTGCCAACCGCCTCTGTAAGACCCGGACTGCGGCCAAGAGCAGTGGTATAATAGGTACCCTGGCACCACACTGCCTAGCCAGCTACCCAACAAGCCCTCTGCCGTGAACAGCAACAGCTCCAGGAGTTTTGAAGCACTGTGTGACATTCAGGGCTTCTACAGCTTCATGGTAACTATCATATTTAAAGATCTGGCTTGATGCAAGCCATCAAATATTCAGATAAGTCAAGAAAACAGACATATTATGATTCATCATTTACTCATACCACTTTCTACCCACTAAAGTATTATTAATTTGCTAATTGAACAGTGTATTTAGCCACAACTTATCCCATTTTTGTTCAGCAAGGGATTTTTGTTAGTTTCCTATTTCTATCCAAATTACTTACATATACATCCTGAAGTGTGTGGTATATGACAAATTTGATATTTAAACTCATTTACAGACTTCAATACTTATACTCCTCACTCAGGGAATATAATTTCAGGGTATTATAGATATATTAATGTTAATTTAAAACTGTGAATACATTAATATTATATGGCTTTTTTAATCTTATGCATAACTGAATAGACTATGAACACTTAATACTGTGAAGCTGAACACTTGTTATTGCTTATCAGTTATAGTGCTCACTAAAACTTTGACTAAACAAATTCAGTGTTATTCTTTCCCTATCTGGTCCTATTCAGAAAATAGTTTCGTATTACAATAGCTCTATTTTCCAATACATCTGTTACTGACTACTGCCACTTCTTTACTGTGCTGCTCTACCCTTCAGCCTTTGCAGTCCTCATCAGGAGGTCAGAGCATTAACAAAAAGTTATTGTTCCTCCGAGTGGTGTTCTAACTGCCGAATGTGGCCAGACTGTGCTCATCTCTGACGAGCACACTTGTCAGAGCGCTTTTTATGCAAAAGAATGTTTTAACGTTTTACCAAAGACACGACTTGTCAATCTAATAACATGAGTTCACTGGCTGTGCCTCAAGATCTTCTCAAGTTATTCGACAGGTGTAGATCAGAATGATTCCCGGACCATGAGCAGTCCATAAATGTTTTAAATGTAAGCAAAGGTAAAAGGAGGGTAAAAGACGTGTCTGTGTTCCCTTTTGCATTCATTCTGTGGACCTTCTCACCACAAACTGCATTTACATCTAGTAATGACATGAGGAAGATCTCTAAGAGACCACTCACACAAATCAGACCCCATTAATCCTATACTATCATCTAATTTTCTTTTTTTCCGCTGAGTGTGCTGATTATTTCCCTTCAAAATGATACTCGTGCCTCCTTTTGTTCTCATTACACTCCTGCTTCTTTCTTTTCTCTGTATCCTTATATTCGCCCTTTGGTCCTCTTCTTCCACATTACATATGCTAGCACTTGCCATCACACCTGCAAGACGTCTGTAATTAAATGTAATGAAATCTTTTACCAAATCCCTTGTGTTCCTCTACACCTCAATTTCTACTCATCTCCTCCTCTCCATTTATGACCAATGCAATTGTCGCAATATTCTACCACATACAGCAATGTTAAATATGCAAATATTTCCTATATTCAGCTCTAAATCTTAAATTATATATCATTCCACAATTAAAATTTGATGCTGTTTGTTTACTTCCCTAAACAAATGGATGTGGAGATAAAAAAAATAAAATAAAATAAGTTCTGGACATCTGCAGTCTATCTTTGAAAAGAATAAAAAATACATTGTTCTTTGTTGTCCTAATGCTCCATTGTCTCATCAAAATCCAAGAGCTGTACTTGATGGTACTGAAAATGCAACTGTTAAAGGAGCTGTTTAGGGAAGTGATCATTGTCATAAACAATCCAACACCATCTCAAGGAAAACTAGCCAGATTCAAATGTGGGTTGATCCAAAAAAACAGTATGTCTTGCAAATAAGAAAATAAGTAAATAGAAAAGACTGTATGCAGAAAAGCAAGCACAGAACTAGATTCTACACTACTCTGTTCAGATAAATACCAGGACAGAAGAGCAGTTTTACAGAACCGCATTCTTCGATTCCATGCCTTCCCAACCACACACAATTGACCTGTTTTAACATATGTGTGTCTATGCCACAAGCTGTCTCAAGCTGTATCACTTTGATTTTTGTCAATTGTAAGTATCAAGTATTAAATTATGAGGCCCAGTATAAAACCCTAGGGTATCTCCTGACATTAAGTGACGTTATAACACGTTTTACCCAGAGTTATCCTATCGGAGAAAGCATTCCAGTTTATGTGTATACTCATATTCAATACCTGCAGAAAGTGCCAGCAGATTTAAAGGGAAACATCAGACTATATTTCAAAATAATGTGAGTGTAATAACATGATATTTTGCTTTTTAAACATACACATTACAGAACTACACATACAATGTTACCATTGCTTACCATGCTGACCAATATTGCTCCATTAGCTGTTTGGAGCCACGCATTATCTCATCTCTGCGTTTTTACCTGGAGTGCTAGCCTGGAGGGGGCAGCAAGAAATGCCTGCATAGCATTCACTGACGTAATGGAGTTTTATACCACAAATAGAACACATGAGCCAATAGCAATGTCAATATTTGCATGAAAATATTATTTTTTGCATACTATTTCAGCATTCATAAGACAGAAAAGGGAAAACAGGTAAGAAAAGATACCACGCTAATTACAGAAATATACTAAATCAAATTCTGTTTTGGTAATGGTGAAGTATAGGTAAGATTGGGGTCCAAAACATTATTACATTTAATTGGTGTTTGAAGTAACCTAGGCTAGAAGAATCAAAATATCCACACATATGTCTCCCTAAGCTCTTACTTATTACCAGGCAGATGAATCATTATTGATCATTGTTTACTTACAATTCTTAGCTAATATAATTCCTCCAAGCCCAGTTATTTCATGACAGTCAAAGAATTCATAGAAACAAATGAGTCTCTCTGCTTTTCCTATACACACTAAGACAGTTCACATTTTTGCATCGATAAATACAAAAATATAGTCACTGATGACTTTAAATGAATTAGTCATTCCTCCTATTCTACCATTACCTGTTATATTACCTAATAATTAAAGTCCCTACCCTTCATTTTTCAGCATGTAGCAAGAGAACTGAACTCAAAGTATTTTCCACTGCAGTCAACACACAAGATATAATAGTCCACTCAGATGCTACCAAATCAGGATCAAAGCCAAAGCTCTCAGGAACACTGGAAACTATCCCCAAATCTATTATAGCCTTTCAGTAAAAATAAATTGACTCCACAAGTGGTAAATTACTATAGTATTGCATACTAGCATTGCAGAAAAACTAAATATTAGAAGAAAAAGATTACTTAGTCATGTTTCTTGCCAGAAAATCTTTTCTGCAGATCTCTCCCATTCCTGGAAAATGGTTGATTCTCTGAGGTAGGAGAAAAAAAAAAAATGAAAGGAAGTTGAACTTTTTAGTTTTTCTGTCATAATTACAAGCAATCATTTAAAACACTCAACTACATATTCACGCAAACAGTTAATACTACATATAAATCATCCAAGACAGTATCTTACATTAATCTAGATATTCCTAGCACTACTAAAGGTGCTATAAATTGCATTCTTCTCCAACAGATTTTCACTTGAGTATCCCCATTGATTTCACTTCATATAAAAGCAGGATGTATCATTCTTTTACTCAAAGTTATCAAGGAACAAAGAATGTTGTCACAATGTAATGATAAAAAAAAAAAAGGAAAAAGAAAAAGAAAAAAAAATATTTATTCACAAAAACTAGGGAGAGAGGCTCTGCTTAACTTACTGCTTAAAAGCTTATGAGCAACTTATAAATGATGTTTTGCATCTTCTTTCAAACTCTTTCATCATTCATAACACCCACTGGCAGACAAAATCATGAGAACAGCCCCAAATATTTAAACACCAGATTCCAAATGGTGTGAACAAATAACTCTGGAAAAGAAAATAGGATTAAGAATATGTTGCCGGCTTTGTAGTCTGGTTATTTTTGTTTTGTGTTTTCTCTCCATACAGATGTTAACTGACCGAATGTGACATAGTAAGGAATGTTTCAGCATGAAACAGTTTATTGGTCCTTCAGAAACACTATCTTCTACTCTACCTGGTAGTTCCGAAGCTCAGCAATCTTGTCTTGTTGCACAGCACAATCACTCCAAATAAGATTTGCCGTTTCATCTTCATCGCGTGTTTTCACAAATCCCATTTCTCTTATTACTACACGCACTACAAAGAAATGACATCATTTAGAAATATCCTGAATATCTAAAAGATATTATCAAGATTTTAAATAAATAATTTAAGATTTTGAGCTTTTTCAACATTCCACCCTTTACCATAGAATATTATTAGAAAGCAAGTTATTGTTTAAGTTGCAGCACTTCCTCAGTCTATTGAGGATCTGTCACTTTAGGACCCTATATGAACTTGGAAGCACAGCACAAGCAACAGGAACTGTGAAGAGCTTCAAGGCACTCCACAATGATGTAGTCAAAGCCCACTTGCACTTCAGTGGCTTTAAGGTTTTATCTTAGCAATTGTGTATGTTAAATTTAAAATGGTGATCAATATAATTGTCACTGCAGATAGGAAAAACAGCTTCACAAATCAAGGTACAGTAGTTGA
The DNA here is from genome assembly GCA_034781795.1 of Crypturellus tataupa. Taxonomy (NCBI): domain Eukaryota; kingdom Metazoa; phylum Chordata; class Aves; order Tinamiformes; family Tinamidae; genus Crypturellus; species Crypturellus tataupa. The sequence goes on along the minus strand of JAWLRI010001050.1, from coordinate 1,691,534 downwards.
AAGAGCAAAGAAAAAAAAGGAAAGTTGGAGAAAAGTTGTGGCATTAACCAAGTTCTCAGAGAAGAGCTCACAAAACTCACAAATATATAACTTTCTACGTTAAACCATTCATTCTGCTGTCTCATTAAGGAATTTATACCAATACTTCTCCCCTAAAAGGATGTATCTCTGGATTTTAACATCTTCCTCAACTAGAAGAAGTTTTGTCTTTTTGTTTGTTTGGTTTGGGATTGTTTTAAGTTCAGTGTGTTTTTTTTTGTTGTTTTTGTTGAGTGCTATCAGAACAAACTGATCATGCAAATTATAGTCTGAACAGAAGCATAATTAGTGTCACTCTTTACTTTGAACCAAGAATCAGCATCCACCTCCCAGATCCTCTTCTCTCATTCCACCAAAAGCTGGAATTATAATGTTGGTCCTACAAACCTGTTATTTGAAGTGCTGAAGCCAAATTACCTTATTCTAGTTTTGTATACTTTTTCTACAAGACAAACTTCAAATGTAGAATGATAGTAGCTGCAAGTATCAAAATTTAAAACATGAATAGATTTTAATCACAAAATCTCTGTATATAGAGGATCCCTGTATCTAATATCAAATTTACACTTTTCATCTTTTAAAGCTTTACATATACTCCTCAACACATATGCAACAATTTTTTTTTCAGCTTCTTCAGTTAATTCAATTTCTGCATTTCAAGGCCTTTTCCTGAGTAATGAATGAAGAGTAATAGATATAGTGTTCAAAAGTATCAACTAAATATTAGAAGAAAAGAACAAGGGCTTCTTAGAGAAGAAAATCCTCTAGAAGTGACTCACTGTCAGCTTGTTGCAGTCCATTAACTCACACCATAAGTTAGTAATTCATTCACATCAAGGATTATTACGAAGAAAACCAAATATGTAGTTTCCTACCAATTTCATATTTTGTGCCAGCAACATTTGCAGTGATGACTCCATGCTTCTTCTTCTTGGCTTTTCTTTTAATTGTGCCTTGATAAGATAGTTCCGAACTCAAAGTCAGACGAGTGGTTCCATGGTTATCTTTGAAATATAATGTTATAACTATCAACAGGATTACACCTCAAAAATTGTATACGAAAGAAACTAGAAGAGCCACACCACAAAGCAACATGTGAGTTCATCTGTTACAAACATTTAATTAACTTAGACTTAGAGATACAAGTATATTGAAATAATTAATAGTATATATTAAAAATGCATAACTCACCTCCGTCATTAGGCAAGGATGGCATTATAATCTAGGAGAGTACAGAAGCAGAGTCCACGTTCCCAGAAAATAATGGGGCTGTCAAAGCCAAATTATTTAAAGCTCTAGTTATAACATTTTAATCTCTGGTTGCAGCAAGTATTATTTCTGAAATAAACAAACATCAGCATTAAAAAAAATAAGGCAGACTGTTACAGAGAAATTTTAAGAAAAAAGTAATTATGAAACTATTTTTTCACAACAAGTCAGAAGTAATGTTTCTTTTACAGGATTAATCAACTTATTGCAGATATTAAATTTAGATCATTATACTTTGGTTGTGTTGTTTCAGAAAAAAATCATTTTCAGCATTTCAGTGTAGAAGAATTGGGGGTGAAAATAATTCAATTAGATCCATGTCTCAAACTTTTTCTCCACAAATATCATTAGATTTATGGTAAATTTAAACCCTATTATAAGTAAAAATTTAAAATTATGTAATACATACTACGCATTTTAAGGTACCAAATGGGAAATAACTGAAATTACCATAATGAACATTTTTTCAGTTTTCATTTTTAATTGATTTTCCAATTATCACTTATTAACACAGTCAGTTTAATGATACCATTAACAATTTCAAAGATACATTAGGCTGTCAAGTATCTAGAACTATCAGTTTTTAAAGCAAGTATTCACATAAAATGCTATTTTTCCATGTCTATGGTACCAATACAAATTTCTAAATCTTTTTCTGAATATTAGGCAAAATGCGAAACTTAACCTGCAAAAACAACTACCTAAAAGATTAAAGAAACTGTCAGGAGTAGAACACTCCTGTACGTGATAGCATAGATAGACTTTTGATGCAAAACAAGTCTGACATAAAATTGGACAAGATATAAATTAGCAAAAATCACCAAAAATCCCCAAAACATCAGTTGTAAATTGCTTGCGTGCGTGAGAGACAGACAGAGAGAATTACCATATATGTTAATAATAGGTCATATTTTCCTTAATTCAACTCATGCAAAAGGATAAAAATAACAGATTATGATTTTTTGTGACTGTAGTCAGTGTACAAATTCTGCTTTGGACCAAGACAAACCAACTCCCCTCTCACCAGCCCAAGTTGCTCAAACGCCCACTGAAACACAACAATAAAGGTTAACTTTTAGCCTCACTTATTAACCTTTTTACAACACTTTGCTGCAGCAGAACTCTCCCAAACTGAATGAAAACTGCTGGATCATTTTGAAGCTCGAACGTTCTGTTGCTACCATTTCAGGAGGTGCCCTGAAAGTTCTAGTGCCCACTGCACTAATAAAATTGGACACAAAGATGTGAAGAGTAAAGCACTCATCCTACCCAAAAGCACTAGAAAGGAAAAGCAATACCAGACACATTGCCTTTGGGAATATTGTGTGTTTCTCAAGCTAAGAATACCATCAGAGTACAAGACATGTTCAGTTCCTGGAAATAATACTTAAGTACTTCTGTTGGCCAATTATGGATTTGTAAGTACATATTCAAATTCCTAGCAGTTGTTCTTCAGCTGTGCTGGCTAAAAGCTTTTAACTAATTTGGAAAAAATGTCAGGGAGGCTAATACTTCCTTGGGAGAAATGCCAGCCCTTACTAATTCACCATGATTTACATGCTACAAAACAGTAATAAAAATCGGACAGCTCACAAAGCTTTCATCGAGCTTGTTAAAAAAAAAAAAAAAAAATCTCTACCAGAAAGTATCGCAAATTAATTTTATTTTCAAGCTGGACCATACCCTTCAAAATTGCACTACATTGTTGATTGACTTTTTTTTTCTTAATATATAAATTATTCTTTTATAAATGCAGGTTTAAATACAGAGCAAAAACACCTAAGTTCCAAGACTTTCAATTAAGCAATGATTCTTCAGATGGGCAGACTATCAGCAGTACAGATTCTATCTACAGGATTTTTTTGCCTAGATCAGACGGTTACGGAAATGCACAGCAAGGTTTTATCGATGAAGATGCTTCATGGATCAACCCTCACAGTAAATGTGCAATGGTTTCTCAGCCCAGAGTTTAGGTGAGCAGCTCTCTAACTGGGAGAGTAAATTCCCCGCAGGACATAGGGATATGTCTCTGCAAGGAATAAGAGACAGGCTCACGCTGGGGAGTGCAGGGGAGATGGAGCTGCGGTTGGAGGAGACAGTTGCAGATGGACAGACCCTGGGACATTGCAGTGCAGTTCTGCAAACCCTGACAAACCCAGTGGCTGGGTCACCAGCTTCGCTAGAGCGGGAATCATCTCAGATTAACCCAGAATCTGCGTTTCACTACAACAACATACAGGCTTCTCTATCTAATGACCTACCTGGTCATTAGTAGGCAATGACCTACCCGCTTTCTAAGGGAGGGCTTTAAATAGCATGGGAGAAAGTATTGTATTTCCCAACTGGGAGTAAATCTGCTCTCAGGAATCTGATTTCACACACAGGAAAAATAAGAACACTAAAATCACGATGCACAATTTAGTTCAGGTTTGTTGCTCACCCATATTAAATCAAGAACAGCAGACAAAGTAGCTTGTGAAAGAGAAACCGATGTGCCTTCATCACACTGACACAGTTTTATATAAATAAACCCTTTGAGCAGAAGTATTCTAGTGAGAACAAAAGATGAGCTGTGACCCACAGAGTCACCTGGCAAGGTGAGAGGGGCCACAGGAGAGCCGTGCCGGACTCGAGGCCCTCTCCTAGGCAGGAAGGAAGCGCACTGACAAATGCAAAGGCCATGGAAGGAGAAGCTCAGCAGCACAGGGCAGGCACTCTTCTCACATGGGGAACACTGTTGTACTCCACAGGAACAGCAGCTTATGCTCCAGTCCACCTCGGGGAACAAACTGCGCAAGGCAGAGCAGAGGCAACCAGGCAAAGGCAGCACCCAAGGTGCTGGAGGCTGCAAGGCTTCAAGTGAAGGGCAGGGAGTGGAGGCAAGAACAGATGAGCACATTAGGGATGGGGCTGCAAAGGGGAGAGAGGGCTTAATGCTAAAAAGTTGTTTTCACCTACTAATGCATATTTTGTATAATTCATGCCAAAAAGGAACACTGAAGAGATATTCCTTCAGAACCAAACAATTCTTCAAAACATCTTTTTTTTTTTTAAATAAAAAATTCTGCTGGCCTATAGAAAAGTATTTTTACACACATCACCCTTCCTATTCTTCCCCAAGTTATTTATCTATATTATTCCAAGCGACCTTTGACTTGTATGACCCTTCACTGTTCAGTCCTGATACACTGTGGAGCTGAAGTTATTTACAGTTAGACTCGATCTTGAAGGTCTTTTCCAATCATAACAATTCTGACTATCTGAACATGCATGTCCTTAAAGCTTTCCCCGTGAAAGAAAGGGTGAATATCCCAGAAAAAGGCTGAAATATTCATACTAAACAAGAGCTGAGTCAAAATCAAACTTAAAATAAGGCAATTTGTGATAGGTTTCCAAAGAATCCACAGGTCAGAGAGGTTGTATATTAAAACATGAATCGTACCACTACTGTGCACCTTAACAGAAAGAGCCTAGTTTGCATATGTATATTTAAAATAGATTTGGAAAAGTAATAACAGTAAAATCATCTACTATCAAAAATCTCCCAGGTCCAAACCAGAGATAGTAAAGACTGTGTTTTGAATGTGAACCTCTTATTTCCAGCCATTATTTGATAATATAGTATATAGTCTGTGTAGTTTTTCAAATGGTATGTACTTAACTTTACATATATTAATTAAAAACTTGACTTCAGAGCTTAAGTCAAAGCACATAAACAACTCAAAGACAAGCAATTTTAAGTTTCTTCCTATTTTATCCTATTTCTGTGTTTACTTAGGCAAGATCAGATTGTGAGTTTTATTTGAATTATCTGTATTCTTCCAGACAAGTAATGTCTTACCAATGCAGGAATATTTTAGTATAGATATTAAAGTGAGCAGATTGCTCTCACCCAAGTCAGCATAACTCACAAACACTCTGACAGCACCGCGTAACTGCTCAGCAGCTAGCAAGAAATGCACACAGCTCCTGACATAAGGAGCTTTCACTCAGAAATGGAGACAGATTTCAAATCTAGTTACATAACTCGACACATGACCATAAGGGTGGAAGGACAGCAGCACAGTGCTGCATTCCCAGGCCCCAATTATACAGAAACTCAAAACAACAAAAATTCCATAGAAACATAAAAATCAAACTGAAGGTAGTTTTCAGAGCACACCAAAACATCTGAGATTTTTTTTTATTATTTTTGTCCCCTCCCTTTTTTTATAGTGGTGATGCATCTAACATATATATAAGACCTTTCTTTGCATATTTAATTTGTGAGATGAAGAAAAATTCCCCAAAATAAGAAAAAAAATCTTAAAGATGTCACGTGAGATCTTAGCCAATTACACAGAATTACAATGTGTTCTTGAACCAGAATTGAATTATAAAATGCAGATTCAAAATGAGATTATGACTTTAACAAAACTGATAACAGAAAAGCCTTTACTAACATCCTCAAATAGCAAAGCAACAATTTGCAGCTATTAAACTACAGAATTAAAAGCATCAGATCCTTTCACAATTTTTAGTAAGTGTCTGGAAGAAGCATGGCTGACCTATCTGGTGCTAACATGCTAAAGGAACAACACAGTGGCACATTCTCACTCCTGCATGGAATTCAGCATGCTAAAAGCAAACCACTTTGAGGCTCAAAGCATCATCGAAATGATAAATTTGTTTTTAAAAGGCTATCTGTCAACTAGCTTAAAATGAAGAAACGTCAGGGCTCAGTTTAAGACATTCAAGAGTCAAAGGAAATTTATTAACTTCAGCAGTATTTGATCTCAACAAATGAAATGTTTATTTAGCAGCTCTTTTGAATAAAGTTAATAACAGAGTTTCAGATGTTTGAGGTGCTAAATAGACAGTTATAAGCTATACAAAAATAAAAATGGCACAACTGAACATAACAAATTCTTTAGAATCACATGCAGTTCTGTAAGACAGTTCTCTCAATCTGACTCTGACTATTCTCTCAAATATTTTATCAAAGCAATCAGCATTTTAAAAGATTATAAAATTTGTCTAAACTACCAAACATTATAGCTATGGTGACAGCACTTTGCCTCTGAATCTATGACCTACTGTTACATTAATGTGATTATAACATTAAAATTGCAATTTCACTTTTGAGATCAGGTTCAGCAGAGGCTCAAGCAGCATAGCTTGTATAACAAATACTATTGTATTACAGCACCTATTCAGTAATACTGGAAATATAAACTATGCCGGTCCTTTCAGCCTCAAAATATTATACAAAAGAGGTTATTTCCTAGAGCTGGTTACATAATTTAGTCAGATACATCAGTACATTTAGTTATTACATTCAGCTATGCAGAACACTTGGACTTCTACAGAGCCCATTTCAAGAGACTTTCCTTTGGAATTGACCAACTTTTCACTTAATACAGGCTGCTCTGCTGTTTAACATTTCATAGAAACTTTGTGTCACTAAGCATGGACGCCTGCTTTGAAAACCAGGAAATTAAAAGCTGTAAAATGCTTGAAATCTCACAAGGCAGGAGTTTCACATGAAATACTTGTTTCTTACTCATAATTTAGGGATCAGGATTGGGCACAAAAGCCTTTTTTTTTTTTCCCTCCATCTTTTCAGCACTGCTGTGAAGGAAAACTGTTTCTTCTTGCTCTCTCATTCATTCTTTTTCCAAAGGAAATCTTCCAAACCTTGGCCAAATTTAGATTAACTTCAAAGTTTCCAAAGTTGAAGCTAAAAAAAAAAAAAAAAAAAGAAGAAACGACCTCCAAGACCTTCAAAAGTATTTCATAGCAGAGTACACAATATGACTATCTGTTGGTTTGTTCCCACCCTTCCAGAAGCCTGGAGGAAAGTGATAAAGTTATAGCAGACGGGTGGCAAAACGAGTAGTACAGAGTTGTGTATCTCTGCTCCTAATATTGAAAGCAGAAAGCCAATCAAAAACTACATAGCCATAACTACAATAGGTAGGCCGATATTTTTACCTGTTTCTTGTTCAGTAAAACAGAGAAAATACATGAATTGATAAGGCAAGTGAAGAGAACCTTTAGGATGGTAACAAATCAATAATTTATAAGGAAAAATGCAAGTAACTTTTGATAAACACTATCTTCATTTAGCATTCATAAAGGCAAGAAAAAAATATTGGCAAATAGTTCAAATATATTAAAGAGCAAGCAACCATGTTTGCATAGACCAAAATCTGAGTTTTAGAACATACAGCTCTGCATCATTTGCTACTAAAAAAAAATAACACAACCACTTTCTGGTACTTGCTGTCAGCACAAAGCAGAGACAACGCACAGTTGCCATACCACTGCTCATCACTTCAGTAAGTGCTGGCAACACATAAAACTGCTAGCAGGTTAGCATTTCACTAACTCAAAAATAGAAAGAGTATTTTACTAACTCCAAGCAGTGTTCCTTAGTCCATGGTCACAACAAGTTTCACTGAACACCGCTGAATGGAAATACCTGATAATCCATACCTATATTAGGGTACACAGGCCACATCTGCCTGCAAGGGGCAGATGATCGGTGGGCTACATATCACCCCTACCACCCTACATGAAACGCTCCATTTGAGAGAAACAGCTGTGGACCCTTCTTTAATTTCTCTTGGGAAACACAAGTGTAGGAAATTGTGGACTATTGGACTGCCAAACACTAAGGGCTAATGCTCATTATGGCGAGACAGCCACAGCCATGACCAAAAGAAGAAACTCAGCTTTGTAATAACGTGCAAAAATAATTATGAGTAACAGGAACATTAGGATCAGGCATACAAAATACGATTTTGATTGGGAAAATGGTAGAGGAGTAAGTTAGGAGAGAAATAGAGCCGTGGCACTTGTGTGAACATCTCTGTTCAGCTTTTGGTTCTGTCATGTACCATACCCGACCTTCATTAGAGCATGTCAAAATACACCAACATGCATTACTGGGTGCTTTCAATTGCATCCATCACACACTGATCACCACTGAAATTGACCCATTTCTTCCCAAAAGATTTACTTCTCTAGCAGAAGCATCACATAGACATCTACAAGACAGGACATTTTGATATTTTACACGTATGAAAATATTTGCCTTTACATAGTGTAACTGTAGAGAAAAACAAACAAACAAACAACCTTTAATGACACTGTAATTGCAATGATGTTTAAAAATATAAAATACCCCTGAGAGAGAGATTTATTAGGAACTGTGAATAAAGAACACTGTTAGAAGGCTCCTCTTCAAGCATCTAACTCTCCCTCACTTGAGTCAACTTGGTGGCATTAGCTCCACGTGAAAATGGCCCCGAGTTCCACCAGACAGGAATACTAGTATGGGTAAGGCCAGTTCTACAGACCTTCATGTACTGAAAGAACCACGCTACCCCGCTGCCTCCACCATTACGCCTGGTATGTTCCAGGCCTACACTTGATAGATCTGCTCCAGCCCTTCTGAACACAGACTGTGACCACAGAACGCAGCCCGCAGAAGTCCTCACAGGGAATTACATCATTCAAGTTCACACAGCGCCGCAGCAGACCATGCTCTAGTTTAGCAGAAAGGAGGGCACAGCAGTCTGAAATCCATGCTGACTTTCGCTTGCAGTTTCAACATCTGATTTAAAAGCGCTAAGTAAAGCTCCAAAGCTGGGTAAGCAACCAGATGCACCCAGGAGCACCCAGGCACAGTTCTCTCGACAGTGAAGTACAAACACGGTGCTTCAACCCCACAACTGAATTGTTTATCGTATTCTACTGACACTAACTTTTATTATTATAATCTACTCAGCTTCAACAGTAGCTGCACATGTTTATAAAGTTGCTAACTGGCCTCCAATATTTCAATCACTATGCTAAATAATTCTACTCTGTAAAGAATAAGTGATAGTTAAAATTTTTTTCAGTTGACCTATACTATCACTAAGATCTCTGCAACTACTTAGTGCTATTCATATTTTACTACTAGCTGATAAAGTTGGATGGAAACTCCAATAGCATATCTCAGCAAAAGCAAGCTTTCCTCCCCAGAGTTTAGTATTTGCAACTTGATAGGACCACTGATTTTGAAAATACTTCTACGAATAACGACATGAGGTAAAAACAGCAGTTTCAGAAGAATGCAACTCCACAGAAGCCTCTCTAGCTAGAATTAACCCAATTTAGAAAAGATTTTTAAAGGTTGAAATGCTTCCAATCCCCCTGTGTTATGCTATTTTTAATCAACTGTAGGGGATCTAAATAGAGCCACTACCCTAATGAGAGAGTAATAAGATGCAATTCCAATATCCTGTTATAAAAATATTTTGCACATATACTGATCACCTGTAGAAATACAGCATGTAGTGAAAAAGCCTAGAAAAATACTGTGCCTTAAATACTGACCACAAACTAAGTACCTAACAACACCCAAAACAAGAACGTGAAGTACGTCAGACTTTGTGAATACTAGTTTTGCTAAGAAGAACAAAGAAGCATGAGAATAATCACAAAAAATATTTCCACAATATGTTTGAACTCGAATGAGGAGAATAACGTACCTTCTGAATCATAAGTGCTGCATCGCTACTGCAGCACCATAGCGCTGAGCAGTTTTATTTAGCGACTAGCCACACGCTGCCTCTGAGCTACAGAGAACATCCTGACAATGACACTGGAGGTTTGGTGGCTAAAATAAGGGCAGAAAAACAGAGGAGATACCCGATCTATGCACACCTTTTTTCCCCTTCAAGACTTTTATCACAGCAGTGGTACAGCTGTACGTTTGGAACAATATCAGCATTGTCCTCATCCATCTTATGGCTGGCTCCTAAAAAGAAACACTTAAAAGTAATTGGCTCTGGTGTGTGTGTTTGTTTTGAAATAGGAAAAAGGCTTTAGAACCACACTTGAGATATACACTGAAATAAGAGTCCCGAGATGGAGGCTACAGCAGCAGGGTAGTTAATTTAAGATGATTCAATTTGATTCCTCCTTACTTTATCTTAAAAGTATAACTTAAGGTTGATCTTTTAAGGGACATTCTTAATTAAACTGAAGGCCCTAAACTTAGCCAGGCAAATACATGCTTACTGCTAAGTTATTCATTTTTAAATATTAAAAAGAAATTATTACATTAATTACTATGTTATGGTTTAACATACTATGCTTTAATAAAATTCTCATAATTTTATCATACATAATAATAATACCGTATAATAATAATAATTTTATGATTTAATAAAATTCTCAAATAAACCAGTGCTGGGATGTGGTCTGCACAGTTCAATACTTTTTTATTCATTGTATTATCTGAGGTTGGACATTACAGTGTTCATGTATCCTTCTGCATTTCTGACTCTCAGATATATTATGTCCTTCATTTTGCAGAATGTTTTGCATTAAACCCCAAACAAATACTCTTCTAAACACAAAGCATGGAATAGTTACAACACACCTATTAAATAGAAGAATAAATCTTTCAGTAAATGCTTAACACAGTATTAATAAAAATGAGAAGAAAGACTTGTGACAATTCAGAAAAAGAGAATGCAGAACACTGTGATTCACAGTTGGTTATTGGTCTAAGGTTCTGACTACTATTTCACAGGTATCAACTTCCTCCCCAAGTTTTAATGCTCCTTTGATAGTTGGAAGGAGAAAAAAAAATCCATGGTTGAATCTTTTGCAAGGAATGGACACATACACAAAGTGCACAAGCTGTCTCAAGGTTGCAGAGCTAATGAGATCAAGTCCTGTCATAGGATGTCTCCAAAGTCTGTGAAAGTAAATGTAGACATTTCTATGGAGTTTTGTGTACTTTAAATGATAGTTTCAATTCCAGAACAGCCCTGGTGGTGGCACAGTTCAAAAACATAATTAAAAAACACACATTTGTTGACAAGGTCAAGCCATGTTTCATCCATGTTTATCTACGTCTAAATCAAATTTTTGACACAGTAGAAATTACAGCTAAAAATGAATTGCATCTGAGTATCTCTCTGTTTCTTGTCAAAGACTGTAAACCTCAAGTACCACTTTTAGAACTGTTTGATGGCCCAGAGACAGCACCTCATATTCCAAAGTTCATAAGATTCGCTCCAGGTTCGGGAATAGGAATTCCCGTGTGAGCATTACAGCTGTTCAGCTCAACATAATGCTTCATGCTGCTGCCCAGCACGCTCTGAGCGGCTAGTGCGCCAGGTTTGACTGCATTCATACAGATGCCCGTGAAATCAGTTTCTTTATCATACAGAAAAAAAGACTGTGAGCTCAAGGATACATGACAAAGAAGACAAAAAAAGATGAGAAAAACGAGAGAATACTTGTAAAGAACACACTCCAAAATGTATGGGGTGTACACAGATTAAGTGAAATTAAAGTTTTCAGTTGACAGCCTGCAACACAGAGCAACTGCAGGAAACAAAAACTTTGACCAATGCATACAGCACTATTATCTACCATATTCCACATACAAATTACTGATAATAGTGCAACATTTTTATTTGTCATAGATTTGACCAACACATTCATGTACTGCAGAATGAACATTCTCACCAGGACCAGCCACTGATATGAAAAAGAGTTTAAAATAACTGTTGTAGCTAAATTAAATCACTTGCAGGTAAGTGTTGCATTGCTGAAACTATCTGAAGAGTCACCTCTGAAATCATCTTCTATCAGTGATTGACAGATGCAGCATTCTTACATAGTGATTATACATCTGGGTAAGACTAGCTGCAACAACAGCTCCTTCCCACTTAGTCTATACTTAGCATTTTTCACATCTCTTTCTTAACCCTTTCTAGTGTTGCGAATAAAAAGAAATACTGGATATAGGCAGTAAAAAAAATAGAAAGCAAAATTTTCTGCTTTTACTTAGAGCGTGACAAGACCTGCAGGGAGAAAGTCAGTGGGATTTAGTCATAACAATAAGCTAAAAATGAAGGGAAATCTAAAAACAGAAAGTGACTCGGTGATTGGAAAGAAGTCATACCAAAGAGATGAGGTATTGTAACCAGAATAGCAATTTCTTTAAATGTAAAATTAAGAGGTCAAGATCACAATATCAACAATTACAGCAGAGAATTAAGGTAAGTATAATCAATAGGGAAGACACACTTTATACACACACAGATAGATAGATACATAGATATCTATCTGTCTGTGTGTGTATGTGTGTATATATATATATATATATATATATTTAAAAAAAAAAACAAAACACACACACAAGATTGATTTGCTTCCTGCTTTGGGTCAATGAGATCAGTTTTTTGAACTCAAAACTTTCTGGCTTCAATGAGGAAAAGAATGCAATCTTGGAGTGCAACTTTTAACCCTGATGTAAAGTGAACTTAAGTGACAAAATACTCCATTTCCTGGAATAACTCTTTCTATAGTTAAACATAGAAGAAAACCAGGCAAAGAATAAGTAAATGTGAAAAAAAAAGAAAATGCACTCTTTTCTCTTGTGCAGTCAGGCTCATCACATATGCCATTCCTCCATAATGACAGACTTTTAAAATTATCAACAGAATAATTCACCAATTTTGAACTAACTTTATGCTGAGCATTCAATTTTCGCATCACAAACTCTGCAGAAGAATCAGTGTCAGAACAGACCATTCTCACTACCAGCTGCATCATTACCCTGATCTCTGTCCTACACACCTGAAGTATCGTGGAGAGTCAGATTCTGAGTTCTGAAGGGGCATATTCACATAAAATATTGTAGTGCCATCTTCCAAGAATCATACACAAAGAATGAGCAGGCAATGCGAAAAGCTGTAATATACATAAATACATTTCCTCTTACTTCCTCCTTTAGTAGATGTACTATCTAAACCACCAATAATGCTTCTCGAAATAAGATGCTACCACAAGTTTTTGCAGTCCTTGGTTACAGGTGTATTTATTCCTCAAAGGCACAATGGTAGAGTCATCAGAATAAAGGTAGATTCCGACAGTACAGACTGTAGATATGTGTTGAACTTGCTCTGCTTGAAATGAAATACCTTAGTTCTTGTTTAAGTGACCATGACCAATCAGGTAGATCTTCCAAAAATCAACAGTGTGATGAATACAAAGACTTTAATCAGTGGGAAACTACCAGAAGAAACTCAAACACAACTAACAGTAACAGTTTCCTATGGGGGCATTGAATTAGTAGTTAACTCCAGACAGAGTAAATGCTGTAAAGAAAAGAAGACACTTTAGGATTGCTTTTATCTTGTTTCAGATACAACTAGCCTCTTCTTTTGGGATCAGTCCTTTTTTGTTGTTGTTTTTTGTTTTTCTCTCTCCTTCATTAGGGACCAAACTGTACTTCTAACAACAATGCATCTAAAAATCCTTTTAGCCATATTTTAAATAATTAAATAATAAATTAAAGTGTTTCCAGTACTTTCCAGGCAATTAGTCCAAGTTAAGCTTCCAAAAAAAATGAATATATCTTCCAGTTTTTCCTCACTTGCTTACTCAAGTACTTCATTGCACAACTTATGTAAAGTGCTCTGTATTCTGTTCAAAGCTTGACGCTCTGTACAAATTCAAAGTATTTTTAGTAACAGTCAACTAAACACACCATCTTCTCTGGTGTTCCATAAAGATATCAAACCTTTTTGCAGTCCACTATTTGTGAACCTAATTGCAGCTGTGAAAGTTACTCCAGTTTTCACAGTGTAATTTAAGGTTTTGTTCAAGTCTTGTCTTTACTTACTGACATATTTGAATGGTGTTATTATGACCCAACCTCCATCTCCCTTTCCATACACTTTTGATGACTATTCTCCATTTAGTGAGATGATTGCTACTCAGTTTTCCAACCCTGTCTCTTGAGCAATCTTTCATCCTTGGGAGTGACCTCAAACTTTGTAAGCTCTTACTGGTACAAGTTTGTAGGGAATCCAGCCTCAAGCCATCTTGTAGGCTAAATTTCCTTACTTTTCATCTTTCAAACTATTTCCTTTTCACCAGCAGAAGGACATTGGAACACAGGTCTTAAACACACCATCACACACTTGCCCATTTCAAGGAGTAGTTATATACCATTAATGAGGAAGAGCCAGGAGCCTACTGCCACAAGAAGAGTGGTCCACGGCACCCAAACAAGGCCAGCATGACTGACCCATGGATGGTAGCCTAGTTCAACCAAGAGTGCAAGTTGTCAGACAAGTGATGATAAATCAGGTGAAAGATCAAACCTTGAAGACAATCACATCAGGACTGGGTCCAGCAACAAAAAAAACAGGGTCACACAGAGCCTAGTGACCTCCAGGTAGGTCTACAACAACACGACAGAACTAAGATCAAGTTGGGAACTTAGTCTGTGGGTCAAGATCCAAATCAACAGGGTCCACAGCCAAGAACTGGCACAGCTGTGATAGAGCTGGCAACCAGCACTTGTACAATATGGTTCAGACAGGAACTTGAGCTGAAAAGGAGTTCCTGGGCCCATGGGCAGAGGGTAGGTATGGTTTCAAGGGAGGCTGGTTAGGGCCATTAAGGCCCATTAGTATCCTCAGAACCCTGAGGGCTCAGTTTCCCCCTTGGGAAGCTTCCTATAAGTCTGCTTTTACAGAAGACTTCTCCCCATGGCTCATCATGAGATCTTGGTCTTAGCTTTACTACAGCTAGTGTTGTACATTCAGACTCTACAAGTTCTATCACCCTTAATGAGCTGGAATACCACAGTGTATGTTCCAGGACTAGCAGAAAGATATTCTTTATTTAGCAGAGAAATTGGGGTGCTGAATACCTGCATCAGACACTCCCACAATATTTATGAAAATGTTTCTTCTTTATCATCATTTCCCCAAAACTTTATTTTATTTTTGCAGAAAATATGCAGACAGTATGTCTCTACATTCAGAGACATACATTTTTGCATTCCTGCACATTGCTTTTGGCAATATAGCCAAAGTGTTTGGTTGTTTCTCTTCTGATAAAAAGTCAATTGTAGGAAGTAGAAATATCCCTCCCACCCACACCTTTAAAGGTAGGACTTAGGATTACTAATGGGACCACTTCTCAGCCAGTGCCCAGGATTTTAAATCTAACTCTGTACTGTTCCTTTTATTTTTCTTCTATCTTCTCATTTGCAGGAACCTGTCCTAAAGCAACACCAAGAAGAATGACTCTAGCAAAATCCTTGCAGCAATACAAAACTGTACAGATTTATCTCTTCACGCAGTAACACTTTGGTTTTCTTACTAAACATATCTTCTACATCAGAAACGTTCTTTAAAATGGTACGATATGAACCAAAGTACATGATGCTCTCACATCACTTACAGGGAAAAAATACCCAAATTAATGCTTAGTTGTTAAAGTTTGCCAGTATTCCATGGTCATCTAAAAACTGCAGATTGACATAAAGATAAAAGTTTAGGATAATATTATATCCCTCGAAAAAGAGTATAAAATAAAATGCTGCAAAGTTTGAGGGTTCTTTTCCTTCTCTTCTTACACATTTTCAGACCTCTTCTATCAATAATTCATATAATGTGTTTTGGAACAAAATTGCCTCCCCCAAAACACACACATGGAATACATTAAGGAAAAAAAACTAACAAACTCATAACATAGAAAATTCACATTCTGCAAGTATTAAATACATTATAACCACCCCCAAAAACAAAGGAAAATACTATCAGATACTGCATATTTTTCAAGTCCATTGTATATAAGATAATTTCCTCATCGAGTCTCATCACCTTCTGCCCCATCTGTTCACCTCTTTTTTGTGTTCACAATCAGTACTGAGATTTTTGTTTCGTCACCTGCACAAATTGAATATTAAGCAGCTGATTTCATTTTCTCATGCTATTCTCCAGTGCTGCCATTGCACCCTATAGGGATGTTACTGTGCTGGCTTTCAAGAGCTAAAAATAAAACAAACACATGTCAACCCAAGGACAAATTTGGAAGGAAACACGCTTTCATGTAACCAAAGAAGAATATATTTAGCATTTTGCTACTAAGCACAGATGAAAATAAACTTGTCAACACATTATTGAATCTAACAGTGGAGCCCACTTCCCTTCTTTTTTCAAGATTTACTGTATATGAAAGGTAGATTTAGCTCTTTCTTTAAGAAGAAAGTGACAACCAGTATTCTCCTTAAGATAGACAGAAGTGACTTCTGAACTCCCATGTAAAGTAATTCTATCCTTTTAGGTATTTTTTTAAATCAATTAATGGTAACATAACTTCATCTAAAGTGCATTTGAGCAGTAGGGCATAGTAGACTTCATTCTGGAATTCTTCCAAAAGCCAATACAAGCAGAAGCAGTAAATGCCATGGTATTTTACTCCACAGAAGGCAAAGTGAAAAAATAATTGCAGATCAGAATGCTGTTCTCCTTCATGTTTCTTTTTTGGTGATGGTAGTGTGAATTTGGACTCTCCATAAAGCAGTGCTTTTTTTGTCCCCAGAAATGAATGTGCATTATACTTTTTTTTAATATATTCATGTTTCATTTGAAGCAATGTTATGTTTAAAGGAATACTTGTATTTTTAGCATTTTAGCTATAAACAGTCTGTATTGGACATCCTGAATTTCATTTAAGACTGATAAGGAAGGCAAGAACCATTGTGTCTGCTTTAATTGATCCTTTAAAACAAAAAGCCAGAAGACCTACAGTGAACTCAAGCAAAAGAAAAAATGTTTTTGAAGTGCTAAAGCTTATCAAAATGAGTACAAAATAGCTTTACAATACCTACATCTCTGTATAGGTGTATAAACATTGAAGACAGAAGGCAATGGAAATAAGCCCAAGCATCAAGCTGAGCAGAGTTTCTGCAATTTGCTTTGTATTGCAAGGACGAATATGTAGAATAAACAAAAAGGTAAGAATTCAAAACCCACCTGCAAAAACTGTGGGTTCCAAAATCCAGCGCCACAAGAAGGGTACTCAGTAGAAGTAGGCAGTACATAGCTTCCCCCCTTGCAAAATGCTTCCAGATCCAAAAAGCTGACTTGCTCAATATCCAACAGATTCAAAGGTTACCATTTCAATACATTATAGCATATTTCCCTTCCCATCCTCATTCTCAAATACATGTGATTCGCTTACAGTGCAGGCAAGAAGAACGTAGTCTGATCTAAATTTAAGTGCATTAACTTCTTAAATATTAATGTAGAAAAGGCTTATGGGCTCCAGTAAATTTCGAAGTAAACTCTTAACATTTGCAGAGGAATACTTGGGAAGTACTGTCCTGGCAGGGATTTAGGTAACCATTAAGAGAGTGTGAAGAGCTTATGTTCCTTGGAATCCTACTGCTGGAAGTTCAACAGTCCCAACTAGTTTCTAAGGCACGTGAAGCTCAGTACTCCAGTGCTGGCAGTGAAAGACCAAAATGCAGTTAATATTTTGCGATACATTAGTTGCAGTACATGGAATGAGTTTACTTAATTTTGAGAGCTTGTATGCATTTTTCCTCACAAAATCAACTCCCACCATTTTCATGCAGACTCTAGACATCTTTCAGGCTTCCTTCTCCATGAGCCTATCACAGAATCATTGGCTGGATGATGAACAGTTGGATGATGAAAACAC
Organism: Crypturellus tataupa; assembly: GCA_034781795.1. Classification (NCBI taxonomy): domain Eukaryota; kingdom Metazoa; phylum Chordata; class Aves; order Tinamiformes; family Tinamidae; genus Crypturellus; species Crypturellus tataupa. The sequence continues at coordinate 1,673,702 of JAWLRI010001050.1, read as the reverse complement.
CAACAAAGTACAAGACAGGCAAGCATTCATTTTTTTCTTCATGAATTGACTAAAAAAACATTTTATATATTTTCATGACTCTAGTGTTTAGTTTCAAGACACCGCACGGCAGTTATAACACAAGTCACAACACACGTTTTCAGAAACTCAAAGACATGAGAAATATGACCTTAATGATTTCAACGGCCGTTCTTTAGACTGATAAATTGTGGCATAAACAGAAAAGATGAGGGAATAACATACAATTGTATTGCAACACTACCACACTCACTTTTGAAGGCAAAACAATAGCTTTATAGAAGTAAAGGCAAGGTAGCTTGGGAAATGTTATCATTAGTTTCTCTACTTCAGATATTAATATTATAGTTCTATTTTCCTGCATTTAGTATTTTATGTATTTTACTGTAAAGGCTTTCTAAAGATTTCTATCCTTAAATTAATACTATGTATTTTTAAGAATATATCAAAATTTTTAAGAATATATCAAAACATATATCAGATATTTGAAATAATTAGATAATTAAATATAAAATAGAAAGTGTGAAAGTTGCAGAAATGACTCAGTTACCATATGCATCTTACAGACATTTTTATAACATATTAAACATTCACAGATGGAGATTGAAATCAAGAAATCATGTTTCAGTCTTCGATTATGCTGACAATTTAGATCAAGCATGGTCAGCATTAGTCAGACACATTTCATCTTTAAAATATGTTTCTATATCCTTCACTGCAAGCACTGTTACAAAGATCTTAGATGATAAACTACCTTACAATCTGTTGTATTGTTAGGATTTTTTCGAACTCTTTGCCAAGCGGTTCATCTCTCAATCCTTCCGGGTTTTCCACAGATCAATCTACACTGCCAGTATAACACACTCTGCTTTGGAAAACAGAACGAACAAGCCATTAGTTGACTGCAAACCGGAGCCTCACATTACTAGAGCTGCTCACAGATAACTAGAGTAAGTGACACACAACCACTGAAAGGCCTGATTTCCTGGTCTCTAACACTCCCAAACCGGTACATAGGTCTTTTGGTTGTGATGTGTACAAACTGTAAGTTTTTTTTCCTTAAAGAGTGAACTACTGTTCTATATTTGCTTTTATTACACAGATAATGCTAGTAGTTACAAACAAAAAATATCATATTCCACATGAAAAGACTCACAGTATTTTCTGAAATATTATAATATTTGTCTTTAGGTTATCTGGACTGGAAACTCATCCTTCCACAAGATACCTTTATTCACCATACTGGAAACCCCTTCCATGGGGATTTAATTGCTTCTGTCATTTTTGTTCAAGGTGATACTGATATATATCAAGTTTATACAAAAACCTTCATCCTAATAGTTAAACCAGACACAGAAGTATCTATTGATGCACAGCTACAGGCTCTATTTTTAAGAAACTCTGTAGAATTTGGGGACAAAAGATTCCACATGGAAATATCGTTCCCATTCTTACATTGGGAAAATAACCAGTAAGAGCACTTTAAAACAGGTGCTCAGGTTCAGGTTTATAAAATCAATGAGGACTTGGACAAAGAATACAGAAAGAGTCTGTTTGTGAGAATTGATTTTTTTTTCTTTTTTTTTTGGCGGGGGGAAGAAGGGAAGAGGGAGGAGGCATTGATAAGCAGCAGAAGCTAATTTTGGTACTCAAAATGCATGTTCATTTCAAAATCATAAAACATAAATTAAAAATGAATCCTTACAGGAGTATATTCAGCAGTACATTCAGATTTTAAGATGAAACACATTTGCTTTTTACTTAAAAAAAAAAGTTCCGTTTCAACAGAAATTATATATATATATATATATATAATATGGATTACAGACCTTGAGATATGAGCAGAAAGCAAAGACATTTGTTTTGGATCTCCCGGGATTCAACCTGTTCTAGATTTTAGCTCCCCTCTCGGGTCCCAGTTTCACTCTAGCCGCCCCCGAAGGGCGCGACCCTCCACTCAACGCGACGGGCACAAACTACGGGCGTCGGGCGCAAACTTGGGGAGCGGCGCGGATAAACACTGGAAATGCTGCAAGAAAGCGGCATCCCGCGTTTACGTAAGCCCGTCGTGTTTCTACCCAAGCTCCTGCCTGCTCCTGCTTCTTCAAACGCGCACTCCAATCGCCCTCACGCTCCAGTC
>JAWLRI010001050.1:1656297-1670648 GCA_034781795.1 Crypturellus tataupa | reverse complement strand
GCCTAGCAACGGCGCGCGGCACCGGCACCGGCACCCGAAGCACCCGCAGCAGCAGCAGCGGCGGCGGCAGCGGCAGCGGCGCCGTGTCAGCGCCTACGGCCCGTTCCCTTCCAGCGGCTCCCGGGAGGACCGTCTCTCCGGCGGGTTTAGTCAGCGGTGACCGAAGAGCGGTTAGTGCGGGGCTGCGCTGGCGCGGAGCAGCTTCACACTGGGCGGTCTCGGTTTGGGGTTCCCCTCCCGCCCCCTTCCTGCTGGGTCGCGTAACCGCTCATCGGTGGCTCCCACCGTGTCCCGAGCCCCTCCCGGGGTGCTGCGGCGAGGCGGAGGCCGGAGCAGGTAACCGAGCTCCTCAGGATGCCGGCGGTGAGGAGGAGTTTCCAAAGCAAGATCTCTTAAGGGTCTGTGTTTAAAGGAACGAACAACTTTGGGGTAAAAAAAAAAAAAAAAAAAAAAAAAAAAAAAAAAAAAGAAAGAAAGAAAAAAAGAAGGTTAAATTAAATGAGACCCATTGCCCCACAGGCTGCGTAGTATTGTGAGGGTGGGATTGAGATCAGAAGTGCAGCAATCTGACTTGCTTTGGCTTTACTGACTCATATTCACCAGGGAAGTAGCCATAGTCTTTTACTGAGTTATTCTTGTTGCTGATGTTTGGAGGTTTTCTCCAGTTTTATCGATTAACCAGGCCCTGTCATAGTACTTAACTTCCCTGTGTGATACATTCCTTGGGACCTTATAATTTTGAAGTCAATTCCAGTCTCGCCTTTTTCTGAACAGACTCTTGACTAAAATAGACATCTCCTGAGAATCTCTACAGCTTTTCAGAGGTGGCTAGAATAAATGCATTCAGGAGGCTTGGTTTAAAATTGTCCCGTTCTTCTAAATAAATAAAAAATGGAATTAATGTTGACAGTAACTTGAAGTCTGTTAAATGACTTGAAGCAAGTAAGGTTGGCTGCTATTTTAACTGTAAGTTGATCAGAGCTGTTTCTTCTACTGCAAGGAGCTTCCTTAGAGGTAAGTTGTCATTTTAATGGGGAAAGATCATGGGTTTCTTTTACAAAGACTATATGGACTCATAATGAAAGAAAATCAGATGAAATATTTTTCAGGAAATCTAAGGAGTGGTAAAATTATCTTCTCCTGTGAAGTACAAGATGTGGAATTTATAAAATTGAAGATTTTCCTGATTATTATGGACACAGTATTTTATACTTATTTTGATTATAGCTTATATTATAAGTTTACTGATATGCAGGAATTATTATTTTTTAATGCTCAAAGCTTTGTTAGACTTGTCAAAGAAAAAAGAAGTACAGCTATAATTTCTGCCCGCAAAGAGGATCTCACTGAAATTCACATGTTTGTTTGTGAAGGTGAGCATTTGTAGGAACAGACCTCAATTTTAATGAAAGAAGTTTTACACTAAGCCAGAGGCAGAGCTGTCAAAGCCTTCCCTCTCCCAGGGAGCTCAGTGCAAACGATACTGGTCTTAGAAAGCACAATCTGTGGCCTGGCCTCCCTCCGAGGACCAGAGTGTGAGGACACAAACACTTTTACTTACCTCCATTCCTGGGAAGGGGCAGCACTAATCTCTTCCAGAATGTGCTTTTAGCTGCTGTTTGCCAAAAGCAGGTCACGTTTACTTTTCTGATGTAATCTGTGTTCTTAATCGCTGTTCCAAGTAGATTGTCCTCGCTACCTGGACATTGAAATGTAAGCGCTAACAAAATGTAGTGAGAAACGAGAACAGGGTATTAAATACCCAGATGCCTGATTAGGAGAATTAAATAGAGGAGTTTCAGTTTGAATATTGAGCTAGTTTAAATATTGAATATTGGTGCCTCTGAGACAACAGATGTGTCTCAAAATAATTGCTAGTGTAAATAAAACTGCAATAAGAAATAGTTTTTCTGACATGAAGATCATCTTACGAATTCACAAAAAAAGAAACATAGGCAAAACAAAGATGTAGATGTCCTGAAAGAAAATGTGCTCTTTCATATAAATACAAATTTTTCTATAATATTTCTGGTTTTTCTTTTTTCCTTACAATTATTCCATCCATGTACTGTGTAATTTTTTATGACCTTCAGTAGTCATAGTAGTGTTGGTAATCAGATCAATCCTGACCCTCAAAGAAAGGTCGATTATTTATTTGAGCACAGTTCCTACTTCACCTTTCCTGTTGTTATTAACACACTTCCTGCATAATTATGAACATATATATATATATAATCCAAGTCAAAATCAGTAAATATATTTTTTTCCAAATTACAAAGGGGACTAATTAAAGTGGACCAAGAGATTTCCTGGTCTTTGTTCAAAGTCACAAAATAGAGTTGGAAATGAAAATCTCAATCTCCTCTCCTCCAAAGGCATTCAACTGTTAAGTTTACAAAGGTGCAGTAGGGTACATGATTTCTTATAGCCCAGAAAACTTCTAGTTGCATTTTGCCTTTGCTGTCAAAATGTGTTGTACAACTCTAGTATGAAACCTAGCTATTCCAAGTATATTTTATTCTGCTTGCACATTCAATTTGCAACATATTTACTAGGTTGTTAATTATGCTTTTCTAACATGTACATTTAGGTGCACTTTTCAGCTTTCTATAAAAATATTTCTAAATATAGTCTGTGCAGTCAGAAATCACCCATTTCCTAGAGTCTGACTAAAAATAGGAGCGTTGCCAGTGAAATAACAAGGTTCAGCTCAAGTTCTCTCCCTACGCTTTATATTCCCCCAGGATTCTCTCTTGTAGAATCAGCCCATATATGTTTTTCGCTTCAAAGAGCAACACCCCTCTCTTTTATAATAAGCCATCTGCTCAGCGCGTTAGCAAAACCCATGCGCCGTTTTCCCAGCGGCGCCCACACCTGCTCGTAGGCTGCGGTGTTTCAGGCATCTACTGCCAGCCTGTCACAGCTTCTTACCTCCTCTCTCTCTAATCTTCAGAGCGCTGTCTAGGATTACCCCCGAAAAACAAATACTCAGCAAGATGGCTTGTTTTTTTTTATATATCACCCAACATGTGCTTTGTGCTTAGTTTGAGTTCATTGCTGCTGTAAACATCTTTTATTATACAAAACAATGTGATTTTACAAGCTGTCGCAGTATGATGCTGGCGTAACATAGCGTTTAATATACAATAATTTTTTTTATAATCCTCATCACACCAAACACGCTCTGGGTGAAATTTAGCACCGATGCAAGCAGAAACCATCATACTTGGAGTATTGATGGATTGCCCTCAGTTATGATAGAGCTTAATGGGGCCTTTTGGTTCAGGCATATCTTTGAATGGCTTAAAGACAAGAGAATAGTTCTATTTTTAACCACACAAAATATCATTTCAGAGTGTCTTTATCTGTTCAGTAATCAAGGCTTCAGAGGTTCTTTTCTGAAATAATCCTGTCAAGTTCCCATCTGTTCTCTGCCCCTGAGTAAGAGCAAAAAGGGAGTCCCAGAACTTCAGCAGTTCAGAGATATACTTCTTTTTGATAAACAGCCATCAAATCAGTAAAAAAAAAAAATCTCGTGTCACAAATGCAGACATGCTCTAGGTGTCCCTCCTGGAGCAGGGGGGTTGGACTAGATGATCTCTAGAGGTCCCTTCCAACCTCAACCATTCTGTGATTCTGTGTGTGAAGGTTATAGGATCAAGTCAGACACAGCCTGAAAGAGAACGGAAATTTATATCTGCTGGTCAATTACGTTCATGGGGTCACCCAGGAAAGGAAAAAAAACAAAGTAAATAAATAAATAAATAAGCAGTTCACTTACTGCACACAAGCATTGACCACTGAGGCAGGGGTGTGTGAGCTTCTCATTACTTGCAGATGTTGGACATAGGAAATAAAAGAGAATTTAAGCTATCTGGTCAGGAATCCCTGAGAAGAAAATGGGAATGGAGAAAGCTTTCTGTCCCAGTACAGTTGGGGGTTTTCCTCTGCACTTAATGTTTCCTTTCATAAAATAAGAGAAAAATTCTCAGTATCTGTTCCAGAGGAGATGGGGAGATTTTCATTTTGTTACTCTCCAAGCCCCATCCTACTTCCAAAGAGGACTAAACATTTATTCTGGTTATTAAACCACAATTTAGATAAGAAGTAATGCTTAACTAATACTTAATACTTAGATCTCTCTTCATCATGTCTGACTGACAACTAATATAGCAAAGAATAATATTTTTACTCATATTTGGACTCCCCTGGAAGTATTTTTACTTAGAATTCCAATAGCCTTTTCACCTATTTAAAGCTGCTGTCTCAAAAAGTACAAGAAAAGCACATTGTCAAAAAGAAAAGCATTTTTCATTTTCATAATCTTCTATCATTATGCATAAACATTTAAGGAGTAAATAAAAATATGTCACTAATAGCAAAGCAGTGTAGAAAACAAGAAAAGCTGTTGCCAGAAAACAGATTTATTTTTACTATGTATCACAAATTAAAACAATTCTAGAGTATGAAAGCATAAAGCATTCCAGAAGAAATGTCAAAATAGTCTCTGCAAAAACGTATGTCTCCTCACTCAGGTATAGTCTGTTCCTGTTAGTGATGTAACTTTTCCCTGCAGGTTTCCAGTCTTGGAAGAGACACCTTGTCCCACTGCTGTTTACAGGGGTTGTCCCAAGCAACCAAATAAACCAGAGAGATTTAAAGGGCCTTTACTGTGTCTGTGCTGTAGTCTCCAAAATCTCACATTAAAAAAAATAGTAATAATAACTTTCCAGGGTGCCCTGTTTATGGAGAAATGCATACCATGGTGTAGGAAAGTCACTGAAACTGCTTGCTACTACATTTGGTAACAAAAAAACAAATGACAGCTATAGTTACACTTTATGTATGCATAATTTGAAGTTTTGGCTCAAACTATGGAAAACATTTTTGGTGAATCCAGTAGATAATGTAATTTAAATTTCCTTATAATCTCATGAGATTTGTTATGTCTAAGAAGCAATAAGACCAAGGATCTCCAATGACTCCACTGGTGACTGTTGAGTGCAGAGATCCTGCACAGAGAGCAGACACAGGCGCATGAACCCAGCCTGCTCACACAGTCCTGAGAGGGCAGGAATATCACAGGTCCCCCCAGTTGTAGCACCCCTTTTTCTCTCCGGAATAAGCAGGTGGCCTCCCAAACTGTTTTCTCTCGTAAAGCATCATACCGTGTGTTTTCCTGCAGAGCGAGGTCCCCTCTGAGGTGCAGAGATGAGACTCCAGGAGGGCAGGACAGGTGAGAAGGAAACCGAGTCATTCTTCCCCAAATGTTTTATCTGCTCTCCTTTCTCTGATGCTTTCTCCACACGGACACACTTCAGTCCTTACGTCTCTGTTCCCTCCCACTCCCGTTCTCAGCCCCACTCCTGTCGTGCCTGTTTCATCCCTTCCTCGTGGTTCCCGCGCTGCCCATGTGCCCATGGTCGGGGACATTGCCCCCCGCGAGGCTTCCGCTGCTCCCCTCAGCCCCAACCACCTTGGGCTGCCGCTCACAAGGGCTGCTCAAACTCCCAAATCTTTTGCCTTCCACCATCTCGCTCTGAGATCTATGGATGAGAGAGCACAACAGAGCTGATAGGTGTTGGCATCGGCTGTGTTATTAATATTTGCATGCTAAAGGACCATTACGCAAAGAAAGCATTTAGCTCCCCCTTCAAATAGAGAGAGGACAGAGAAGAAATACCCCTCCAATATATTGCAGAGATAAAATGCTTGTAACCAAAGGAGAATAATGTAACAACATTCATCCTTTCTAGGAAATTATAGGAATAAATTACCCAGGAGAATTATTACTAATATGTCTTTTGTGCCCATTCAGTATACTGCCCTACACTAACCTTCAGGGAATGGATATCACTAATTAAACTCCCTTCTTTGCAGTAACTTAGTGGAATGCCATGGCAGAAACTAAAGAGAGAGTATGTATTTAAGAAACTGTGTTTTGAAAGAGTTTGTAAGAAACAAGCACAAAAACAGGAGAAAAATCCAGGCCAAGTTTCACAGATAAAATCCTGATGTTACTGATGGCAAAACTTCCTTCTGAGTATGAAGAAAGTGGGATTTTGTCTGAGAATTCACAAGATTGCTTTTCTCCTTGGCAATAGATTTTGTGGCCTTTGCCCGAGTGCGTGTACTCAGGGGAGAAAATCCTGACCTGGGCTTTGCTTTTTCGTTCATGAGCAGGTAGGGCCCCAGCTGAGTCAGATGTGCCCATGTCTTTATGCTCAACCCTATCAGAGAAAATAAAACTCAGGGCCCTAGTTATTTGGGTTAAGCAGAGGTTGCTAAACCCCACCAAAATGGGGTGCTGCTGAATTTCATTAGCTTTGCAAAATAATGATTGTGATAATAAATTTGCAGTATAGCAAAAGAAAAGAGAAGATAACTGAATGGGGTGGGAGAGAAGATGGAGGCAGGCAAAAAGAGATAAAAAAGAAAAGTATGAGAAGGAATATTAAGTCTGTAGGGTTAAAGGAGGGCATTTCTTGCAGAGCAATATAAAAGAAGGAACAAAAGAAAGTTACATTTAAATTAGAGGATCATTTTCATTGTGACAAAAGACGTCTGAAAGGAAGATTTCTGAAGAGAGCTATCAGAGAAGGAAAAGAGCAACTGTCTTAAGTAACTTACACATAATGTGCCATCACCCCAGATTTAAAATGTTGTACTTGGATATAACATAAATAAGCGCAGACATCATCCCTAGCAGGGTCAGGCATCTGCATGGTTATTCTTTATTATAGAGCTTGATTGGTGGTCCTTGCCAACAAATTTTTGAAAGGGACTATAGTATTGGAAGCAGAAGAGATATGATGGAGGGTAGTTCTTATATATAGACACTTACTGGTTCAGATATTACTTGGGACTAGATCTGCTGTTTGCACAAACAGACTCAATGATGTTCTTTCATGTTAGTTTGATGGGTAATACAGTAGTACTCAATGCCAATTAAAAATTCTCATAGTCTCTTGGAAAAAAAAAAAAAACAGTATTTCACCATAAATTCAAATAATCATTTCATGAGAAGAAAGATATTTATTTGAAACATTGGAAAGTCAATCGAACATTTCAGATGTGAAACTGAGTTTAAAGAGAATTAACCTTGGTCTAAAGGCAGAGAGAAATCAACCATCTCTGTTTTGTGAGACAAAAAAAAAAATGCTTGAAAACATTAAATTTCTCTCTCTAGGTGGATCAATCATGCATATACCAAATATGCAGAACATACAATAATACTGCCATTAAGCTATCAAAGCACATTCTGCCAATGGCATCTCAGTTGTTGGAGCTAAGAAGAAAAAGCTTTTACAGTCAGATTTGCATTAAAATCACTTCAAGTAGTCACTTCTTTATGCTACTGAGGTTTAATATGTTTTTATTGTTGTCTAACACCATAGACATTTCTCATTCTAGCTTCTTCAGTCAAAACAAACCAAAAATAGATTGCAAAAAATTAAACAAATTTTTCAAGTCTGGTTATTAGCTACTTTTTTTTTCAGATGCAAAGTGGCCTCTTGCTGATTGTTACTTTCATGAAGTACATTTTATTCAATAGGTGCACACCTATAAATACAATACTATAATTTTCTTTGCTTGTAATTTCTTACAGTGGAAGGTTGCTAGTGTAAGTGTACTTATGAGAGGTTCAGCTTTCTGTCTTGTAAGAGTGAGGAAAAGGCACTGTGAACACACATGATTAAAGAACATCTATTTTAATTCTCTGAGCCTAGAATAATTCCTGATTCGTGGTACTAGCAATAAAAGGAAAGAAACAAGCTATGAAGAAATTGGAGCATTTCAAGGCTGAAACACTGGAAGTACTAGAAGCTACAGGAAAGGAGGAAAGCACACTTGAGTGTACATCTGGAAGCAGTAGGTGTTATTAGAAGTAGCTAACCAGAAGGAGGCTTTCTTTCTGAAAATAGCAAGTTCTGATGCATTTGGAATATTTAATAGATTCGAGCAAATCAAGCAGAGGACAGCCATGAAACTGTTACCAAAAAGATAAAAAAAAAGAATTACACTCTAGATAAAAAGAGTATATGAAGTTATATTCAGTGAACATGATGGCTCAAAAGTAGTTTGCAGCTTATAAAGTTGGAGAGTCAGTTATAGCTCAACATATGTCTACCTCCATAAGACATGGAATTTCTCTGTCCTAGGGCATGAGCTAATTAATATTTTTAGATTAAAGAAAACAACTTGCCATTTTGAAAGGTTGTCTTAGCCCCCACTTCTCACTAGAACAAAGAACACACAAATAATACAGAATTGGAGACCTAGAAATTCACCCAAGATGGGGCAGTGCAGAATTTGCCAAGGAATATGTGCTTAATTAAGTGTTGGATCAGATGGGGCTGTGATACCTTTGATATGACCAAAACCTGAAATACCACATGGAAAAAAAGATATTAGAGGCAAAAAAAACTTGCAGAGCTTGAAATCAGAAACAAGCAGTAAAAACCCAAATACTGCAGATCGAAGAAGCTGAGGTTTAAGCAAAGGCTTGTAGTAGTTTGAGAGACACTGCAAGCACCGGGAGTCTGAACACCAGGAGGAAGCTGCGTGCAGACAGAACCTCTGCTTCAGGGGAATGTCCTCGTGAGAACAGAGGCCACTTGCAGAAGATCGTGTGTGCAAAGGAAACCAAGGGTGCTGCAAGGATGAGATCAAACGGGGCACACGTTGTCTTCAGCTATGCACAGTGCATGACTCCTGTTATTCCTAGGCACTCAGATATAACCCTGTGAAAAAAAAAAACAAGTTATAAAAAGATAAATTGGTAAAAATTACTTAGAAAAGTGATTATGTTTCTGTTAGTAACTAACTACTAGACATAAATAATAAAACAGGAGAAACATCCTGGAATGTTTTTCTAATTTTCAATGGCAGTACCAAAGATGCTACAGCTGAAGAGCTAATTGTGCATTCAGAAGCTCATTAGCTTCACCTCTTCATCCAGTACAGTGGTATGTGACAGGGCATACAATTTACAGGACATGCATTTGAGCAAATGACACTAAAGTTCAGATTTAGACATGTCACTACTAGTTGTCATCGTTCCTAATTGTTGTTTGTAGCAATAAAGCAGATATGAGAAGACATCTGCAGAGTCTGTACAAAAGAAATGGAGCTTTCTACTCCAACATCTCCAACATGTTCTACCCAAACATCTCACTGAAAACTATAACAAAAAAGCAACTACCTAGAATGCTGGTAACAATAGAAGACGAAAATAATGTGAATGTGAAAAACATTTGTGAGAAAAAAAAATCTGTTTTAAAGTTCCAAAAGGAAAAAAGAAAGAAACAAATGCTCTAGTGTTTTGCTTGAATTTTTTTTATTTGGGAGGAAGTATATAAAACTGAAAAAAAAAAAAAAAAAATGTTACATTACACTTCATGAAAAAGTGATTTTTCATCTCTCAGCAAGATTATCACTGATAATTCAGTTAGATTTGTGACTCTGTTTGACACTAAGCAAACATTATTAATAATGTACTTAATAACTTGTCTGCACACATAAGAAATCCTGTGTCAAATTGTTTAAGTTTCACTATTAACCTGGTTGGGAAAGGTCTTGGTGATACCAGGAGGTGGGTTTAAGAAGCCTAGGCTCCTGGTCTCTCTGCACATAACACGCGCTGTCAAGCAGATGTGCTTGAAATTGTATCCTGAAGTAAAGGGAGAAACTTGAATAATCCCAGAATAACACCAAGGACACTACTGGGACTTTTCTCATTTTCAAAGGCTTTAGAATTAAACACAGATTGGAGATGTTCTGCGTTTCATTTTACTAATGGCACTATCTACAGTGACTGCATTCAAATTTCTACTTGGCTCTGGACTTCATGCACTGAAGGACGTATCTTAAAAAGCAACAGTGAAGAGGGAGTGGTAGAATGCATAGGTAAAACTTTGGAATAACACACAGATTAGTGAATGCCACCCAGTAAAGAAATAAAATATGTACAAAAAGGAAGTAATATGCTGGGGTTTATTCCCATCCCAATCCACCTGGCTTTCAGTTGGGTATGTCACTGTGTGGCAGGTACCTGCGCTGCCCAGGTGAGGCTGGCAGTGCCCCAGACTGCGCTTTATGAACCTGGACATTACAGGAGGGTTTGAGGTTTTTTTTTTTTTTTTTTTTAAAGAGAAAAGGATATGGAAGCATATGATGAGAACCACGCTATGTAATGTTTTTCATGTTAATTAATTTTCATTAGCCCTGGAAAGAGAAACCAAAAAAACACTAGTTTTTGTTTTTAATTTCTACTCTGTAAAAGGCAAGTAATCCAAAGTTTAAATATTTAGTAAGTGCAAGCTTTACTGTAATATTAATTGCATCCAAATTACAGGAAGCATGTACACAATAAGCTATCCTGAAAGTGTTCTAATATTTGTTCTTGTAAACAGGTGTACGTATGAATATCATTGACTATACAAGCAGTATTTACATTCAAATTTATGTGTCTGTTGGCAGACTTAAAGTGTGTTGGCAGGATGAGAAACTCTGTCAGGCAACTGTACCATCAATTTTGCTCTAAGTTTCATTCTTTTTGTAGCTTGTGCAACAGTTTAGATATGTTGCTGAACTGCTAAAAATATGAGAACAAAATGTGCAATTAAAAGTTGTGTTTGTGTCTACTTTTGATTTTTGTATGCCATCAGGTATTTTCAAAAGAAGCAACTCAACAGAATATAAAACACCTTGTTTTTTCTATCACAACACAATCACGCACACAAAAAATTTGGAACCCCTGAGTAGAAAAGTGAAGGACTTATCCCAGTCTGCATGAGGAAAACTTTAAAATGAGTTTGATGGCAGCATAATATCAGCAAATGGACTACAAAGTCAGTTACAGAAGCAGACCAGTAAGAATTTTCCTTAACAGCTATTAGCTCTTCCTTCTGAACACAACCTTGCAGGCATTATCTTCAGTGAGCATGGAAAAACTCGGAGAGCGATAATAAACAACTGAAGAAAGTGCCTTTTGACTGATAGCCAGGGAGAACAGCCCTTCTGTGATGAGATGGTTGTATGAGACAAAGGACAAAAACTGCTACACTCCATCATTAAAAAAAATGTGTCATTTATCTCTGCAAAAAATGTGTCTGCTCAGTAGGATATTGATCACAAGACAGAACCCACCACCTCCCAAGAGGGGGATACCCACTATCCATAGAAAATTTGACAAATTGCTGTTTGTCAAGATAGCAGGCAAATGTATAGCTTAAAGGACCGGGTAATTTCGAGCATCTCTACAGCATCAGGGAAAAAAAAAAAAAAAAAAAAAAACATACTCAGAATGTTCTTGGCAGATCTTAAATAATTCTTCAGTGATGACTATTTCTATTTCTGGGTGAAAAACTGAAGATTTGGAAAATTCCCTCTCTCCAAAAGACACGTGTGCTTCTGGTGTGGTTGGCACCATGTTAGGAAACCAGGCCAGGCCAGCAGAGCAAAGGTTGGCTGGTGCAGGAAATGCGCTGGTGGCCTGGAGAAGCCCAAGGAAAATCAAAGGGATTACAAGTCAAAACAGAGCACTCTGGTTCCGAGTAGAGCAGGGGGTTGGAAGAGGCATTAAAAGGTGCGGGAGTGTGGGCCTGCACGAGTGCCATCAAAGACACATTCTGGTCACTCACTCTGCAATTCCTGGGCTCTGCTGCAGCGCTCTGGCAAACTGGCCACAGAAGGAGAACAGCAGCTAAGGCGGGTGCATATCCATGCCCTGAGCGCAGCCCACATCCTCAGGATAAGGAATACCAGTGTGAATGCTAACACCATATGGGCAACATGATGAATCTATATATACCAATCCCTTTTAAGGCAGGCATGCCAAAAGTAAGATGCGTAACAATTTAAATTTAGTGACTTGTTTCTAATCTTTATTGAAAGCAACTGTTGTAGTTGCCAGAGAAATGCTGCCATCTCGTCTAGCAATTGTCATGATTAGTGAATGAAAGGATACGTGGCTCCAGAAGTAATTACTACATTAACAAAGTGATTTCCTCTAAAAGCAGACAGGAGAGCCTTTGATCTAGCAGCAATATATCTATCTTCCCTGTCCTGCACTGACCCTCTCATTTCTGAGTCTAGGTAGAGTGGAACACACTGGTTCATCAGAGAGCTCCCAGAGGCTCCAGGCTTTATCACAGAAGATTGGTCCTGCTTGCATATACCTAAATGATACTACGCAACAAATATGTAGGAAAAAAAAAAGATTTTAAACCCACTATGCATCACCAAAATGACATCACTGTCATGCACTGTCTGTGTAGCTCTAAAACTGCTGACTTTCTTAGCATATAGATTTTCAAACAAAATCTTACAGGGAGCAGCAAAACAAATGACATTTTAAAAGTTTAGTTCGTAACATTACTAAGTTATTCTAACATAACCAAATAGAACATTTTTCATATTCGCATGATTTGACTGTTTAACCAATTATGCTGAAAGAAACTTAAAAGACACAAAGTGCTTTTGCATGAGCAGCAATGTGAGGCACTTCAGCACGGAAGGAATTTATATGAGAAAGTTCAGGCAGACTGATAAGCAGGAGGGCTAGAATAAAAGCCGATGCTCTGAATGTTAATGAAATATAATGTAACACAAATGTTCTGCAGCTGATTCACAAATACTACCATGTAAATATGTGTTAAGGTTATATATGTAGCATGAAGACTGGGAAGTCCAGCTCTGGGTCCTTGCTTCAGTAATCTTCACTCAAACATGTAGTACATCTGTTTTACATCACCGTGAATTTGCTTACTTTGCGATGTTATAGCTATGAATATGAGAGTGTTGGGGTGTGTTTATGTAAATGCATCGGCACCCCGTGTATATGTGTAAGCATGTACCGATTTGAGAGCTAGTGTCACACACCGCTGTGCACGCACACGTGTGTATGCTATGGGTGTTTATTTTATATAGGGCTTGGAGTACACGCAACGGCCAGGCAAGCCTTGCGCGACAAACCCACATGGTGGTAACAGCTATAGGAGCTGGCTGAGTCCTCACGTATGGAGCCTGTGCAGCCCTATCCGCCAGGGCAGCACGAGCTCTAATGCCCAGAACAGGCTGAAGCTGCTGCAGCATCTCGCTTGTTAGCGACGCTGCTGCTGCCTTCTCAAGGATAGCAAAGTGCCTGTCAGCACATGGATGAAAATCAGCTGACTCAGATTCAATCTGGCCAAAAGGAAAATGATGATGGCTGGGGTGGGGAAATGTTTGAAACTGGGGTGTAACATCTTTACCTATCTTTGGTACCATCTTGGCGCTCTGGTCTGAAATACCACTCCGCCTTGGGTTTCTATTTTTTGTCAGCGACAATGACTGATCAAGTAATGGCTGATGACAAAAGTACTCTCCTCTGTCACCAATGTCCTCCCGGGGCAGACCTGCCTACTGCAATCTAAGTGCTTTTTGCTGCCAAAGCAGATTAACGGTAACTCACTGAAGCCGTAGCAAGCGTACGAGGTGTGGGAAGACACAGAGATGCCAGCAAAGGGCTCGTTCCCCTTCAGGGGCAGCAGCCTCGCAGCCCCACGCGCTTGCCCTTTATTTCCTCCCTGGGCACGAGCCCCGTTCCGACCCGCGGGGCAGCGCACCGCCGCCCTCCCCGGGGTCCCCGTCGCTCCTGGGCGCAGAGGTGCCACCGGCACGCTCAGCTCACCTCAGCGCAGCCTCGAGGGGGAAAACCCGAGGGCTGCTCAAGCGCACGCGGTTCGGCCGAGCGTGGCCGGCGCCCGCGGCCCCAAGGCCGGCAGCTTGCAGGGCTGTGCGGCGGCAGCCGCGGTGCGTGGGCCCGCGTGTGCTCAGGAGGCACGAAACAGCCCGGGGCAGCGCGCAGCGCCAGCCGCCCAGCAGCACAGGGCCCTGCCCTGGTGAACAGCCAGCGGGTCAGCAGGAGGCTGAAAAAGCCCGGGCAGGGCAGGCAGGCGGCCCAGTGGGCGAGAGGGACGGCTCCGTGCCCCAAGGAGGACAGTGGCCGCCGGGGCCCGCCCTGGGCGAGGAGCCCCGCGGCGGCTGCAGGTGCGTGCGGCACGGGAGCCCCCGGGCTGGCACGGGTGCTCCCCGGCCTCGCTTCAGCGTGCACATCCGCAGCCTCCCCCGAGAGCGGCGCTTCCCTCCACGGCAGGGCACCCCGAGCGCCTCGCGTGGTAAATAACGGGTATTTAAGGAACCGTCAACCCAAAAAAAATCCCCGCGTCGCTTGGAAGCGTGTGGCTGTGGCTATTTATAACGCGCGCGGCAGCAGGAGGAGGGGGAACGCAGAATAAAATACAGTCGCTCCTGGCAGCCGGCCGCCTTTTCCGCCTCCCGGCAGCGCGGGGCGCGGGGGCTGCGCG